>OZ057399.1:80113907-80296407 GCA_964056695.1 Melieria picta | reverse complement strand
ATTTTATTTTATTTTATTTTATTTTATTTTTTAATTTTTTAATTTTGTAATAATTTTTTACCATTTGCTTTGATATAAAACAATCTAGTACAAAATTGGAATAATCATTTAGGCTTCGATTTCATAGCTTTTAACAAGTTTTTGCAACTTTTAGGTATTTTTGTAGATATTTGAATGCACCTTTGGCATTCATTCCTCAACATTTGGTGCTTGTTTTCAATCAACACATCTATACAAATATATAAAAATGAAAAAAATGTATATTGAATTGCATTGTGTAGGCCAAAGTGCTCGCTGCAACCTCAACCGCAATGCGAGTAAGTAATTTGAAATGACTTCCGTCTGAGTTGGCATTAAAAAAGCCATTAAATTACTCTTCGAGTAATTGTGATTTTTTGTTTATGCCAAGGCATGCAGCGATGTACATTCATACATACATACAAACCTACTCTTGTGGTTGCAACGATTCAAGCAATGAAGCCAATAATATTTTATAATCGTTATTGACTTACATGGCAGATGCTTTGCGGCATCTTTTGCAGCCGCAATCAACAACGCTACAATGGGGCAATCCGTTATTATCCGTTTATTGAAAGATAATACGAGCATTTTAGCCCAAGAATGCACTGCCATTGACTCATTCATTCGAACAACGATGCATTGCTTTTCAATATTTTCCAAAAAACGCAATCAAGTCAAAATGCCTTTCACAAAGTTACTTTCCGCTTTGTCATTACATTTCACATATTTCATTTCAATACTGAATACACAAGTATTAGTATTATCCGCCCCCTCTTCCCGTCCGACGCGTCTTCGACTCTCTACCGCCGCACGCTCAATTTCACTTAATAGTTGGCAGTTCTTGCTTCATTGCCTCGCGCCATCAATCATTATCAATGACTGCTGCTCTTGCAACGCCATTCCCGGCCAATAGTGCAACTTTCCTATTGTCCATTAGCCATAGCCATACTCCAATTAAATTCAACATTTCTTGCTGCCACATTTCTAATCACCGACCGTGTTTTTTCAACTCGTTCCTTCTCTTTCTTTCCCTCTGCGCTGCTAAACCGCATCCCTGTTCGCTGTTTGGACTTCAAAACAAAAAAGCCCACAATTTTTTACAGCTCTGAGCCATGTTAATAACGCTGGCTTATTGCGCACACCAGTTTCTTGTTATGTTGTTAAGTTGTCTCAACACAAGAACAGCTGTTGACCCCAATTTGCTGTTTGCTGGCGAAGAAAGTATGTTGCTCGATTCCACGTTGGCCGTTGTCAGCTTGAGCGCTAAGCTTGCCGGCTCACATTCAGTCATTTCATGCTTGATTACGAAACTTCGAAATGTCGTTTCGTCGTTATGTTCAGTAACTAATAACCCGCACATGTCGCGACTTTGATTGGTGTGTAAAAAATTCTGTTTTTGCCCGCTCAATTTGACGCTGAATATGTGATCATTGATTGTTGGTTTTGACAAATCTTTGAGGTATTAAAATATTATTTCAAGTAGTGAAAATTTTAAGCTGTGTTTCATGTTAATACTTAGAATTTTGTTGTTGGTACAATTTTTCAGACTTTCATTAATAAAATATGAAAATTTGGTCAAAACAAATGTACAACTTCGCCTGTGTGACTGATTTGATTTTGACACAATTTCCCCAATTAAGTGATTAAGCTTAGTTTAAGTGCAGATTAAGTTAAGTATGTGTTTGTTACATAAATTGTGGGTGACAAATATTGTATGATTTCAAATGGTATTGGGCTCAAAAGTTGTATACAGTCCCCACACCCCCAAATTAAATCCTATATGCCTCACTGGAGTAGACTGCAAATTCACCTAAACAACAACATTTTACAAACTCACCAAAATCAAATTCACCTAAACAACAACATTTTAAAATGTAGACTCAGAACGTTGTATGTACTGAGAAATCTAAAAAACATTCTTTAAAGTAAACAAAAATTAAAGTGTAGAAATATAATTAACTTAAATGTGGTACTTAACCACCAAATTAGCTTTTGGAGTTGGCTCCATATTTTTTCGCCAGTAAAAAAAAGTTTTAAAATACTAAAAAATATGAATAGATTGCAAATTCTACACTAAAAAATCGTTAAGAATGAAAAAAATAATGAATTTTATTACATTTGAACTCTGCAGGTCTCTAGAAGTAAATAAGTCTACAAATCAGGCAGAAATGCTCGGGCTGACTTGTGAACTGAATCACCTTATTGAGTGCCAGGTGTCCAGTAGATCGATTTGTGAAGCGCTAAACAATCAGGCGGTGATTAAATGCACACAGGAATCGATACTTTAATACTTTTTGGGTCTAGAAGTCACTTTATAGGTCGGAAATAGAACGGTTTTTTTCATCTCAGCCGTGGTTACAGGAAGAATAACCGAGAGTCTCACATGTTTACAAAGTTTCACTATTCTATTGGCGAGAGTTTCATAGATTAGAATTCTAACCTATAAACTAGCTTTGAAATGCATCTATAAATCAACTGGTTTGACCTTGACAGGTGAATTTCATGAGTGATGAACCATATGCAAAATAACGAACTAGTTAAGAGACTTCGAACAAAATCTTTTGCGTCCCTAAATGAAAAATTGGATGAAGCCATTCGATGGTCAAACCTTTGGATAAGTGGGAGATATCAAAAGTGAATTGCGACTACGAATTTTAGATAATGTCGATTGGCTTTAAAAGAAGTGAATTGGGGCTACCAACTGTGGACAATCTCTTAGCTCTACTGAAATCATTTAAGCTTTGAGAAGCCACTACAATATTAGAATTGTAGTAAAACCAAGAAGCTTCTTCCAAGAAGATGGCTGATTGCTTTAATTACGGAATATGGAAACTTCAGAAGACACGTTGCCCGGCTTACTCTTGCTGAGGAAGTTAGCTGTGGATTACATGTAGAGGATTCGAGAAAGATACACACATACTATGCCAGAATCTGACAATTTCGAGTAAAAGAAGTTCACGATGACCTATAATAAAAATGAGGTAGGGAGACGAAGATGGACATAACTAATAAGAGATCGTTAATTACGGCCGAACTTCGAATAATTTAAAAATAAAAGAGGATAAAATCTGCTTTGGACAATTCCTGGCAGAAAAACAGGAGGTGATTTGAGGGAATATCTAAGAATGTAGAGCAATGTATAGGGATTCAATCCCTATGAAAACTATTCAATGAAAACTTCCATTTCCTGCGGAAAAATTTAAATTGAAAATATTTACTATTAGAAGTCTGCATAGTATTTTTATAATGTTTTGCCATTGCTTCATCCAGTAGAATTTTAGGGTCAAGCCACTAACTTCTTAGTTATTTCCAATCGAATACTCAAAGCTTTTTTTAATTATAAATGCCATACCTGAACAAGGAAGGGCAAATTGCCCCTCGATCAAATTTCCGATTGGATGTGAAAAATCCGTTTTGGATGGGATTATAACATATTAGCGGAGTTCACTCTTCATAGCATTTTAGTTGTAAATTTGTTATCGTAGCAATTTTTGAATTTTCGCAATGTTTTCGAAAGCAGTTGTAGCGACAGATTGCTGCGATAGCAACTTTACACCTAAAATGCTATAAAGATGTCACTATTATAGATGTCACTATTATAGATGTCACTTAGATGCATTATCAAAAAAGTCTATTGAACTCAAAAGTGAATATAACCTCAAAAAAATAATTTTTGTTCTTTTCAAAAAATGTTTTTATTAAGTTAGAGATGCGGTATAATAACCACATTTTTTATATATTTCCCTCATATATTTTTTTCAAATTTTTTCTCCAACTTCGTGATATTCAAACAAAAATAAAACGTTAATTTTTAACACAATTTTTAATTTATTTTTTAGGTTATGTTTGTTGTACTGCCAAAAAGTTTTTTCTGTGACTTTCTGACATAGTTTTTAACAACATATGTATATAATTTTTGCAGATTTTTTGTTCACTATATTAGAAACATAACCTAGAAAAGAGAATTGAAATCATTTTATCACAATTATCACATAATAATCGTAAACTTATTCAACATATCATAAATAAAATAAATAAACAAACATAAATCCATAGCTTTTGAAGATCTTATACATAAAAAATTTATAATTAATTTCCTCAACTGTTTGGCAATAAATTTTAATTCTTTTTCTCACCACATATTAATTGTTACAACAAAACACAAAAATTTATTATTACCAATTTCATTTCAACAACAACTCAGCCAGCCAGCATTTCTCAACGTCTGCCAACATAAACAGCGGAATTCGCATGTAAACTTTAACAACAAACCAACAAATCGCATGTATGTAGATTTCTCCAATGTGATTGGAGCAACAACAAAAACAAATTTTTCGTTTCTCTTTGTGTGGTTTTATGCGCCAACCTCATCTACAAATCTACCGAAAACCATCGCCGCCATCATCAACACCAACCACAACAGACGCTCAAACCGTCAGTCCAATCGTCAGTCATCGTAAGCCAAGTTCATTAAATGCGGCTGCAAAAAAATTCGGCAAAGCAATACCGTCGAAAGCCGCTTTATACTATAACTTCGTATTAAGTGTGCATATAATGAAATTATGGATATCTATGGCCAACTGTGCACACATTCGCTTTTCAAGCCAACGTTATCGTTGAATTATAGATCTTCAAAAAAGAAAAAACAAATAACACCCACCAACGTCGAAAACCCAGCCTTGTCTGCAGCTGTTTGCTTTATTGTTATCATATTTTTTGTTTAGCACAACGTTTCCAACACCACTTTTCCGTCTGTCATGCTTCGTAACCTTTTTGCCAAAGCCACACTTTAACATTTTAATTAAAATGGAGCGTGTGTAAACTGGCTGTGGTCTGAGAAGATTCTCACATTGGTTGCCAAGATATATTTAGGAAAAAAATTTATGTGCTTTTAATAAGACTATATGTATGCATTAGTTAGTAGAAGAGCGAGAAGAAGCAGCAGAAACAGTCTATTGTTGTCTGACATTTTATGCTAAAAAGTGTGTTGCATTAAATCTGGTTTTCATTTGATGCTTCAAACGCAAATTCTGCTCAAGCATAAACAATACAAATGTGGACAGGGGTGAAAAACGAAAAAACTTTTGGTGATTTGGTTTTATAGTGAAATATTAGGCAATATTATAATGAAATATTAGACAAGGTCTGCCTGTGATGTCTAAAATTTCCTTATTTTGCCAATTTGAAGTATTCTGAAACATTTTTACATTTATTTAGAAACATTTTTGTAAACGCCATAGCCCGGAGAGTTTAAAATGCTTTGAGTCTCTGGGCGTAATATCAACAATATTAACTTTTTAATTCGAAAGTTAGCAACCTTTTTCCAATACAATAGTTCAGAATTCATTGATCTCCATCACTCTTCTAAGTATATTCGTTCTTTCTTAGTTTACATTTGTCTGATGCGTCTTTTGTCTGGAATTTGTTACAAACATTTGTATTGTTATCGTATTTTAATTTGATCCAAATTGTATCATTATATCATTCATCTAAGTTGTATAAACTTCTTAGCCAAATTTAGCGAATTTTAATTGCCAAATTAGTTGACTGGTTTATATGGAAAACATTTCTTGGTCTGCGGTGCCTTGGACTGAACAATAACCAATCTTTCAATACGAATTTATTGTATCACTTTGGATCTACTGTGGGTTGTAAGTAAGGTTGTTGATCCATTAACCTCACACTGGCCTGAATGGGTAATCAATCTTTCAATTTACTGTGGCTTAAGTTAGCTTTTGTAGGCTAACATTCTTACCTAACTTCCACGCTGATTTAACAACCTCAGACTGGGTTGAATGGTAAACATTTCATGGTTCTCGGTGCCTCAAACTGATGAATAACCAACCTTTCAATACGATTTTATGGTAACACTATGAGTTCACTGTGGCTTAAGTAAGCTGCTTTGTAAGCTATCAACTTTCCCTAAGGTGATCTATACTTTAGACTGTCTTCAATGGTAAACATTTATTTGTTCTCGGTGCCTCGGACTGAAGAGTAGACAAGTTTTCAATATTACTGTGCTTAAGAAAGCTCCTTTGTAAGCTATCACTCTGACTTTAGTTAAACGCTGATCTAACAACCTCAGACTGGTTTAAATGGTAAACATTTCTCAATCTTCGGCGTTTCGAAAGAGTAACCAATCTTTCAATTCAATCATTCCATTTAATCTTATAGCATCACTATGAGTCTACTGTGTCTTAAGTTAGCTCCTTTGTAGGCTATCATTCTAACTTAACTTCCACGCTGATCTAACAACTTTAGACTGGCTTCAGTGGTATACATTTCTTGGTTCTTGGACTCAAGAGTAAACAATCTTTCAATACGTTTTTGGCTGTGACTTAAAATAGCTTCTTTGTAGGCTGTTAGTCTGACCTGACTGATTAGTCTGACCCCTGGCTGATCTTACCACCTCAGACTGGTTTAAATTGTACTTATTTTTTGATCCTCGATGCCTCGTACTGAAAAGTAACCAATCTTTCAATATGATTTTATGGTAGCACTATGAGTCTACTGTAACTTAAGTTAGCTCCTTTATAGGCTATGATTCTAACCTAACTTCCACACTGATTTAGCAACTTCAGACTTAATTAAATGGTAAACATTTCATGGTCCTTGATGCTTTGAAGTGATGGGTAATCTTTTAATGCAATTTTATGGCATCACTTTGAGTCTACTGTAAGTTAATTTACCTGCTTTGCAAGCTGTCACTTTGATCTAACAACCTTAGAAATGAACTGATAGAAAATCTTGTATCCTTTTAAAAGGACTTCAAAATTTTGAAGGGATACAAAATATAAAAAATACTTAGAATATGGCGATATGTATATCAAATGAAGGAGGAAAGGCTCAAGAATTAAACAAAAATTTACTTTTTATCTATTTGTAAAAAAGGATATGAAAAAGTTCCTTTGAAAAGTTTAATCCTTTATATCCTTGAAAATTTAAATATGAAATTTTGACACGTGATCAAGGAGATTTTGGGTTTTAATATACTTACTTTTCAAGAAAATTCTATATAAATTGTCAAGGATATAAAGGATTAAAATTTTCAAAGGACTTTTTCATATATTTTTTTCCAAATAGATAAAAAATCAAATTTATTTAAATTCTTGAGCCTTTCCTCCTTCATTTGATATACATATCGCCATATTCTAACGAGGTTAACTATTTTTTATATTTTTTATCCTTCAAAATTTTGATGTTCTTTTAAAAGGACAAAGGATTTAGAAATGAAAAACTGAGTACGCAGTATTACTATATTTGGTCTCTAGTTTCACGCACATATGGAAATTTTCCGGTGTGAAAAATGTTTTCAATTTTTGTGTAATCAATCTTTTAATATTATTTTATGATATCACTATGAGTCTACTATGTCTTAAGTTAGCTCATACATACATACACAGCATCATACAATTTTTTACCAATTATCCCACCACTATCTAAACTAACCTGAACCTCGCTCAGTTCATTGCCCAGCTGAATTTCAAAAAAAAAAAAACCGCCGCAAGACATTTTCACATTGTCAACCACAATTGCGGCTTACAACTGCAACATTGCATTGTATGCAAATCATACAACACAATCGTACAAACATATTGCATGCAATTTTCCACTAATCTCGCCTATGGAAAAGCCATTTGCGAATCGCACAATTTCTTTCCCTCAACTTAATGCAATGCCATATTTCATAACTGTCAAGTTGACAGTGCGCAAAAGACACAACCGCGTACGGCCCACCATAAATTTGGCCCAGACGCACATGCGATGTCGGAGAACGCGCCACAGCGAATTCGGCCATGTAGCGGCTGTCACCGAAACGTCTCGCACAGTTTCACCAAACCACCGCACGTCAGGCGTAATTCGTAATTCGCAGACTCTAAGCGCGGCTTAACGGTTGCATGCAGCACAAATTTGCGATATGCAAAATTTGGTGAAACTACCAAACAAACAAACAACTCTAAAGTTTAAATCAAACACAAACATGATTAAAACAATATGGCAAAAAAATTAGAAAAATGCAAAATAAATGGCAAAGCCAATCTTGAAATATTTATCAAAGAAAATGTGTGCAAAAACATTGACAAATGATATTCAAATTGTGTGCATCAGTGTCGTCGCCTCATAATTCACATTTGCATTGTCATTAAGCGCCGCTTTGTGATCGCGACGAACGATGTCTTCGCTTTTATGCTTTTCAGCTTTCTTTATTGCTTTTTAGATAAACGCACTTGGCAGCAAAAACACAGCTGGAAGTCTATTGATTTTATGCACAACATTTCTTTTGAAAAAATCTGCATAATACGTGTATTTGTCTCTCAAGATTTTATGTGTAAGCTGTAACATTTTCGGGCTTCATTTATCTTTTCATGTGTGAATTTGAATTATTAATGCAAATTTTTAAGAAAGCAACAACGTTTAAATTTTGAAAAATTATTTTACAAATTGTTTTTTGGAGTTTTTTGACACGTTACGGCTTGAACAGATGATTTAAAAACTTAAACTTTTACTAAAATTATTCATAAAATTTAATTTGAATCAAAATTTTAACTAACCAAATGATTGACATTGGCCTGAACAGTTATCCAGTATGTTTTGTATTTATAAAATTAAATTTGATTCAAAATTTTAACCAACCAAATGATTGACATTAACTGGAACAGCTCTCCAGTATTTTTTGTATTTATAAAATTAAATTTGAAACAAAATTTTAACCAACCAAATGATTGACATTGACTGAAAGAATTTTCCAATATTTTTTTTATATTCATAAAATAAAATTTGAATCAAAACTCTAACCAACCAGTGATTGACATTGACTGGAATAGCTTTCCAGTATTTTTTGTTACTTATTAAATTAAATTTCAATCAAAATATTAACCAACCAAATGACCAAATGATTGACATTGACTGGAACAGCTATCCAGTATTTTTTGTGTTTATAAAATTAAATTTTAAACAAAATTTTAACCAACAAATAAATTGACATTAGCTGGAACAGCTCTGCAGTATTTTTTGCATTTTTAAAATAAAATTTAAATCAAAATTTTAACCAACAAAATAATTGACATTAACTGGAACAGCTCTCGAGTATTTTTATTTATTTTTAAGTTAAATTTGATACAAAATTTTAACCAACCAAATGATTAACATTGACTGAAAGAATTTTCCAGTATTTTTTTTATAATCATAAAACCAATTTTGAATCAAAAGTTTAACCAACCATATGATTCACATTTGACGGGAACGGCTCTCCAGTATTTTTTGTATTTAAAAAATCAAATTTGAATCAAAAGTTTAACCAACCAAATGATTGACACTGACTGGAACAGATCTCCAGTATTTTTTGTATTTATAAGAAAAAATTTGAATCATATTTTTAGCCAATTAAATGATTGACACTGACTGTAACAGCTCTCCAGTATTTTTTAATTTATAATGTATTAATTATAAAAATTTAATCAAAATTGCAACAAACAAAATCATTTTTTGTCAGTTAGATTTTCACTAGAAAAATATAAAATACATTCATTTTTTCCTACCATAAAGTATTAAGTAGATCAATTTGAATCGGACTGAATGGGACTAGTGCAGGAAATGTGAAGAGCATGGCGTCACAGAAATCTTGAAACACATTCTGAGCTATTGATCTGCTATAGCCAGATCTCGCCTAACATATCTGGGAACTCTGTATTTCCCTGGGTTGGACCTAGGTCCCTATGCTTGGATGGATGGATGGATGGATATGAAGGCGAGCCGATGTGCTTGATATCAAATTTCCGCACAAATTCGCTAAACTTTTTCGGGACGGAGTTTAATGTCGAAAACCAAAATACTCTTGGTAGAATATTTTCATGCTATAAAACTTAGAGCTAGAAACTTATGTTGCCTACTCACAAATTTTGAAATCAATCTTTTATCTGGGGACAAATAATTCTAACAAATATTTTGCGTGGGTCACAAGATCTGAATAATTGTTTCGAAGGTTATTAAAATCTTTGTGGAACATATTACCCCAGCAATCCCGATAGGTTTAAAACACAGACATCCTAAATGATCATTATTTAGGCTTTTAGGCTTTTTAAGGAAGTCCATCTGCTACCGCTAGGGACCCAATTGGGTCTTTGCGTGGCCAATTCGGCCAACCAGGTTAACCTAACCTAACCTATTAAGTAAATTTCGAATCAAATTTTCATCAATCCATCGATTGACACTTACATAACCTTCACTGGTGGCATCACTGTCATCGCCACATAACCCCAAAACTCAACAACAGCAACAACAACAACTATCAATGAAAACATCAAACAACGAAACGAACAAGACTGCAGCACACAACCAGTTGCACCGGCACTTGCGGCTTCGCACCAACTCGCCAACCGCCAATTGCAACCACATTCTCCGAAATGTCATTATCCTCGCATGCAACATTTTTGAATGCCACCAATGACAGTTCCCCCATTTCGCCGGCTCTCTCTGGCACACACGCAGCGCTTCTTTTACTGTGCTTTGGTTTTTTTTAACTTGAAATTGTTTCTGATTTAAGTTGTTTTTTGTTTTGCTTAACTTGCGGCCACGTTACGCATGACAAGTGTTTCTAACCGCATTGCTGCTTGGCTTAAAACGTGTACAAACTGCAGTGTTGGTGTTGGTGTTGCTGCAATGGCCAACAGACATGCAACATGCAACACATGCAGCGTTGCCAACTAAACTATCATTCAGGCAATTTTGTGCCGCTGCACATTCTTTATTGCCACCAGAGTTGGACAAGAAAATGAGCGCCAGAGTAGCTCAGTGGAGGAGTGGCAGAGAGCGGGGCAGAGGTGCAGTGGTTACAAAAATGCACTCATCCTAGAAATGGTTGCATGCCGCTTGGACATGCCACACTGCAGCCAACCGACAATAATGAAATGCAGCCGGTTGAGCGTTCGAAAAAAAACAACGATATGAAATATTGAACATATAATTGCAAAAAAGAAAAAGCAGCACAGGAAGTGTGCTGGAAATTCGAGTATGCACGGTCAGTTTCCTTTAGCAGCACAGTTTGACAGCTGTCATCTTTCGACAGTCACTCGAGTGTTACATTTCACGCAGCCAACGAAGCTTTGGGAACCCACGCAGCTGTAAAAAATACAGTCCCCGGCACACTTTCAACAAAAGTACAACCATTCAGTTTTAAATGCCCAAAACTCGCATTTGTTTATAAACATTTGCCACATTTGGCCACTACTCCGCTCAAGCGTAAATAAACCTAAAAAAATCAAATACTATAAATTCAAAATAAATAAAAAGATCTTCCACCATTTTTGTCAAGTGGCTTAGGTCATTTATTACCATTTTTGTGCATTGCTTTTGTAATCGTTGCCAACATATAACTTTACAACATAGCATTTTTTCATAGCATTTTTTATGCTTAAAAAAAATCGAGCAGCTGGCACGTGAATACATTAGCGACTTTTGTCATAATTTGTTTACGTTTTGCATTTGTTTTGTGTTATCTGCAGTGAATCTTGAAAATTTCGTTGACGCTTTAAGTAACCGACAAGCCCATTCACAGCCATTTAAGGCGAGCTTAACGATTGCGCCAATAAAATAAATGAAGCATAGCAATAAATGCTAAAGTCTCCAAATTCCAAAGACACCCACGCAAACCGAAAGCAGTTGAAAAGAACATAAATGTTGGCTATTAAATCTGGATTTATGGAGTTGTAGTACTTCAAAGTTGGATTAATGAAATCAATTCAAGTGTCGGGTCTTATATAGCTTTAGATCACAAAATGGTTGCGTTTATCGCAGCTTTTTGAAGTAAAACATTTTATAGAAATATTGCAACGAATATTCAGACCAAGTCTTAAGGGGATTCATTGTAGAAGATTCAGTGAACATGGCTTGATTATAAACATGTCTCAATCTTAAGAAAAGCAATCCAACAATACTAGTCTCTTTGTTTATTATATATTCTAGGCCCTTTCAAGGTTCTGTTGAAGAAAATTCATCTACAAAAAACCACCATAAGTACTTAACATCTTTTAACTGTAAAGGCCGTACGAATCTCTCATGTAAAACAGTAAAATCAGTAAACTGTCTGCTCTCAAGTAGATCAAACTGAAACTAATAGCTGTCACAAATTTATTTTTCTACGGCAGCTGTTTAAGTGAGTCAAGTTTAGTGACAGTACCAAATTTTACGATGGCAAAATCTTTTATTAGCATTTAGTGGAAACTGAAGTTTTTAGTGGAACTCTGAAGCGCTTTTGTTGAACTCGTATTCTAACAGATCACTACTACAACTCATAAACGGATCCCCATCGGGCATCACTTAACTCTTAATAAACCAGATACACTCATTCATACCTCATTTTTCTAGAAATACTCCTGTGACGATATTAAAAAAACAAAGCATAGCTTTAAGAGGCTTCAGTTCAAGTGTGTACCTAATCTGGCAGTCTAAGTTTATACATTTAAGGCCAGCGCCTGGTTTAGACAGTGTGTTTTTGTTTATTTTTTTTTCAAGGAAGGAGTAGATTGGTTGTCAAAAACTCTTTTGGTAAAAATGTTTTATTGTTTGAACATGAAAAAAAAATTTTTTTTTGTCCGCTGTGTTACAAAATGGCCGCCGTATCGCGGCGTGAAGTTGGGGTTCATTTTGCATGGTTCCCAGCGTGCAGTTCGCAAATCTCGTCAGATCTGAAAAAATCGAATGGCATTCTGTTGAGAACTAATTTGTCTGTAAACTGATCCTAAATTGAGTGAAAAGTAATGAAAATTCCGGAAATGGTGGCATAAGTCGGAAAATGGTACTTTTTGGGTACGCTCATTGTTATAAACAATGAGCGTACTTTTTTTGTTTGTTTAACGATGTGCCTCAAAATGGTCCAGTTTACGCGAACCCATCTGAAGAGTGTGTGTGCCAATTTTTATTAAATTCGATTCATAAGTTTACGAGTAATGATGTGAACCGATGAAAAAACACTAACTTTTCAGGAAACGAGTTTAAAGTTTCGGAGGATGTGGAGACTCTGATGAGTCGGACCTCAGTATTTTTGTTTAAAAAAATATTCATTCTAGTTCGCGAAACACTATTCGCTTACCATAGTTTTGTGATATGCTTTTCTGGACCCAACTTATCTGCTCTTTGACTTTCTTCTTGGTAAAACTTTTTATTAGAAGTTGAATATATATGTTGTGGATCTCATAGATATGTAAAAGTGGCTGCTTTGAGAGGATCTTACATTGTAATTGTAATTGTTAATAATTGGTATAATAATGGTAATTGTTTTAAAAATGGCATCTAATTGGCAGATCATTCTTTCAAATAATCATATCAAAGTTGAATTCATTTTAATCGATTTAAAAGCAATCAACCGATCGATCAATCTTTGAAGTAATCAAATCGAAGTAAAATTCTTTGAAAACAAAATGGAATCGCTCGATGAAACTTTGAAGTAATCAAATTTCAAATTCGATTCATCGATGTTAAAAGCAATTAAACGATCGATTGTTCTTTAAATAAATCAAAGTTAAATTCATCTGAAAACAAAATCGAATCGTTCGATCAATCTTTGAAGTAATCAAATCGAAATTTAATTCATCTTAAAATTAAATTTAGATCAATTGTTAGATCGATCTTTGAAAAACCAAATCGAAATTGAATTCATCTATTCGTCGAACTTAAAAGCAATTAAACGGCCGATTGTTCTTTAAAGAAATCAAATTGAAGTTAAATTCATCAAATAACAAAACCGAATCGTTCGATCAATCTTTGAAGTAATCAAATTTCAAATTCAATTCATCGATGTTAAAAGCAATCAAATGACCTATCGTTCTTTAAAGTAATCAAATCAAAGTTGAATTGATTTTTAAACAAAATCGAATCATTCGATTAATCGTTGAAGTAATCAAATCGAAATAAAATAAAATGCACCTTAAAATGTAATCTATTAGTTAGATCGATCTTTGAAACAATCAAATCAAAATTTAATTCATCGATTCATCCATGTTAAAAGCATTTCAAGGACCAATCGTTCTTTAAAGTAATTTGTCTTAATCGATCTTAAAAGCCATCAAATCAAAATCAAACCAACAAAATCTCGTTGTAATTAAAACGAAATCAAGTCGATAGATCTTTTAAGTAAATCAATTCAATACATTTTTGATATTTTAAATTTTTTTTAATTTGCCCGAATCAACAATCTTAAATTGGTTTATTAATTTTTCACAATTTTTCATTATCCATCATACAATCAAATTTTGTGTACATACTTATAAATAATTTTTTCATTTCAAAGCACTTCATTATTAAATTGTTTTCCCTTTGGCATACATTTTATGAGTCAAATACTTAATTAAAACAATAGAAAGTATTTCCGATTAATGCATTAAATGAGAGAACACTTCACTGAAATGATGTAAGCGGTCGAGTAATACTTTTAGACGTGTTTAAAAATAATTATTCTATCTATTTAATATTGCAATTGCGCTCGTGAAAGTCAATGAACAGTGTCGTGATGTGAGGAATAAATGAGTGAACAATCACGAACTGGAATGTATTAGGTTTGGATATTTGTATTACTTCATAGACGGCTGACTTTAATGATTAGTTGTGGCGTTAAAACAAAAAAAAAAGAAACCCAAAACATAAAAAGAAACCCAAAACAAAAAAAGAAACCAAAGCGACAAGAAAGAATGAGAAAAACACCTTTTCATTCAATTAAGTTTCGAAAACTTAAACGAAAAGACACTCAAAAAGTAGAAGCAGACAATAGAAATCTTTACATTGGGTCTGTGTGAAAGAAGTGGAATCTAAACAGTTTTTTCAATAAAATTGTTTACCTAAAATAAGCAAAAACAGGCTAAAGAAGTATGGACTATAGAAGCGGAGTTAAGGAAATAGGAATCAAACAGCGCTTTCTACGCCTCTTTAGAGTTCTTTAAGAATACTGACTCTGAGTATGGGCTCTTACAGGACCTGAAGAAACATTGTTACAGAATCTACACAGCTTTATGAAGTCGACTGCTGGTTTGAACTTTGATAACTTTTTTTTTGTAAATTTGGGCTCCAATGGTCTTTCACATCAAAGTACAACTTTTCTTACACACACACAAACCTATCGCAACCAAAACCAACCTAAAAAATTATGAACTTAACGCAGCGTTAACTCACACTTGTTGTTTATTTGTACTGCATATCAAACATGTGTGTACATTTTTAATAGCTCAGAAATTTGTAATTTTCTCAAGACGAGTCAGCGCTGGAATGTGATTCATAGACAGCGACATGCTTCACACTTACACACACACACACACAATCATAGCACAATCGGCAAATCACAGCCACATTTCGCCACAAAACTTGGCTTAAAGCAAGGCACAAACCCGCGTCGAACCGGGTCACAACGCGGTACACATTTCGCATGAAGATGACTGCTAAAGTGGACAACTTGCGAGCTATAAACAAATGCATCTTAAAACAACAAAAGCTTACGACATATAAACGTGAGATATTTACAAAATATTTGTATGTGTGTATGAAATGGCAATTTGCTTAAAATTACACATAATGCAAGGGCGCTGCACACTACTCACTTATTTAGCGTTATAGCTCAAGTATAACGTAAGAAATATCCGCTCGTTGTTTGATTGCCGCCGCACAAATGGGCGAAGCGACCTTTGTGGCTTTGTCGTTAATCCACATAAAATGCTTCCAAAATTCTAGAAGTGATTTTGATGGAATGATGGTGTAAAGTTGCATCGAACTAAATGTAAAGTTGAAAATGTTGAGTGAGTTGTGGGTGTGTGTGGGTAGTGTAAATGTTGTTTAAAGTTGATTGAGACACTAATGCTGCTTGTAAGCGCCTACTTGTTGAGGAGAATGCTTGAGTTGTTGTTGTTTGTTATAGTTGTTTATTATAGTTGCACCATTCTATTATTAAGCACAGAATTTACATATAGCTTTGCTTTAATATTTTTAATGGTTTCTCGTCATCACTTGTACGAATTTCATGCTTGGCCTTCAACCAAGAAAATTAGCACCTTTTGAATGCCCTCTCTTTCATGCTGGCATTGCTATGAGTTGTATATTTCTTTTTTTCTTAATTTTAATAAGCGCTGCCGTCACCAAAACCACCGCCACAGGCAATTTAACACCTCTCGACAGCGCCAAAAATGCTACGTTTTAGCCGCTAAATATTTGCTTAGAACACAAACTGTTGCTTTTACTTCTTGTTGTTCTTGTTGTTGTTGTTGTTTTTGGTGGTGTTGTTGTAAATTTTTTAATAGCACTATTTTAGTTTCACTGACATTTTGGTACACAAGAAAAACATTAAAAAAAAATATGAAAACAATTCTCAACTGCTTTCCATTCTTTCACTGGCACTCGATTTCACATCACGTTGAAGCTAATCATTTACTGCTTTCCATGCTTTTTGTGGCCACTGTCGACACGACAATTTCTCTTACTTTTTTCTTTTATTATGATTACTTTTATTATTTTGCTGGTAAGTAAAGCACACGGCACCGATTTTAATTAAAATCTAACCGCATTGATTAGCTGCGCCTGCGCGCAACTCTAAGCTACTTTTCTCTCTCTCTCTCTCTCTCTCGCTCTCTTTCTTTCACACGCGCGCACACACAACACGCTTGCAAGTTTTATACCCGGAATTGTAGCAAGTATAAAAAAAAATTACAATAACAAAAAAAATACCACCGCTCAGCGTCGCTAAAGCGCACGTTTGCTGTGCGTTTGGTAATGTTGTGCTGCGCTTAAAGTCAACGTTGAAAAGTAACTAAACTTCAAGTTGCCAGCAATGCCTGTTGGAGCCGCAAACGATCGATTCGACTTTCTTGTCTCAGACAACTAAGCCCGGTTCGGCCAAAGCTGCCACACTGTGTCGTCACGGCTTCTCGTCGTCTGAATACAGGCGATTGTAGATATTTTCCAGAAAAGCCAACAGCTGGCAACTTGGCTCAGGTGAGATTTCATACTTACCTGAGCGCCAAGTTCTGGTCAGCTGCAACCGCAACATGTGTGCCGGTTCGAGGCGGCTTGAAAACGCCGCCACAAGTCGTGCAGGAATTGTACTTAAAACCATGGCACAATAATAAGGTAATAGCATGCCCGCAACACCAAAAACCACATGTATTTTGTTGGTAGGATTGTTTATCGTTACTGTCAAAATCAGCTGATATTTTCCGGCGAAAGAGGGAGAAACTGAAAACATACAAAAGTGATTGTTGCCAGACAGTGCTGTATTTGATTGAAAAAACGGGAAAAGTGCTCAGGTCAGTTGTTTTCAGTGAGGTATTTTCATTTCAACCGATGCGGCAACACAGCACACCGACGATTTTGACAGAAGCCATAAACGATCAGCCGGTGGCTTGCTACAACCTTATAGTTGAACCATGCTTAAAACCATAATTTTTTCTTCTTCTTTTAGGTGTGAAGCGAAGCAACAAAAACAACAACACAGCAACATAAAAGCAACAATAAGCAAAACTGGTTAAATGGCTTAAAATGCGGTCGTCGCTTTGGCTCATGAACTGGGGATGATGTTGAGTTTGGCGCAATTCTTGGCTTCGATGGATGCGAAATAGTCGCCATTCATTTCAACGACAACGACGCGCACATCACTGACTCTGGACGTAGGAAATAAAAAAAAAGATCTAACGATAAGTTTGCGAGCGCAAGCTTGGCTCATTAGCTTTATCGCTGTAATTGGGTTTTATCGAACGCGTTGATCGATCGCGATTGTGACGAGCGGCCGGAAGTCTGAGTTAAGGATTTATATGGGGTAAGCAATACTTGAGGCAATGAACTATATTTAGTATGGAGAGGAGATGAAGAGGCAAATCAGGCAGTCAGGCTAAGCTTATGTCCTCCAACCACATCTCCGATAGTCAGGTCTTGTAAATTCAGACTAAACTATGTCCGAAGATATATTAGTCTGATGCTTACTTGAGTCTCAGAACGGATAGGAAATGCTAGTAAGTTTCAGACTTTTAAGTCAGAATGAGCTCTGAGGGTACATTTTGGAACTGTTCTGCCAATCTCTTCTTTTCCTCTCTTTTTACTGTCTTCAAGCTACTATTAACTACTGGGTTCTTTTAACTCACAAGCCAGCATGGCAGACATGAGAGGCTGTAGTTGGAGGAAACTTGTGCCACCCGTCATTACAGACTAACTCTTAGAATAGAATAGAATTTGATAGGGCTTGTTGCACTGAGACCAGAACTGATCTATTGTGCCCCCTACAACTCGTTAGATCCATACCCTAAATCCACCGACCTTATGAAGCTTAGTAACTCAGGAGGTTTAGGTGCTTGATGTTCTCTTCTGTTAGCCAGAACTGGCCCAGGTGTCGCCTCCTACTGTGACATGCCGCATCGCAGTGTAATAAAATGTGTTCGGGAGTCTCCTCTGCTGTTCCGCAGAGTCTACAGACGCTAACCTGTTCCATAGCCCGATTGTATGCATATGTTTCCTCAGTCTGCTGTGCCCAGTTTAAGGCATTCTGGGGTTATAACCCCAAATGGAGTTAATAATGCCTCAAACTAAGGAAAAACCAGCTTAGACAGGTCACCGGTCTTCTACTTGGGCACTGAATACTGAGGAGACCCAACTGAGGGGATCAACTCTTACGGTTTCTTTCGTCTCTATGAAGAAACAAGTACAGACAGTTGGTTGGCCTAATGACAGGTCACCGGTCTTCTAACTGGGCACTGAATACTGAGGAGACCAGACTGAGGAGATCAACTCTTACGATTTTTTCTATCTCCATGCATAAGGAACTACAGATAGTTGGTTGGCCTAATGACATGCCGTTTTCTCTAGACAAATCACATAGAATAGTATGGCATATTAGGCACTGCTCTAGGTTCAGTCTGTGGGGATGATGTTAAGACCACAGACCGCTTTCTTTGCATCCGCCTCATTCGGTCACTGATGTTGTGAGAACGAGCGACTTTGGCTCATTGGTAGCACAGAATCAACTCAGATTTCTACAAAGATCGGGTAGACTCGGTTATTTACTTCACTGGCCAAAACAAGCAGTTACTGAGCAGACTAGGTAGAAAAACTAAAAGGGGACCTGAACTTATAGTACAATAGACGTATGTCTGTACGATTGGGCACTTGATTCTGACACAAAAAACGGGTTGAAAAGTAACTGAGAAAAGATTGTGTATGTATGAATGATACTTGGGAACTAGTGAATGTTGATATTTGGGACACGTGGGACTAGAGGGCATTGGTCTATAGAAACAGAAGAACTGATAACGTTCGCTAAAAATATGAAAAGATAAATATCAAATCTCAAATATGAAAAATGCTGGAAGTATCAAAGACATTGTCACTATTGTAAACAATAAACGGCAAAGATCAGCGCGTCCTATAGACGTCTTGCAATGCAATTACATTTTACGAACTTCTGTGGCTCGCACTGTTTGAAAGGAGTACTTATACACACGGAAGATATGATACGAACTATATTAGTTAGAGATACAAAATACCATTTATCCATAATCCATTATTGTCCGTAATCGCAGATTAAAATTTAATTTTTTAACAATTTTTTAATTTTTTATTTTATTTTATTTCATTTCATTTTACTTTATTTCATTTAATTTGATTTCATTTTTTTAATTTTTTCATTTTATTCCATTTTATTTCATTTTATTTTATTTTATTTTATTTTATTTTATTTTATTTTATTCGGTTTTATTTGATTTGATTTGATTTTATTTCATTTTATTTAATTTTATTTCATTTCATTTTGTTTTATTTTATTTTTTTATATTTTATTTTATTTTATTTTATTTTTGTTTATTGTATTTCATTTCATTTTATTTTATTTTATTTTATTTTACTTTTTTATTTTATTTTATTTTATTTTATTTTATTTATTCTATTTTATTTTATTTTATTTTATTTTATTTTATTTTATTTTATTTCATTTTATTAATATTTTCGTTCTTTCATTTTATTTAATTTTATATTATTTCATTTCATTTTATTTGATATGTTTTGTTTTTGTTTTATGCTATTTTATTTTATTTTATTTTATTTTATTTTATTTTATTTTATTTTATTTCAATTTATTAATTTTGTTGTTCTTTGTGTGGATTTTGCACAAGTCTAGTTATTTTTAGTACTTATAAAAAAATTTAAGAAAAAAAGTTTTCGGTTTTTGAATGCCCACCCATCTTTAATAGGGAAAGCGTGGCATGGTAAAAAAATGTTTTATTAGGAAGCCAATAGAATTGAGCATAATATAAAAACCATAAACTTTAGATTACACAAATTTATCGAAATAAAGAAAATGCAAACAAACATTACTAATTTTTATGATTCGTTAACGAATCAAAGGTACGAAATGGGTTCGATATTAAACTTCACCGAGCGATTTGTCGATTTATCCAGTCAAGTAAACTATATCCATTGGAACGATCACCAGAATGGATTGACATCTCTGTCACTAAATTTTAGTCAATCGTATGTATGCTGTCATAAAAGCCTTCAAATCAGCCAAACAGCTCAGGTTATTGGCATCGTAAACATTGCATACTACACACATACATATGCAAGTATAGTTTTCGCAACTTCCTTTAAATCTAAACAGAACAATACTCGTAAAAAAACACAAACACTAAACTCACGTAAATGCAGTGGAAAATGCCAAAGATAACGAAACGAAGGAAACATAAAACCCAAAATGCGTAACGTGCAAAAATTTTAATGGATTTTTCCGCAAACAAACGTCAAAGCAGGACCACAATATATCGCCGATAGCGGCGGTGATCTGTAGCGGGAAGCATAACTTGGTCAATGCAAACACACAGACGAGACGCGCACATAAGCGCGGCCAGCATAACTGCAAAACCGTCCGAACCGAAAATGCGCAGACAGCCAAGTGGTAACAGTGGCAAGCGGCGACGAGCACAAGATGCGACCATAAATAGTCGAAGAACTGCAGCCACTGTTGAATTTATGGTCAAAACGCCAAAGATACAGTTAAAGCAATACGAAAACAAAAGCAATAACAACCACACAACCAGCTCTGCAACACACACTCGGACATGGTTCTAAAGGCAGTCGAAAAAATGAAAGAAAACAAATTGTTAAACGTATGAAGGAGATGTGTGGTAGAGAAGCAACAGAACCCACTACAAAAAAAAAAGAATTGTGAAAAAACAAAACAACAGCAGCAGTGGCAGCTATGAAATACCAAACCAGACAGACAGGTAAGAAATTCAGACGAAATTCCATGAACATTGGATAAGTTGGCTGCAATCGCCAGTTCTGCATACTCGTACATGTATCATTTGCTCAATGAAGCAGCAAAGAAGCGACAGTGGCAGGGGGAAACAAAGAATGGAATGGGCAAGAGGGGGAACGCGGCATATTGGCCGCTGGGTGTTAAAATGATGAGCTTGCTTTACACAAAAAGTATAAATAAATAAATTAATGAAAACACACGGCAACGTGATAATGAAAATGGAGTCTTGGATCGATGCGGGAGAAGAGAAGGCGGTTCGTAGTGGAGAGGGAAAACCTAAGAAATTCTGATAATGAACATTTAGTTTAGTCAGTCAGTTAATTTTGATTCATAACGAGGAAAAGATACCTAGGAAATTAATGATTTAAAAGAGCTGAATTAATTAGATAAAAAGAGAGAAAAAGTGTCAAATTGATGGCCTTTTTCGGGCCAACTTTGGAAGCCGTTGTTGATACAGTGGCAGCACTAGAAGAGGCTAAACCTATAACCAGGATAGGTAAAGGTGTATGTAGGTATGTGTATAGGTATAATTTATATACGTAGGTAGGTAGGCAAGTAATATTTTAGGTAGGTAAGTAATATTTTAGGTCTGGTGGTAAAGGAGGACGGGAAGGGTATAACCCGTCTACACGCAGGGACTCTCTGCTGCTCTCCGCTGTTATGGTCTCACATTGAGGTCGAACGAACTGTTGTCAAGGAATTCATCTACCTTAGCACTACCATAAACAGCAACAATAATGTCAGATATAAAGCGAAAGACTACTCTTGCCTATAGATGCTATCACGGTCTCGATAGGCAATTAAGTGGCAGAGACCTCTCTTGAAACACAAAACTTGCACTCTATAGGACGCTTATTCTCCTCATGCTCCTTTAGGATGCAGAAGCATGGACACTATCGCAAAACGACATTGCGACCTTTGGGATGTTCGAAAAGGGGGTACTTCTCAAAATTTTCGATCCTGTTCGCATTAACGACGACTATCGAATACAAACAAACAACGAGCTGTATGAGCCGCTTTAAGACAAGGACCTAGCACAGAGAATCAATATCCAGCAGCTACGCTCGCTTGGCCATGTCTCCCGTATGGACAATAAAACTTCGGCGAAAAAGATGTTCAAGGTTGACGGCGGGAGAAAGATCATATCTCCGGTGTAAGAACCAATTTGAAGATGCCCTATCATCTCTTGGTGTGACCAACTGGAGATAGCAATCTCAAAGAGAAATGCCCGGAAAGAACTTTTGCGTCAGGCCGCAACTTGGTAAAGGATTGTTTTGTTAAGTAAGTAAATATTTTGGGCAGTTTGTACCCCCAAAACACTGCTTGCGTGCTAAACTAGACTTAGGTATAGTTTCGTAAGCTCTAAAATGCTTTCCAGCACATTACAAGATTTCTAATCAACAATAAGTGATATCTGTAACTCGAAAACTAAAGTTTCTCATATGATTTTAGAGAGGGAAAAGAGCCAAAAAGAGAGATCTGATAACTTTAATTGAGTCCATAACTCATATTGCGCCTAAAACTCGAATATGTGTTTAGTTAGTTTTGCCCTGAAGTGCAGTTTGAAGGCTTCGAAAAATGTAGCAACCAAACACTTCAAAAACAAAGGGGAGGAAGAGATTTAACTGTAAGAGAGAGTTAACTGTATATATAATATATATACATATTTATCATTGTACTTATGTGTGTATGTCGCTGCACGTACAAGTCCCAATATTTGTTTACTTGCTTCTTTACAATAATTTCGTTTGCAGCTTACAGGCCGAATTATGCAAATTCTTGTTTATTGTCGCCACTCTCAGTCCAGGCTCACATTCCCACACACTCATATTTCGTTGCAAGCCAGGTTTTAGTTTTCATTGTTGCACAATATTTTTATTTTTTTTGTGCTTGCCTCAACAAGGTTGTGGCGGCATTTCAGCCAAGCTTTATGCTCAGACAATATAAAAGTTTTCAATTCTTCCACTTTGAATTCGAAAGCAAGAGAGGAGAGCTAGAAGTGGAAATCTTGAGATATTTTTTCCTCCTTTGATCTCTTTAAACAGCTGCAAACTACTATTTCCTTGTAGTAAATCGTGTTAAAGGAGCTAAAAAGGATTAAGAATAACTTGGCGGAAAGTTGATTTGTCAACTTTCCGCATGGAAATCCAGTATTTTCGTGTAATTGCCTATCGAACTGCAACTTGTTGCAAGTTCGTTTGAGTCGTTTTGCTTGGTTTTATTTATGTTTGACACGGCTAGAAATGCTTTCAGTCGACTGTTGCCATATTTTGGGTCAGCCATTAGACGCTTTGAATTGAGGAATGGCAAATTTTATTGTCACAGCAATTTGCATAACTTCTGTGCTTTTACCGAATACAGATTGTTGTATGTTTATAAGTTGAAATGGATTGTTTAAGGTTACGGCAATCTTGCTGTGTGGGCAGAAAGACCGCTTGTAATGCTAACTTGATCATTAGTTGCGATCAGTTCATTAACCAAGTTTGACGGAGCGATATTTTTTCATAAGGCATAGATCAAGTCTAAAGCTTAGATTATGTGATTATAAAAAGTATGATGATTTTATTGAATTGGTTGGGTGAAGTTGGTTCAATTAAAATACTTTCTACATCTTCAATTACACCGCTAAACTTCTCATCTGTAAATAAAAAAATAAAGCTAAATTTGTTCAGCTCCTCATCCATTAAAATGTAAAATCGTTTTTTTAATAAAGCGTAATTTTATTAAAAACTGTAAGGGAATGTGTATTTGAGTGTTTCGGAGTATCTTTGCACTCGTTCTTTCGTACATTTTAATGCTAACAACAATGTCTTCCCTTTGTGTTTGACTGTTGCAATCGGAAACATCTGACCAGGTTGACTGCCTTAAGCCTTCGTGGGTTACTCCTTCAACTTTTAAATGTCGGTGCAGGCATTCGACTTTGGCGCACTGCATCATGCTATCCATGTAGTCACACATCAATGAACAATAACCACGTTAATATGCACGTATTAAACATTTACAGTTTGCTTGTGTGCGCGACACGTTGATTGGTATTGGTGGTGTATTTCAGTGTGTTGTTTGTGTTTAGCATAAACGTTTTCAATTACAACTACAGTACTACAATAGTTTTACAGGCTAATTTACTTGATTATTTTTGTTGGGGTTTTGTTGTCTACATCTTCTGTAGGGACATACAAACAGTAAGTAAATATGTTTATTCATATTTCTTTATGGATAATATTGCAAATTACATCAAGTCATTTTATACACACGTACAGTTGAACATCAGTGTCCGCCCACGGCGGCCACAACGATAGCAAGTACAAATTTCGCATGCATATTGTTAGAAATAGTTATGCATACATTGTGTCATGTTTTTATAGTTAAGCATATTCGATATTGTTTAAATGTATTTTATGTGAATGTATCTGATAGTAGCAATACGTGTATTCGTAGTGATATTTTTAGTACATAATAAACGATTAGTGAATGTGCCAAGTGTTTGTGATTGTTTTATGTGTTGCGCTATTTTTGCAATTAAGTATTTTGTATGTTCTGTATGTTTGATGTATAATGCATGCGTTTGTTACTACTACTTGCTTTAATGTTATGTATGTAAATGTTCATATTTTTAGTACAGGAGACGAACAGCCAGACGAATTGCATACGCGTCGAGCGATCTGCCACCGCGCCTATGCCACCGCTTTGCGCTGGTGTTTAGCATTTCTTCGTTAATGTCAGGTAGCCGCTGGCATAATACTGCGGTATGGAGATATACTCGGGTAGAGGCCGACGCGGCGTACAGCGCTGCTGTGCCTGTCGTATGATGTTGGCAATTTTGCCTGCAATTAGATCGAACAAACAACATTTATTTGAACACCCACAAAAGAAGCGATATTAAAGTAACAGTACCCAAAACATTGGCATCCACGAAACGCTTGTCCAATTGCTTAAGTACATCGAACTTTTTGGTGCGCACCCATTGGTGTAATATGTCCGCGACCTTCACGGGCACCATTTCCGGGATGGCGTTGTTGGCATCCTGTGAACACAAATTTCACAACAATCAATAACATAATGTTTGATGTTACAAACAAGGCTTTGGCCGCCTGCTCACACCTGCTTGTACTGCACATCCAGTTGCTGTCGCGTTGCCACTTCAATGAGCCGCTTCAACTTCGGGTAGTTGCAGTTCTTTTTCGATTCATGCAGCAGAAAGTGTTTCAGATCTTTGTATTCCTTCAAATTTCTATGCGCATACGTGTTGGCATTACAGCTGCCGCCGTGTATGTAGTGCGATTTGAAATGAGATTTCACAAGTTCAGCGTTGTAGGAGATATTCAGTTTATCCTGCAAAAGCACAATCGAACACTTCTATCAAAATTGAAAGTGCACAGGTGATCAAAAACGCTGCTCACCAGTGCCTGCACCAGCGTCTCCTCACTTAAATTCAAAGTGGAAATTGTCACAACTTCCTTTTCAGTCAACAACAAATTCTTTAGCAGCTGCAAATGCAAAAGCAATGTTTTAACACTTTTATGATAACTCTAGTGCCGCTTACCTGCTCGCTATTGAGATTATCACACGTTGTCCTTCTTTGGCTTATGACGTCTTCGGCGGCGGCTGCTTGCAGCTGCAGCACATCAGCCACATCGCAGGTGCGTGACCTGGCACGCGCACGCAGCTTGCTTCTCGCCTTGATGCCACTGCCCGTACTAGCCGCACCAACACCGCCATTGCCATCCCCAGCACCAACACTACCACCACCACCACCACCAGCACCACCACGCCCCACCAACGTTCTATCCTTAATCGGTGTTGTCCATTCGTCCGTTTTGCGCGCACCCAGAAAATCGCTGGCCGCCGTCGCGAAGAGACAGTCGTCGCGTGTCTCGCTGAAGAATGCCGGCGAGCCGCTGCGACAGCGCGTTGTGGCCGCATGCACCACCCGCTTGTAGAGCGCCATGCCCCCGCTGCGTTTGCGGCACTTCGGGCACTCACTCAAGTCGATGGCCTTGCCGATAGTGTTTGCCAGAAACTCCTTTTCGAGACAGTCGAGGCAAGTCTCATCGTTGGCGCTAAAGTCGTCGCAGTTGTGGCCGTTGCTACTGTTGGCCACAGTTGCTGGCGGCGGCAAGCAGTCCTCGACTGCGCTGGCTGGCGGTACGCACCGGAATTCGGTGCAGCTGACGCTGCGCTCGTCGAAGCTGGAGCTGCTACAGAGCGCAGCGGTGGCGTATGAAGAGCGCAGCGATTGCCGTGACTTGGACGAGGTCTTCGATGAGGTCGATGACGACGTGGAAAAGGTGGACAGGCGCTTCGGCTTGGCACCTGTGACGAGGCAAATTGTTAGCAATTAAAATTAAAAGAATGTAAGCAAGTTTGTACCTGTAACCTTTGACGGTGTGCTCTTCGCTTCCTCTGCGTGCCGCATGTCACGCCCGAAGCTAGTGAGCAGCGCATTGGGCAGCGAGTGTGCCGTGGTTGTCGACGTTATTGGCGCCACCACCGACGTGTCGTCACTCAACATGCCCAGCACTGAGGCGCGATCACTGTGCGTGCGCTCGAAAATACCACAATCCCCGTTCTCGCCCTTGATCTGGTCCAAATGCATGGTGATGCGCGCAAAATTCTTGCTCATTAGCAACTGAGACTGCAGCCCTTTGGCCGGCGGCGGCGCCAAATCGTCGTCGATGGGCGAGCTGAACAGTTGGCGTTGAGTGGGCGTGCATGCGTGCAGACTCAGCGTAGCCGAGTGTCGGCCACTCAAATGACACGAGTCGCGTTGCAGCAGAAAGGCATCTGCATGTGCCGGTGCCGTCTCCACCGAGCCGTACTCCACCTCCGACAGCGGATCCGGCTCAAAGTCCATTTCCAGAAAGTCCGTCTCATCGTCTAGCAGTCCCACATCACCAGCACCACGGCCCGCAATTGCGTCCAGTGCGAGATCAAAGTCCGCACCGTCGCCGCGATACGCATAAACACAGTCATCCGAATTCAGCGAAATCTCCTCCGCCTCCACATCGTCGTCATCGACCAAATCGCAATGCCCGACGTCGTCGTCGTCGTCCTCCTCGAGTAGTATGAGATTGTCGGGGTAAAAGTTGTCGCTGGAGTAGCTCAGGTTCTCGGTGGAATTGTGTGGCGAATTACTGCGTTGGGAGTGGCTCTGGCCACTGGCGCCCGGCGGCGACAGCGAAGCGGCGCCTATGGCTGCGTAGGCGTCATACACGTTGCTGGTGGCGACGGTCGGTGTTGGGATGGCAATGGCAGCGGCAGCGGCTGCGGAAGTGGGCTGACTGATGGTGGCACCATTATGACGCACTGCCGATTGCGTCTGCCAATCGAGGAGAGAGAAAGAGGTTAATTAATTGTAAAGAAATTTGCTGCATGTAAAACTCGTTTTGTTTGCCCTTTTGTCTAACCTGTTCGACTGTCTGTCCATTTGTGTTGGCTACACCTGCACCCACGGACGACACACCTCTGTCTTCCATGTTCATCAATGCAACGCCCAGTGCAGCTGCTGCAGCTGTTGGCTGACTGTCCACTGTTGTTGTTGTTGTTGTTGTCGTCGTCGTAGCTGTCGCCGCCACGGTATTATGCTTGTGTTGCAGGGCGGCGGCAGCACCCTCGTCCGCCACCACCGCCGCCCCATCCGACTCACAGCTCACGCAATGCCAGCTGTTTTGTGCACTCGGCCAATGGGCGCTACCGCTTACGACGCCGTCCCACTTTGTTGCCTCGACAGCGTTCACTTGGCTACACTTTTCTTTTCCTGTTGTGCTTACATTCGTCGAAAAGTTGTTGTTGTTATTGTTGCTGTTTAAGTGCTGCAACCAATTCAATTGACTGCAGCTATCCTGTGTGTCCGCTGCCGTGTCTGTCCTGTCTGCGCCATTGCTTGTTGTTGTTGCTGCTTGCAATGCTGCTGCTGCTGCTGTTGCTGTCGTTGTTACTGTTGCCAACGCACTCGACTTGCCTCTGGCGTTTGTCTTCAGATATGTTCCATTGCTGTCTGCGCTGGGCTCACGCAAATTTTCCATTCTCCTGCGTGTTCGACGCGTTCAGCACTGTGTCTGCGCCTTCTGCTGCTGCTGCAACGCCTATAAAATTGCCTTTTCTGTTCTATTTTTTATTGTTTTTGCTTTGCTTATCCTCTAGCTGCGCCTTTGTGTTCAGAGGTCGGCTTTAACCGATTTTTAATAGGCTCTCGTACATACACAATTGTTCTTCACACGCTGCATTAGTTTTTACTTTTCTGTTATTTGCTGTTTCGTTGCGTTCGTTAGCTTTTCAACATTTTCTCTTGTTATTACAGTTTTGTATTTGCTATTAGTATATTTTTCATTTGTTTTTATAAACTGTAAAAAAGTTTTCCTTTTTGTGCGGAGAACAACGAAAACCACGACCATACCAACTGTCAAAATCTATTAGAGATGGCAAAAATGGCTTTGACCTGTGCGCAGCACACGAATATTCGTGGAATCGCTGAGAAATGAAAAGCGGTAAAACTGCTGTCGTCCAGATGTAAATACGCCGTAGTTGGCAATGCCAGTAAGGCTTCATGTATGGCAACACTGCTGAAGGTCGTCGCATTTGTTTACACTCGAATCAGCTGATTTTCGCTGTCGTCGCAGTTATTCGCTTGAAACAATTTAATTTTTTCACATTCAATATAAATTACAATAATTTAAAGCTTGTTTGCCAATATTTTGACGTGAAAGCAGTTGCACAGATGTCTTCGTACTCATTTCAAGGGAGCTCGCGAATTTGGACACCACGCGATGAGGAAGACAATCGTGCCATCTTCTCAGCACGAAAGCAGGTGAAATGCATTTCCACACCTAGCCGGTTCCGGTAATGTGACACCGTTTCTTGCACTCACTCTTCTGCAGGAGCGCAACATCAAAATTGAACTGCCCAGCGAAGTGCATCCAGTCTATTTAAACAATGAATACGAGTTGGCGCAGTGTGCTGACCCCAAGTCAGAAAAATGGAGTCTCAAGCAGCTGATAAGGCTTTTGCGTCTGTACGGTGCACATCGCTGTCTGTGGGACACGCGCGATCCGGACAATCGCAGTAGGAAACTGCGCAAAGCAGCGCTCGTGGATATAACAGCGGCCATGGGCAGTGGACTGCGTTGTGCTCAAGTTGTGCAGAAAATCAATGTGCTGCGATCCACGTATCGCTATGAGAAACGGCGAATCAAGCAGCGCATACGAAAAGGTGCCAAGAAACTAAAATCAACACAAATCTAAATAATTTGTAACCAAACTTTTAATGCTACTAAATTTGTTTGTATTTCATAATAAACGTAATGAATTGAATGTCGTAGGTATTGGTGCTAAAACGAAGCTGAAATGGTTCGCTCTGGCCGACGCCTTTCTTCGCGACGTGCCACGCATAGAGAAATTCCGTAAGGTTGAGGTACGTATGTCAAAATAGGAGCCAAAGTATGGTCCTAACCTATATGAAGGTGAATGTAGGATATGGATACCGATTCCGATCTGGAAGATGCAGTGGTCTTTACCATCGATCCCGAGTCACTTATACCGCTTGAGGACGAAGATGAATTCGACTATGCCAATAGTGTAATAAAGAAAGAAGTATTTGAGGTAAAACCTTAATTGTAATAAACATTGTCGGGACTATTTTAAGGAGAACCCATGTTTACAGCCTTCATCTCCTTTGAACCAAGAGAATTTTCACAGCACAACTGAATTTGTTAATAACCCCACTGAAACGGAAATCAAAATCGAAAATACTGATGAACTGTGCAGCCTCACACATACAGCTGACTGTGCCAGCACTGTAACAAATGCTTCACCCAATAATCAAGCTTGGACTTGCAGGGAATCACTAAAGTTTGTACAATTGCTGGGTCAACATTCTACGCTCTGGCACACCAAATTAGAAGACTGTAGCGCACAATCAGAGGAGCACCAAGCCATTGCAGAAATTTCCGCTGCAATGCAAATGCCCATGCAACGCATTGAAAGACGCGTGCAAACGTTTAGGCGCGTTTATGAGGAAGAAGCGCTCAAAATGTCCAAAAATTCAAATTATAAACCAAATTGGATATGGTGGGCGGAGGCAGAAAAATTTATGTCTGCAAATAACGTTTCCACGCTCCAAGAGGATCACTTTGTAGATGCCAATGAAGTGCCGCCACCAACGCCGCTAAATATTCAACTTATGCATTTAAGTGGCAAGCAACAAGAGTCCAACAAAAGCGATACGGAGGATTCGCTTCACGAAGCCGATAAACAAGCAATAGCTATGCGTATTGACACTGAAATGGCAGTGGACGATAGTTCCTGTTCAAATGCAGAAATTGCGTGTGACATCTCACAAGAACCCGTAGAAACTGTTGTTGAAAACTTGTCTCCTATTCTCGTCCCTTCTACTGACAATAGCGATGCCAAAAAGCCTGCCACCAAATTGATTTGGAATGGACTCGAAGAGGATTTATTAGGCGGCAAATGGTCGCTCAAGCATTCGGTGAAGTTTTTGCGCCTTTACGGCGCGCATCGCTGCCTCTGGGATTTGCACGATCCCGACTATCGGTCGCGTGAGCTACGCAATGCCGCCATTGAAGACATTGCCGCCGCCATGGGTTATGGCCTGGATGCTGATTATGTGGCGCGTAAAATTAAAATATTTCGCATTACCTATATGCAGCATCGCAAACGCATGCTGGAGGCCATCAAGCAGGGCAAAGAGCCCGAAATACAGCTGCGCTGGTTTCCGCTGGCTGACAGCTTCCTGCGTCCGCACATTGGTTTGCGCTCGATCAAGGAGCACGAGCGCGAGATGCCGCAGTTCGATTTGCAATATGTGTACGCCAATTTGAATTTAATTGATCCTGCTCTACTGACTGATTTTCGAGGAAAGGGCACACAGAACACCATACAAATTGGCTCCGAGACTGCGCGCACGTATGGCAAATAGGAGCAATTAAAATCGTTTAGCAATTATTTAAGATCTGCAGCAACAAAAATCGATACATGTCTCAACAATTGAGGCAATTTTTCAGTTCATATTGTTTGTAAGAAGTAATATGTGTTAAAGGGTAGTTTAGTTTTATTACTCATAAAAGACTTTTACTGTATATAGCATTGTAATCTCAATTTTTTTTTACAATTGTGAATGCGCCAGGTTTTGGAATTGTCAGTATCCCAGAAAAAAAAAACATTCAAATATTTTCCCCCGTCATTTCAATTTGAAAAATTGGAAAATATGTAAACCGTTTTTTTGTATTTCAAATACAAATACAATGGCATGTAATCGGACAAAAATTTGTATTTGCTATTTGATAACGTCCTTTCTGATCAGTGGTTTCATTTATACGCTAATATCGAGCAATCTGGAGAATAGCCGCACGTTGAGGCGGCTGCGCGAGGAGGTGGACGAAATTGCGGTAAGTGAAATTCAGTTGTTCAAAACGTTCCAACCGAAATCTAACTTTGTAATCTGTGCTTTAATTGCCAGCATGTGGTGCTGCACACTGGTCCGGAAGGCCGGGGCGGCGACTCCAAGCATCTGACTGAAGTGGTCGATGCCTTACTGAAGAAGCGGCTGGCTGGCATCTGGGATGATCTGTACACGCTGAAGAAGCAATTGCGGCTGTCTGAATGTCCGAGCGGCCGCTCGCAGAGCGCAACGACCGGCAGCGAAGTGGCCTCCGTGCCACCGCCAACGCCACGTGTCAACTACGCCGCCGAGGAGTTGGGCGCAAAGATCGAGAATGTGGTGGCCGAACCGGTGGGCCCAACGAATATGGTGCGCAACATGCTGGGCCTGGAGTACAGCTCCAATCCGCCCATCAGCATGCTGCGCCCCGGCATGGAGCCGGGCAACTGCTTCGGCTTCAAAAAGAATCGCTCAGAGGTGACAGTGCGACTGGCATCGGAGGTGAGTGTGTATGAAGCGTTGTCCCCGCATGCATTAAAATCTGTATTTTTGCAGATTTTCATTGAGGGCGTTGAGCTGGAGCACATCTGCAAACGGCGTGCGCCACGCAACGACACAACGAGTGCGCCCAAAACAGTCGAAATCTCGGTAATTCAGTGGCCACTTGCAAATCAACTGCTGCTGCTAGAACATTTCAATAACCGTTGACGTTTTATGTATTCTATCAGGGCATGCCGGCTGCATCAACTAATCAAGTGCGCTTGGGCTCTTTTACCTATAAGAACGCGGCTGAATCGCCCGTGCAGCTGTTTGCGGCAAAAAGCTCTTGCAAACTCAGGTTTCTGCGCTTCCGATTTCAAGACAATCATGGACATCCGCAGTTTACCTGCGTCTATAGGTAAGTCGTACTCGAGCAACAGGTACGAGTTAGCATAGAAAATCTAAGGGTTTATAGCAGGCAAAGCTGGCTTATAGACTAAATAAAATTCTAATGTGAAAATTGTGTGAAAAGGCGATTGATTACCTGTTGCTTGCAGCACCTAAAGATTTTTATATATTTTTATATCATTTAATTGTTTCGTTTTTTACAGAATCGCTGTTTACGGACGACAGGAATGAATATACCATCAGTGTTATTAAGCTATGCTGGAACTTACAATTTTGTACACTAATCCTATTGATAATTTATTATTAACTTTGCACAACCACATCAATGCGTGTATATTTAATGACCAGCTATTTATTGTATTTTTGTTTCTGTAATAACACAAGCCTATATTTCAGTATATCTTTAAAAATATGTGATTTGCGCCATTTTTGTTAATTACTATTGTATTGCATTATCGTGCAGTATTAAACGATTGTTTGCCAAAAACGATTTTAACAGCAGTAATTATCCAAATCAAAGATTTACTAATTGAGGTGTACAAGTTGCGTGGTAGAAAGATTTGACAAACACTAGAGGAGTCTAGAAAAGGCAATTTTGGTTCTTAACTGATCATGCTAAACCAAGCAAAATATAAAACAGGCTAGAGTAAAGTAGCTAAAGCTTAAATAAGGCTAAAATAAAGTTCGTCAACAAGTGTTTGCGGAATATTTGCAGAATATTCTGGTCAAACACAATCAGAATCAGATGAGCTCTGGAAATTAAGAAGTGAAGAACCCTTACTCAAGCAGATAAAGCCAAGAGCATGGCTATGGATAGGTTACACGGTAAGAAAACCACGTCACAAGAATGACCCCTAAGGGAGCAGAAGTCGCGGGGCCACCAATAAACAGCTGAAAGAGATGGATTCTACGCGAAGTTTCCGCAGTCAACATTACACGGGACAGTCGAGCCAGATGGCAAAGCTCAGTTGAGGCCCTATGCCACCAAGAGGAGTGAATAAGGAGAAAGAAAGAAAAGTATTATCAAATAAAATTAAATTAAAGTTAAAAAACGAAAAGTAAAGTAATATTGATAACAAAAGCAAATACTATACAACATTTACTTAACCCTCCGTTTGGCACGGTGGTCCAGCCAGACCATTTTCAACTTTGACTGTAATTATAATATACTTCTAATTGAGCTAGAACTAGGAAATTCTATAACTTTTCCTATCTTTTTGTCCACTTTCATTTGAAAAAAATTATAAGGATCCGTGCCATAGAAGGATAATTATAAGGACATTTTGGCCGTTATATCACATTCGTACCACAGTGGTCTAGCCAGACCACCAACATATTTTCTATAGAAATTTGTGAGATATGAAGACATTTACACATATAATCACAGTAATTTAATTTTCGAACTTTGTGTAGTGAGTTTAAAAACTCGCCAAACTTTGTTGAGATTATTTTTTCAAGAAAAAGTGTAAACTTTGTGTGCAAATGAGTTTTGTGAGAGATGTACACTTTTCATTTTTTCACTGTTTGTATGTATTAGATTATACAGTTAGCCTTGCCTTTACTTTTCCAAGCGGCTTGCTAATATCGGTCTTTCCTTCGTGGGCACAATAAGATCTAATAAAAGATGTGTACCGGAAGAGATGCGAAAGAGACCTTCTCGTGCTATAATTTCAACTCTGTTTGGTTTTCACGAAAACTTGGTTTCGATGTGCAGTTACGTACCGAAAAAAATAAAGCTGTGATCTTACTTTCGACTTTGCACTACACAAAATATTGTGTTGGTGAAGCAATGAAACCAGAAGCAATTTTGTTTTATACGAGGGCGGGTCAATAAGTCCGTGACTTTTTGAATGAAACACAGGTTTTTAGATAAAAAGTTATTTTATTTTTCAACGTAGTCTCCTTTGAGATCTATACACTTAGCCCAACGTTTCTCCAGTTTTTTTATCCCTTCCGAAAAATATGATTTGTCGAGGTCTTCAAAATAGGCATTTGTTTGTGAGATGACTTCGTCATTGGAGGCAAAGCTCTTTCCGCCGAGCCATTTCTTCAAGTTTGGGAACAAGAAATAGTCACTTGGGGCTAGATCGGGTGAATAGGCGGGATGAGGGAGCAATTCGTAGCCCAATTCATGGATTTTTGCCATGGAAACTGCACATGTGTGCACCCGTGCGTTTGTGGTCGATTGTGAGCAAACGCGGCACCCATCTTGCGGAAAGCTTTCTCATACCCAAATGATCATTCAAAATTGAAACGACTGAGCCATGTGAGATGCCTATGGCTTCCACAATCTCTCTCACTTTTAATCGCCGATCGGCTAAAACCATATCGTGGATTTTTTCAATTGTTTCGGATATGGAGACCTCAACTGGGTGTCCAGAACGTTCGGCATCTTCCGTGCTTGTACAGCCACATCGGAAATTCAGTAAACCACTTTTTTACCATGGAAATGGATGGTGCAGAGTCCCCATAATATTTATCAAGCTTAGCCTTGGTTTGCGTAATGGATTTTTTCCGCAAAAAATAATGCTTAAAGAGCACACGAAATTCACTTTTTTCCATTTTCTTCTCAGTCAACGCGGTAGTCTGATATTAACGGCTGTCAAAAACAAACTAAATGTCGCAGCTTGTTCAATTTTTGACAAGAGTCAACTGACAGATGACTGTTGACGGGAGCAGTGTTGCCATTTCAATTAAGAGGCGGGAAATTCAAAAAGTCACGGACTTATTGACCCGCCCTCGTAATTCAACTAAAGCTGGTGTCGATTGTATGGACCAAATGGTAACTCATTTCTCTTGTAAATGGTCAACAAAGCGATGGACTTTTGCTTTCTTCTGTAATATGTTAGATGTGATGGCATTGGCTGCATATTGCATTTGCAAAGAAATCGATAATATGACCAGATCTGATGCACTACGAAATTTTCTAGTCACACTTTCAAAGTCATTGGTTATCGCTAATGTCGAAAATAGAATGAACAACGCTTCCATCTTCGGGCAATTTGGAACTCGTTCGGCAATTGAGTCTTTTTTTTTGGCAAATCCATACCTTTTGAAATACCTAAACACAATATGCCAGATGGACCATCAACGCTCGACAAAAAACTTTGTAAGCTTTGTTATCGTTTGGATAAGGCGAAACGCAAAACTCGATTTTACTGCGTAAAATGCACTGAACCAGTATGCCAACAGCACTCAAAAGAAGACTATATTTGTTTCAGTTGTAAGAACGAAGAAGAAATCGATGAATAATTAAATTTAATAAAAAAAAACACATAAAATCGCATTTTTATTGCTTAGAATAAATACAAAATTCACAAAAACAAATTGTTTTAATTTACAAAAAAATGTGTTTTTTCTTGATATTTCTAACTGAACAGGTAACTTAGTTCAGTAAAAATACATAATGAACAATGAAAACCCAAAATATTATACCTGGATAGCTCATATATGCGTTTTAATGCGTCTACAGAAACGTACAAATTCCATAGAAATGTATGGAAATATGCGGTGGTCTGGCTAGACCACTGTGGTACGAATGTGAACATCCGGGTAGGTGCCAAACGAAGGGTTAATCAGGTTCAAAAACATAAAACAAACCAGAAACAAATTTAGTTTAAATACAAGAACTAAAAAACCAAGTTCAGAAGGAACTTAACAAATGAATGAAAGTAAATTTTTATAAGTAATGAACAATAAAAAAATATGGCAAGCAAGATAACAAAACAAAAAATGAAAACAAATTATATATACATACAAATATATATGTCAATCAAAATCATCACAAATATTCAAAACATTAAATCATCAAAATTAGCTTAAAGAAAGAAATTAAACTAACATGAAAAAACTAAAATAAGATATTTTTTTAAATCAATTAAATCTATATTGAAATAAAAACAAAATAAATAAATATATAAATTAAAATCAAAACCATCAACAAAATCAAAAAATTACATAATACAAATACAGTATTTTTCGTTTATAACGAACACGTTTGAAACGAACTTCCGCCTGAAACGACCTAATTTGAAAAGTACGCGCTTTATGTGTTCGCTTATTACGAAACCGTTTAAAGCGAACTTTCGGTTAAAACGAACCATTTGCCCAGTCCCTCGAAGTTCGCTTTAAGCGAAAAGTACTGTAAATTGAAACACATTTTTTATAAATCAACAAAATGAAATAAAAACATTTATAAAAAATAAATATTAATGAAACTTAATTTTAAATATAAAAGCAATTAAATAAATACTCAAACTAAAAACAAAATCATCCAGAAAAATCAAAAAATTAAAATATTAAAGTAAACTCACTAGAGAAATTGAAATTATATAAACACAATAAAGTAGACGACTATAAAAAATTAATTGTATATGTACCTAATGAAATACAAATTAAATTAATACTTAAACTAAAATCAAAATCATCTAACAAAATCAAAAAATTAAATTCTTAAAATTAACTAAAAGGAACCAATTGAAATATATCATTAAAAGAAACTAACAACCATTTATAAAACAAAGAATTATGTATGGAAATACAGTGGTGTCTGGATATAGTGAACTAATTATTGCAAGGCCTGTTCACTGTATTGAGGTTGTTTACTATATCAAGGTTAACATTTTTGGTCAAAACACTTTTACACTTTTTGTTTTTTGCTTGAAATTGTTTTTCTATATTTAGAGGCTCGATGTCAAAATTTGGGTGTTCACTATATAGAAGGTTCACTATACCCAGACACGACTGAAAAAACAATTTAACTAAATAAAAACTTGCACTGAAACCAAAACCAAAAAGTTTAAAATATTTAAACTATTTAAAATAATAAAAATGAGGGAAATAGAAATAATAGAAACAAATTCAGTTGAATACATTAAAAATTAAAATTAAAATTCCGAAATAAGATTCCCAAAGTTTTGTTGGAACATGCGGACTTTATTTTTATTAATTATTATTTTTTTTAATTATTAATTAATATAAATTTCAACTCAATACAAATGATAATTGTGAAGTCACCCTGTACTGGAGGGGCAAAATATATATTTTTTCAATTATTTTAAACATTATGTTTGTCGCTTTATGTAGCATTTTATTGCATTTATTGCTTTGCTTATTAAATCGAGTTGGAAATTAGTTTAATTAGAAATCAAAGTAAATTCCCAGTGGCTCCATTATCTTCTTGCTTTTGCTTCTATTATCGCCTTTCACAATTTTATGGCGACTGTCAACAAAAAGTTGTTGACGAATTGCTGCAAAGGGAAAGTAAGGAAAGAGACATGAAAGCAATATCGAAATTCCAATTCGAATTTCTTATTCGCCGCGTTTGTGCAAATGGCGAAAGAGCAGAGTTGTTGATTGGCATGCAACACTGCGTTGTGTAGGGTTTGAAAAATAATGAAAGGTAGTAATGGGATATTTAAATCCATAAATATTTATTTTAAATGATACAAGAACATTGATGATTGATTATTGCTAAAGTAAAATATATATTTATATAATAAAATGTTTGTAATGTTTTAGTTATAATTTATATACATCACTGAAGCACTGGTACAAGTGGTTTCAGCTCAGGTTGAAGATTGCAATTTGGACTCATAATGCACGAAAATAACAATAAAAATTCGCAAACTCAATACTGGAAAGTAAGCAATTTCTCAATTCTCAATAAAAATCGTGAGCATATTTGCATAAGGAGCATTCCGAACTAAAATATCTATTAAAAAAGTTAAGAAGTGAAAGCTTTCTTTCACTGACCTCTCTGTCAGTTAAGAATTTAAAAATTTACAGACACATTTTTGTCTCTTTTTCATATATTTCTCTGCCCATTTCGCTATATATTCTAAACATTTGAACCCAATTCCATACTCCAAAACCACATGAACTTATTTTAAAATCAAAAGTAAAAAATTTGTACATGAAAAGCTACGCAAAGCTTCGCTTCGCGTCGAGTGCCAACAGCGCCTCGTTGCGCTACTTCGCCGCAGCCGAATATTCGCTGCGTTTTAACCTTCCGAGCGTGGCTACCCGATGCAGCGACCAACGTACTGGCCGCCGTTTATTCACTTTCTAAACGTCTAACCGTACGGTCGCATTAAAAACCGATTTCGTTTGTAGCTACTTTGAAGTACTCTTCACAAGTGGAATACAGAATTTATTTTTTGTTTTCTTCATTTTCGACGCCTCACACACGCACACACGAAACGACGAAAAGTGAACGTCAACAACAAACAAATGTCAGAAGAGCCGACTGCAGCAACTACAACTGCAAAGTGTTTTCAACAACATCTAACGAATATATTTATGATTATTTAAGGCTGTTAATAATTACAACACTCTACGGCCCGAGTCGGTCGTGTGCGCTCGAGTGCAGGCGGAAATTGTGTATCGTCACAAAGTCAGCCGCTCGCCAAGAGGCAGAATAATCGATTACGCTGCTGCAGCTAAGGGGCCGGGGGTAGCTGAGGTGTTAATGGTGCGCTGGCTGTTGAAGTGATTTTCTGCCTTTTCAATAAAACGCTGGAACGCCATCGAACGGAAGTGCACACACGGCATTGTTGTATTAAATCGAGACGCATTGCAACTGCACACAATCGAGTGAAAACAGAAGTATAAATAAAATATAAAACAAAGAAAAGAAATCATATAACAAAAGTAGCGAAAAAGTGCAAGTTGAAAGTGTGGATTCAATTGTCAGCCCGCATCTGCGCTGTTTCTCTGCACCTGTTTTGCTTTAAACAGTGAGAGCTGTTTGCAAAAAAAAAAAAACAAAACATAAACTGCAATAATTCAGCAAAGAAAATATTGAAAAGATTCGCATTAATCCAGTGTTGAGTGAAATAGGAAAATGGTGCAAAAATTTCAGTCGCCCGTTCGGGTCTACAAATATCCCTTCGAATTGGTTATGCAGGTGAGTGGTCGTTAGTTGCAAAGGCAATCGATCATAGATAAGGAATAATGTAGTGATTTGCGAAAATGGATTTGAAAATTATCAGTTTCGTAGCATTTCAATGCCAACACTTGAAACAGTCGCTGTCACCTGAAGCCACTGTCAAGTTCGCTGAGCGAACGTTGTTCCTTGGTTACAGCGGCAAATTCTGCTGTGTGGATTTTATGCAACAGTTTTTTACTTTCATTTTTAAAGCAGTGGGCGTGGCTTGTGCCAAGTATTGACATAATCAAACCTAGCTAAATCAATATAGCTAAATTGAAACTTTATTGACTTTGCAGGTATCGGCATTCAATTGTCCGTCCGCTGGCTGTATTTTTACTCTTTACAGTGGTAACGGTTGCACTATCGCTAAAAAGTTTTATATGAATACTTTTGAAGCCATTTGTAATCAAATATGTAAACACGTTCATAAACAAGTTGCCCATAGAGTTGAAATTTTCATAGCATTAACAATTAGGAGTTTTCATTATCTCGGCAATTGGCTGAAAATCCAGCCAGTTCAGTCACTATCACCAAAATAGCATTTGTTATTGTTATAATTTTTATTAAATTTTAATTTTCATATACTTTATAATTTTTATATGCCCTTAAAAATTATTTCAAATGGTTTACAATTTATAAGAACTATTTTGAAGCCTATACTTGCCATGAGAAGCTCATTCATTTTCAAATTGTGCCCATGTGGCAACTCTGCTTAAAGCTGTTCTTATTGAGATTTAAACTTCATAATTCATATTAAATTTCAATTCAATATTTAAAAATCCTCCAAGGGCAGACAAATGAAAATTTAAATCGATTCTCTCGGTAATTCTGTTCGCAAATCAAGTTGTAGAATTAAAACTCACTGCTAAAATTGATATCAAAAATTGATTAAATCCTAAACAACGTACACATATCACTCATGAACTTAGGTTAGGTTAGCTATGAGAGTCGAGCAACAGCTGCCCTAGACACTGCGTCCAATAAGAACTATTGTGTCGTATCCCTTATTCCTTATTGGAGAAGTTCATCTCCCAAATACTGTCAAGGAACTCCTTCCTTCCTGGACAGTAAGGTTCTCCTTCCTTCTTTCGTCTGAATCAATTCCCAATATACGATTTCTTGTGTATAAAAAGGCGGGACATTCAGTTATAATGTGCACGGACGTTTCTTCATCTTTCATGAACTTTCATAAACTCTGTCAATGTTAATTTTTATGTCGATGACAGAAATATGCTGTCAATTCAGACTCAATGAACCAAATGTCATGAAATTTGTACTAGAAATCAGGAGAAGATATACTTTCCAATACGTTAAGTCACATGTAAATAAATTATACTAAATTTGCTAAAAAATCTTAGAGTTAAATTAAGTTTAGAGTTAAGTTAGAGGTTAGTTAAGTTCAAATCAAAGGTCAATTTGCTCTATCGTGGCATCATGAGTTTTGGATTGAGAGGGCTATATCTAGTGTCCGACCGAATATTCGGTTTCGGTTTCGGTTTCGGCCCAAATAAGTGGTTTCGGTTTCGGTTTCAGTTTCGGCCAAAAAATGGCCGAATAGCCGAAACCGAAACTTTCTAGTATATTTTTTACATTTTATTGTGTAGCAGACAAATAGTGAAAGGAGAAGTAATTTAGATGACAGCAATGTAAATAAACTTCTTTTGTTAGCATATAATATTAAATTATTTAATTTTGAATATTAGCGAATAAGGTACGAAAGGGTGATTTTTTATGTTTACGTTTTTAAAAAAAGGATTAATTGTTTTTATTAATATGTATTTATTTATTTATGCTATGTTTGTTTGTTTGTTCTTTATTTACTTAATGTAAAATTCGTTTGTTGAAAAAAAATGCTTGATATGGTGATTTTTATTTTAACTAGAAAGTTTCGGTTTCGGTTTCGGCCGAATATTAAAAAAAAACCGAATATTCGGTTTCGGTTTCGGTTTCGGCCCAAAAAAGTGGTTTCGGTCGGACACTAGCTATATCGCTATAACAATATCGTAATATAATAATATTATAATATATTTTATATTATAATATATTAAGGGGGAATAACACCTTTGAGGGTCCGAAAAATTGCTTTTTTTTTTTTTGCTTAAATGACACTTTTATGTATACAGAATATAATTCCATGAACATTTAGTCGGTGAAGACCTTTTTCATGTTGAAAATAGCCATATTTATACGTAGCTTCTATGCGCGTGGAGATAAACTGGAAAACTTCAAACTTGATTTCTGAAAAACACCTTTTTTCAAACTGGTGTACATCAGAACTCCCACAATTTTTATCAGATTCACTTGAAATAAAATTTTTTCTTCTCTCAATAGACTTTTCCATGGAAGTACGTAGCCATTTTTTAATTGAACTGTTAGTTTTTTTTCGGGAACTCATTTAATGCAAGATTTTTGAGTATAAATGTTACGTTTTTTGTTCAAACGAGTGTCAAATTCACAAAAATTAATATTTTTCAAAAATCCTACGTACTTCCACAGTTAATCTATCAATAATTAATAATTGATTTTCTACTTAAAAAAATTTTTTTGTAAAACTTGAATGTATAATAAAAAGATAACTAAAAGCCTTTTTTCAATAGCTCGATTTCTTATTCATTAAAAAAAATCGTAAAAAAGAGGTCGAAATTCAAGCTTCAAGGTGTTATACCCCCTTAATATATTTATAAAGCGATAAAAGTCATAGAGATTTTTCTTTACTTACTTAAAAAGTAGTGAACATTAGAGCAAAGAAACAAGTTTCCCCTATTTTGCTTGCGGGTTGTATTAAAGCTTCTTTACGGCTTTTTGATAAAATTTGGGTTCGAGTTTAAGAGCAGATAACTTCCACCATTTCATAGTCACTAAACCTAACCTATTTTTAGTTGCATAAACTCGTTCACCATCTTAACTCGTACGACTACACTTTAATCACATATTTCAATTGCTTTGTATAAACTTGACAAAAGCAGCTTTGTAAATATTACAAGTCTTACAAATCACAGAACATAACAACTTATTCCGTAGAAAGCTGCTCTCATGATTATAATTAAAAAACAAATATTGTGTTGTCATTTTGAGTTGAATGAACATCGCTTCTGATTTTATTCCGCTAAATGCTCAACTCATAAATTAACGTTTAATTTGCTGAAATTTCTGTTACGGCGTTGTAAACTTTCTTCGAGTCTGTCGAAACATTTTTCAATTAGAAGCAATTAGCATAGACATTGTAATTTGCACAGACTTTGACAGCTCTGTGGCGTAAAACCGGCGCACAGTGTGACTTTTATCATTTTTAGGATGCCAAAAGTAAAAAAAAAAATGTTCTCCGATCGAAAAAATTTTTTGGTATGCAATAGAGGAATATCCAAATGTTACGAATATATGCTCAAAGCAAAACAAAAAACAACAGTTAGCATTATAACCGTTATCGAATTTGTCTCACTGCGACAAGCGCAAAAACACTTTTCTCAATGTGAGATTTTTTGTGAAGTGTACAGTCCCATAATTTTTTTGTCAGAAATATTTTTACACAAATCGTTTTAATTTTAGTTACTTGAATATTTTGTGCAAACTCCGGTAAGTTTTTGAAGCTTTAATTAATTTATTTTAATTGTTTATAGATTAAAATAGCTAGTTACTAAAAATTAGGTGATTCCCAAAATTGTTTATTTTTTTAATAGAGTAAAACTTATAGAGTTCCGTAGAGTCCCATGTGATGTTTATAACCACATTAATGAAAAATGTGCCTAGTTTCAGATTCTGTAATCAATTCTTGCTCCTTTTTGCACCAATTTAGTTCACAGCCAATCAAACATGGCAGTTCCGCGAAGTGAACTTTTTGATGTTTGGCTAAAATCCAAGCAAAAAAATAAGAGCCAAGCAGTTTTTGAATATATTTTGAGTTTGTTTGGAAAAGATGTTGTCCACTCTAAATTAAAATCATGTGTAAAGAAACTCTGCTCTAAATTTCGCTCAAGATGGGCACATTCTAGTCGAATCAATAGCCGTTTCCTTAAAAACAACTTTGACTGGCTTTCGAAATATTTAGACTTATCAGATTTTATTCTTGATGTTGGACCGTGTACTTCTCGTGATACTTCCGAGATGGGAAGGCCAAAAAACACTTTTCTGAATCTTCTTTGCGCTCAAAAAAACGAAAAGCCAAGGAACTCATGAGTAATACTGATAACGACCAATTGTTAATGGCGGCGGAAATGAAGCTTAGATTGTCCGGAAAAAGAAATTCTGCAAAAATATTTGAAGAGTTGAGCACGAGTTCCCCATCAAGAGGCACTGCTTTAAAAAAATCACAATTTTCCGGTGAAAATACTAAAAGTTTGTCACCAGACAAAGCACTTGCAATGATAGTTGATGCAAATCTTTCAACACATGAATATAACATGATACGGAAACACACTTTAGACATAAGCAAAAAGATGTATCCTTCATATAACTGTATAAAAAAATCAAAGATTTTATGCTATCCTGAACAAATAACGGTCACGGAAACTTATGCTGAAATTCAATTGCAATCGCTAATTGATCATACTTTAAAAAGATTGTGTGCTGCACAAGAGGAAGTATTACTTTCATTTTCCGAAATTCCGACTAAATTTCGTATAACTTCCTTTTTTAATGTATTGTTTGTTATGGTTGTTTGTTTGTTATGTAATTGTTTTTAAAACTCTATGTTAATTTAAAAATGTTAAATTAAAATAATGTTGATGTGATGTTAAAGTCAACTTGAGTATAAACCTTGAGATCAACCTGTTATTGCTGAGCACGCTTTTTTTTCTCAGCTTTACGGATATTGGAGTTTTTTGTCAAAAATCTTTCAAAATGTTAAATGGTTTGGAATAAATCTAATTCAAAAGTATTCAAAAAATTTGTTTGACTATTTTTATTTAGCAATTATGGTCATCTGAAATAACACCTTATATGGGGAGTCAAAGAAAAAGTGGGCGGATCACGCCCATTTTTTTTGTCTAATACAATGTTGATCTCTACATTGTTATTGCAAAATTTCATTATCATATCTACTTTAGTTTGGCTTCTATGACTTTTGGCATCCTAAAAATGATAAAAGTCACACTGTGCGGCGTGTAGCAGACAGCAGTGGGGCACACAGACACTCCACATACCATTCGAATCCATATTTTGTACCAGCAATTTTTGTGTTTGAGGGGGTTTGACCCCCCAAAACCCCTCCTCGGCGTGCGCCACTAGCAGACAGTGTCAGGTCGTTTCTGTTTTGTATATTTTTTTGCAGAAAATCTGTTTTCGTTTGTGCCAACGTGTGTAATTTCATTGCAGCCGTGGCTGCCTCCGCTACCTTCGACAGACGCAGAGTTTGCGTATTGTGCTGATTGTGCGTCACGATCGACCAACTACGCGTCGCTTAATAGTTAAGCTGTGGCTTTGGGTATTCAGGTGAACGCTACAACGACCAGTTGCTCAAGTTATAACGGTTATTGATAGAATCGTTAAATAAACTTGAGGAAGTTCATAACAGTCGTCGTTGCCGTTCAGTAGTTATTTTATTTAAAAAAATGTTATTTATAATTTTATTTTTATTAAGTGTAATAAAATACTTGACTGTGTGTACTTTGCTCGCGGACTTGAAGTCATGAGCGAGTACATGAAAAGTGTGTCAACGTAAGAAATAAAAAAGAAAGAAGAAAAGAAGTCAACAGACAAAACGACAGCAAGGTTTCGAATAGTCAAAAATTTAATGTTAATGCGGCAAGCAGCAAAGACAATAGAGTGCATTGTTGCCAGATCAGGAGATTTCTTCCCAGATTTAGGAGATTCTTGGCCTTTTAGAAGAATTTTTAGGAGGAAGAATTGTTTAGGAGAAAGTTTAAAAGATTTAAATGGTGATACACTTGACATTATTGGTGGCACTAAAGCCTTGAACATTGAAAGCCTCTATCCAACTGGCGGAAACCCTCGTAAAGTTGAAAGCTAAAGTGTCTAATTTAATTGAATTTTATGCTTCAAAGTGTATAATTTTTGCAATGAATAAAGGAAGTTTACATAAGCAAATTTCTTACAGATCTCATTTTTTATATGTTTTGTTTGTAAGTAGTTGTTAACCCTTTCGACCCCAAAGTTGCCTGAGAGCAACTTCACCAATTTGTCATCTTATAGCAAAAGCTACGATTGATTTATGGGTTTAATTTAAGTAGGCACCAACAAATTAATATTTTTAGAAGTGAATTCAAAGTAAATTACAAAAAATTTACTGTTATCCACAAAATAATTTCCAATAATTAGCAGCGATATCAGGGAAAGTTTGTGTTCTAATTGAAGTCTACGAATTGGGCGCGTTTGATCAAAACCCTGTTTCTTTAATAATGGTCAAATAAAATCAAAAAGTGACAAAGGGTGTAATTAAAAAATATTGATACAAAATTAATTTAACCCGTTTTAAGCTAAAATTGTTCAAAAGTAAACTAGCTCTGGAACTCTAACAGGGAGGCGTGGCGACTTCAAATGTCGTGTGCACACTTCTTAGGCAAATGTTTCATGATTTAAATACTAAAAAGTAATATCGAGACACAGGGTAAAATTCGGGGTCGAAAGGGTAAAGCTAATGTTGAATGAATAAAAAGGCTGCAGTAAAAAAAAAACTAAATATATTTTTATTTTTTATGGGAAGTTTAATTCTTTAGTTTATAATGACAAAAATTATTTAAAAAAATTTTGTTGTTAAGCTGAAGCTGAATGAATAACAAGACTGTAATAAAAAAACTTAATGTATTTTTATATTTTTATGAGAAGTTGAATTCTTTAGTTTATAATGACAAAAATTGTTTAAAAAAATTTTGTTGTTAAGCTGAAGCTGAATGAATAACAAGGCATTACTGCCTATATAATTTTTTTTTAATGGAAAGTTTAATTTCTTTTCTTTAAAAATAATTTTAGGAGATTTTTTTAATTTTTAAGAGGAAATTTCATTTTTCTAAGATTTAAGAGAAAGTCATTTCAGGTATCTGGCAGCACACTACTAGAGTGAGTTTCGTTGACAGAGCCCTGTAGGAAAACTCATGCTTACTGGGTAGTTGCTTTCCATTGGCTTCACGCTCCCACTGAGCAATTAGTCACAATTGTGTACTTCTTGTTTGCCTCTTTTGCAAAATATTATTATAAAATTTCCTCTTTTTACTGTCTGCAATAATGCTTTTCCTTCCAACTACCCACTTCAAAGCGTTGCTAGTGTGTACAAGTAAACACAGAGCAAAATTTTGGGCCACTGTGTGGGTGGCGAAGCGTAAAGCGATGAGCGCGCCATATAAAATAACAACAGAAAATTCAAATATTTACACTCATAGCACTTGAAGTGCAATGGCTATTTACATCATTTTTGTAGTTATAAAACTTGCAACTTTCTCTTTCTCTCCGCTTAGCTTTCTCACCATCTCGTTCCTGACTACAGACTGACTGACTGCAGTTTGTCTTTGCATAAAAATCACATTAAACAACTAAGCAAACAAGCGAATTGCCGGAAAACGTAGCATTTTTAAATGCGCCATCAAAGTTTGCGTAACATTACGACATGCCGAGGGTTAATTGTGGGTGGGCTATGGCGACGCATTGTTGCCTTGCCATATTTCTCACGTTACACGCGCAATTATTCTAAAGTATTATGCGCACAATCGTTTTAATTGTCGCATTTTTTCAAGGTGTCCACTGACCGGCGACTCGAATGGAAAATTTTCAAAAGTATTTGAGCGCGACGACAGCAATTGCCTTCAAGTATCGACTTCAATCAGGAAGTGCTTTTGTTTTATTTTTCTTGTTCTTTTTCTTATTCATTTTTCTTTTAATTCAATTTTTTGTTAAATGCTTGCGCAAGTCGTTAGAATTATTTTGTCATTTGGTTATTTTATTTATAGCAATGTTGATCATCCGTTGCGCCCACGCACTTTTCCGTACGTTTCTTATTTGTTTCATTTTTTAAATATGTAGGTATATAAAATTTATGTGTTTGCCAACAGCCAAATTTCTTTGCATCTGTACATTCATGCATAAAACATGGCAACATGAAATATTTTCTTGACGCAGAGTGGTTGCAGCAAACAAATTCTTTGCCTATACGGTAGGTGCTTATTTTTACACAATTTTCGTGTGCACACATTGCTTGGCAAGATTTCCTTATCATCAGACGACGCACAGATGCTTCAAAACATACATAAATAAATAAATGATGAGATATTAACTGTTTGCTGTTGGCGAATGTTGGGACATAAAAAACAATGCAAAGAAAATGCGTTGCAGGCAGAGACAGTTTGAACAGCATTAACTAAGTGCAAGTCAACTCGCAAGTCGGGTTGATTCAACGAGTTGTGGTGTCGAAAATGAAGACAAATAAGGGCCAATTTTAAGTAGTAAACAAATGTTGCATTCTGAATAAGAATTGAGGCACTTAGAGTTGATGTATTGAGAGAGATGAGTTGAAGTTAACACTAGAAAGACCGCAAGTTTTCTATACTTACAAAGGCTACATATCATATCCGCTGATATCTCGAAAAGTACACATCGAATTTGGCTAATTTTTCACAAAATAAATTTTTTAAAAATATAAAATTTTTCACGATAAAAAATAAAAGTCATCAAAGTAAAAGTTGATGGAAATACTAAAGAAAATACGAATTTTTCAAATTAAAAAACCGTCAAAATTACTGCAAAGGTCTTTCTAGTGTTAAGAAAAGTTTCTCAAGACAACAAAAAATAATCGAAAATCCAAAACTATTTCAACACCTCAGGAAAATCTAAAGTTGCGGTTTAACTTATCGTTGGACACTTGTTGTTGGACCCTCTAGGGTTCACTTTCTCGGTTTCTTTCATATCCATTCCATTCTTTGTTATTTATGTAAAAAGTACTAAGCAATCTTGAACTAACGCCGAAGCGAACTACAGAACATGTCATTCTTTATTGTGATAATTTTCAATTTCTTTTTAGTGTATTCCCTCTATTCTCTTCGCCTATTTTTTGTCTATGAAATGTTTTCTTACAGACCAGCATTGCTTATAATTATAAAGACTTATGTAAGTGTTCAAAATGAATGCTTCAATAGTGTTCTTGAACTTCTGGTACACTTGTTTCTCATATCAAAAGTTGCTATAACTTTGATTAGGTTATAGGTTAGGTCATCGTTACTTCTCTTCTATATTAACTAACCATTGCTAGTGTTACAATTGCTCACTTATAGTTCTTCACCTAGAGGCACATAGCCTCTGTTTTCGACTTAAGTAGACCATTACAAGCGTTACAATCTCTTAAAGTTCTTTTTAGGCACCACTGCTTTCTATTTTGATCTCAAATAATGCCATTTTCTTAGGAATAAATGCATTTACTGCAATCGTACAGGATTCAACAACTCACAGGTGTTGAGGTTAATGTCCTGGAAGAACATACAGTCCAGTAAAACTGCCGCAGTACTGTGTATCTGTTGAGTTAAAGGTTCCAGGAGCACGTACAACCCAGTCAGAACTTTGCCGACAATTATGTTGACTATAAAACTCAATTCCCAATTCATGGGGACTCTGTGCCAAAACTGCATTCACTAGTCGTCTAAATTGCCAGATCATTTTAATTATAATTTGTAGAGTCCGACCGATACCAAATTTTTTAGCCGATGCCGATTAATCGGCCGGAAGGGCGAGTTCGGCCGATGCCGATTAATCGGCCGAAAGGGCGAAAATCGGCCGATGCCGATGCCGATTACATAGAAAAAATAACACGAATGAATTCAATCAAATTCAATAAAAACAGTCTATTTTGCAAAATAACAAAAGGAACTATTACACATTGTTTGTAACGAGAAAAGAAATAATTAAAAACTAAATAAAATAACAAGAGAATTCAGAATTCTAATACATTAACATGTATTAAAAAAATAATATATCACATTTATCCACTGAGAGAGAAACAAAAGTAGTGACGTAAATATTGCATACAAATTCAGTTTTTTATTCAGCTTAGAATTACGATTTTTATATTAAAATTTGTACTCTCAAATGGCGACCCGTTGTACAGATGCAGTGGGAAGAAGTCAGAAAACAAATTTGGAAAAAAATAAAAGGCCTGTTAAAAAATGCTTCCAATTAAAAAAGAACGATAAGATTGAAAAATTAAATGCCCCTTCTTCTGATATCCACATTAAGAGACGAAATGCATAGACATTTCGAGAAAATCTGTGTTTTTAAGAATACCTAATTTAAAAAAAATATTTCTAGGAAACATTTATATTAAACAGTATCTAAAAATACATTACTGAAAAGGGGTATAAGAACCCGTTGGTACAAAAAATGAAAATAAAAAAATGAAAGCAGAAAAATAGGCTGATGCATCATCGACCAAAAACGGCCGATGTGGCATCGGCCAAAAAAGGCCGATACCGATGCCGATACCTATTTTTTGGCCGATGCCGATACTAGCCGATGCCGATACAAATTTTATTGGCCGATACTAGCCGATGCCGATTAATCGGTCGGACTCTACCAATGGGGATAGTTTAGCCGTTACTATAAATGATAAAACTCAGAGATGAAAGGAGAGATCGTACGTTTGATGAATGAAATGTTCAAAAAAAGCCTTATAAAACAAACTTGATGGAAACAGATGGCAAAGACAATGAGGCCGAAGTTCCGTAGCCATGAAAAACAAATACCCATGAAATACAAAACATTTTCAGCTGTTCAGTTTAGTTCAGTTCATATTTCTGCGGTCTTTTTCATTCATCTAAAGCCCAAAGCTTGGCTTAGGTTGTTTATGGGCCCAAACACTAGAATTTTTATATTTTGGCTCATTTTACAAGCTTCATATTAGCGTTTCGTCTTCTTCGTGGAACTTGTTGTTTCAAAATCTGTTTAAAAAAATATTGCCCTGCTTCAGATATCCAATGTTATAGACACTGCTCAAAATAGCCACTGTGCGCAAGTTGTTTACCTAGTCTACAAAAGCTTCTGCTAATAATGTCTTATCTATGTTTTCACTGTCTTCTGGTGGCCATAAGTTTTGCTATTTGTCAAGTTCTGTCAACTTTCCATAGTTCCATACCATAGTTTATGAATTGGTCATAAATGTCATATGTTGCAAAAACTATTATTTCTTTATATACTAGCAAAATGCCGCCAAACACCACCCACTGTCTTATAATTCATACGAGTACATACATATGAACTCAGTACACACTAGTGTTGTGCACCAAATGGTTACTCACTCTATTAGTGTGCTACCAGTCGCAGTAAATTACCATAACAAATTGCTATGTCGGACCTTATCAGTTATTTGGCGCATTAACAAGACCCTTTTCCTTTACTCACCCACAAATATTACAATACAAGTAGATATGAGTATGAAAGAGAAATTCATAATTATTGTCATATTGACTGCTTGTGTTTTCGAAATGTGTTTTGTGTGTGCGTCTTAAATACGTTAATCAAATAAACATGAAATTCGACATCATGTGGCTGGTTGATGTGCAAATTAATATATAATACAATCGGTCCAAATACCATTTCCTCCCATTATTATACTCCCATATCTATCTGTGTCTGTATGTAATGTATTTTTACTGATTACAATTAACTAACAAACGGAATTTCCTTTCTGGCGAAATTTTATTCGCACATTTGCGTCATAACCAATTGATTTGATATGCTTTTCAATTATTATTTTATGATAAACTGTTATCTGTGGCCAATTTCAGGCGGTTAGGTGATTAGGAAATACTTGTACATATCTAGATAATGCTTTTGAGGGCGTCTTTTGATCAAATTGAGTTAATGCTGGACAGTCTGATATATTATCTTCAAATAGTCAATATGGTTGTTTAAATGCAATAAAAAACTGAACAATTTTGCAATATATTTCTATATACAGTACTTTTCGCTTAAAGCGAACTTCGAGGGACTGGGCAAAATGGTTCGTTTTAACCGAAAGTTCGCTTTAAAAGGGGTCCGTAATAAGCGAAAACATACAGCGCGTACTTTTGAAATTGGTTCGTTTTAGGCGGAAAATCGTTTTAAACGGGTTCTTTATAAACGAAAAGTACTGTATTTTTGTCAATTTACTAAAGTATCCTCCACTTTTTTAGTATTTAAGTTGATACATACATGCAAGAAGGTTTGGGCTGTTTTCGAACGACTTCTGTGGCAACTACATGGAGAAAGAGGAGAAAAATACACTTTAGTACCACAAGAAAGATGAACTAACTAGGCAAGTTTTTTTTTACGGTCTAGGGAATCTATCCGACAAGACTATTTGCTGTCTACTAAGCATCGTAAGAACTGGTCGTAACTGGTTCAATCAGTGAGCGGTCTTATGCTCGACTGCATGTGGTATCACACAGAGCCTTCATGGCCTAAATGGGCCTCGCTTTGAAGCAGCTAGGGGTACATATACTTCTATATATATAAAAATGAATGTATGTTTGTTTGTTTATTGGTCACACGACACTAAAACTCAAAAACTAGACGGCCGATTGAGATGAATCTTTCACGGAATGTTCGCCTTGACTAAATTACGGTAAACCACTAAGACGGGATTTTTTAAAACTCGGGGTCCAAAGGGGTATAAAATGGGTATAAGTGTTGTGTGAAGAAACTTGATTTATTGGGATGATTGACTTCAAACTTGCATGCAAACCCGCAGGGCCCTGGTAGTAGCATATAAATAAGTCGTTCAATACCGACTAAAGTATTTCTGTTTGTTTTTTTACATTCTACATTTGTGTCTACAAAATCAGACACAATGAACACAAGTAACCTTTAATCCAGCCAACAATTTCAACGAAGTCAACGACTTTGGCGATTCTCATTTAGCTTTGTGTTGTATTTAAAGCGTAAAATGTAAAATGTAAAACGCGTACTTGGGAACAAAAACTTCCACCAATAGTTATAAGGGCGAGTACTCTTACAAAACTGATAAGTGATTTAATTTTTAAAAATTCAAAATAAAATTCAAAATGGAATGAATAAACAAATTCCAAATCATATAATATAAAAATTTAATAAAATTCTTATCAAATAAAAAAATTTTAATTTTCAGTTTGTAAAGCAAAAATTCCCAATCATATAAACATCTAACGTCTGCTAAAATATTTCAATATTTTATTTCTGAAAAATATTCAACGACTTGAGTAAAGTTCAAGTTTGTCTTTGATACATTTTTTAAAAGTTCAAAGATCAGCGCTCAGACAGATTAGTTGCTGTGTTGATGAAACTTGGTACTTTGACGTTTCCTTAGCATCGTTTGTTATCATTAATGTGATAACCTTTCAATATTTGCTGAAGTTGTTCAAAGTGAAATGAAGCATTCAACAAAGGCTAAGAAATGCCGCAAAAATTTATTGTGAAACGAAAATTTATGATAAGACACTTTTTTATGCGAATTAAATTCTTGTATGGATTTCCTTTAGCACTGCGGTCGGTTTAGAATGCTGTGAGAAAATTTATCTTTGTGAAATAGCACAAGCAAAGCATTTCCTAGAGATTTGTATGCAATAAAAGTTCTGCAGCGGAAAACTTGTAATCTAGCTGGAAGACATACTCGTATAATGAATGTTAACACAACGAAGACAGCTGACCTTTTTAAGATAAAACCACTGCCTGAAGAATGCCTGATAAATTTTTGTTTGTTAAACTGACTGAAACTAACAAATTCTAAGAAGTAGTAAACAGTGCTATTTGTGTCAACAATTAAAATTAATTTGTGGTTACTAAACGCAAATCTTTTCACCCCATAACTATTGCACATAATTATTGATTTATTTGTATTTTGTTGTGCTGCTTTGTGTGCGACTTCAACAAACCTGTGCCATATCGAAATGGGTCGCACTTTAGCTGCAGTAAGTAGAGCTGTGGTTAATAAGTTTGTTCGAGTTTGAGCGCTCATTGATACAAGTGTGTACAATTAGTTGGCGCATGTTTGCTATTAGCTGAAATGAAGCCACTTTAATTGCATCTATTTTGGGGTTTTTTGAAGTTTAAGCATTCGGTTTTCACACTTTGAAAATCGAGCAATTATAAGCAATTGAAAGGTTTGCATGCTCAATGAATGAAAAATCATGCCATTGTTTGGGTTTAGGTGCAGTTTTGCTTATGCAACTGCAGCGAATTCAATTGTCACTTCCTCTTTTGCGCAAATCTATGTTACGAGTATTAACGAGGCAGACATGCCAACCAGACCAGTTGCCAGGTCGTTCAGGCGGCGGCGTTGAATTGACTTAAATTAATAGTGACGACTCGCACACTCACATTCATCCATTCAGCGCAATTTTCAAATACAAAGATAACAGAAACAACAACAACAACAACAACAACGAAAAGAAACAAATGGCAATTGCCAACAACTGCGCCACAAATCATATTTTTTTGTTATTGTTAGTGGCATTGTTGTTGTTGCTTTCTACTATTGCACACAGCTGTAATTTTGTGCATCAATCAATTAGTGGCCGCAGAACATCTTCACGGTCACATTTTTTTTAATTTTTTTGATTGTCATTCTTGTTGTTATAATATAAAACGATTGTATAAGAAAATATTTCTTATTATTTACATAAGCGAAATAATTTATTTTACCATTTTTAAATGAGTACAATCATAAATTTTACTTTAGTCAAATGGCAGCTGACCGCAGCTTGGCATCATATCACTTTATTTGCATTAGAACTGCAACGTTGCAGTCAGCAATTGACGTTCAGTTTTTGTGCTAAAACTTGTCGGAGAGTTCATTTCGAGTTCAAATCATGCATTTAAAATTAACATAAAGCCGCCAGCAGCAGTCGAACACGTGAAACCGCATACGTTGTCGGCAAACCGGTTTAATGTTGCTGTCACAATGTATGCAAAATTGCTGCGCCCTACTCGTACGAGCCCAACAGAGCCAATACAGCTGTTTGTCGCCCACACAAACACACACATACACACACACTAAAAGTATAGAAGTGCAAAAATGCCCTCAACGCTAATTTGCTTTGCATTATTCTTTGCCAAATTCCCATACTCACAGTTTACCTTTTCAATTTGGTCTTTTAACTTTGCAATCAGCAGAAGGTGTCTTCGTTCCAATATTCCTTTAAAAACTTTGATTAGCTTGCAGCTGCTGTGCTCACTCTCGCTTCTCCTACAGCAACAAGCATTTCTCTTGTTTTTCTCTCTTTGCTCAGAAGTAGCCACCTTCGTTGATTTGGCCCCATAGCGCCAAATTGTGCTTGTCCTTGCCAAAACAAATGTGTCCAATCTACGAAATATGCCAACAAAATTCATGTTGTTGTTGTTAATTTTGTCTACATGAATTTAGCAGCTAGCAGAAAATTTTATAGCGTTTTATAATGGCCGCAAGTTCAAGGCTGCTAAACATTTGCCGCGCTCGCTCGCAGATCATTAGTCACTCGAGTTGTATTTAGTTGTATTTGGTTCGATGCTGGCGCAATATTGGCTTCAAGGCAATTTTCAGCATTTTCCAAATATTCTTATGATGTCTTTATTTAATTCTGTGTACATATTAATTTAGTTTATTTGCGACTACCAAAAAATACTTGTGTCAATTTTGCCATTGCCAAATAAAATCCCTTAACTATTTGCTTTGAGCATTGTTTTGCTTATTACGCAACGCTGAAGATTCCTTTGTTATATTTTGCTTGCATTCATATTTATGTTTGTGCATGTATATGTGTACAAATAAATGATTAATGTGTATACTATAAATTTATTGTAGTAAAATGTTTGCGTGTAACTAATTAATTTCTCTTTAGTTCAAAGTAAACAAAATTCATATAATGTGAGAAATGTGCACTATTTGAAAAGCAGTTAACGAGTTTGGCGATTTGTATAGGGAAATCATAATGCAAACCAGATAATGATAAACAGTTATAGTTGCGTCAAACAGTTAAAATTTCAAATGGTACATTTTCTTAATAAATACCGACAAAATATGACAAATTGTATGTTGTCAAAAATTTCTCTTTTACATTAATTCAACCATTTTAAATTGTACTCTGATTCATTGAAGCATTCAAGATTCAGTGAAAGTATTCAAGATGCATTGAGGTAGTTTTTCTTAACCATGAAACTTCAAATTTTCGATTGGTATAAACTTTCAAAACAGCTGTTATTACTCAATGTTAGGTAGTCATTTGATTCTTTATCGTTCAAAATTTCATCAGATTTCAACACGGCTTTATATCGCTTCAAAAATAAAACCAAAAAAAGACAAATATTTTGTCAAAAAGCTTCTCTTAAGATTAATTTTAACCTCTCAAATTGTACTCTGATTCGTTAAAGGTATTCAAGATTCAAGATGCATTGAGGTACTTTTTCTTAACCATGAAATTTCAAACTTTCGATAAACCATAAAAGCAGTTGTCAGTGGTCAATGTTAGTCTATATAGTCTACCATTTTATCACAAAACACCCATACGTCAAAAACGCCTTTAAATTGCAATTTTAATGTGTTTTGTGCATTGCGTAAAACATGGCGCTTAGTGTTCGGGCTCACTTTGGCTTAATTGTAGTGTCCGACCGAAACCACTTTTTTGGGCCGAAACCGAAACCGAATATTCGGTTTTTTTTAATATTCGGCCGAAACCGAAACTTTCTAGTTGAAATAAAAATCACCATATCAAGCACTTTTTTCAACAAACGAATTTTACATTAAGTAAATAAAGAACAAACAAACAAACATAGCATAAATAAATAAATACTTATTAAAAAAAAAACAATTTATTCATTTTTTAAAAACGTAAACATGAAAAAATCACCCTTTCGTACCTTACTCGCTAATATTCAAAATTAAATAATTTAATATTATAATCTAAAAAAAGAAGTTTATTTACATTGGTGGCATCTAAATTATTCCTCCTTTCACTATATATCTGCTACACAATAAAATGTAAAAAATATTCTAGAAAGTTTCGGTTTCGGCTATTCGGCCATTTTTTGGCCGAAACTGAAACCGAAACCACTTATTTGGGCCGAAACCGAAACCGAATATTCGGTCGGACACTACTTAATTGATTTGTCAAGAAGCAAAATCATAGATTTTATGATGAAATAAATTAAATAATGAATTAAAAATTTATAAATTTAATTATGAAATTATGAAATTATAAATCATTAATTTATTAATAGGTACAAAAAGCATCACAACATCCAGAAAAAAATACTATTTGGTATGTTTTGCTTGCTGACGGTATAATCCGTCCTTACGTGTTTCCAATTGACACTGGAGCTAACGTTATGGCCCGAACACCTGAAAGGCGGCAGCGACAGTGCCACACGACCACGAGATGGTGTCGGCTTCAAGTGTAGTCGTGTAGTCAGCTACTTGTTTACAATGAAAACTGCAGCAACAGCACCACAATCATATTTTTTATATGCCTAGTCTCAACTTAGAGGATCCTATGCATAACTTCTCTACTAAGCATTCGGATTTACATCCGTTTAATTGTTCTACAATCAATTTAAATGGCAATGTATAACAATTTATTAAACCACAAACTCTTCACGGAAATAGTAACAAATTTGTAATTATTGTTCAAAGTACCCAGAGAAAGAAGGAAGAACGTCAACAAAAGCATCTGTTTTGAAGCAGTGCACAGTGATTCGACTCCATACAACCGCGGGACAAAATTAGAAGGAGTGGTCCGTTCTTCATAAAATTTGGTATACTAGTTAGCTGAATTGAAATCTCCATTTTGTTTTTCTTAAACTGTTGTAGTTTGGCAATGCCTGGGACTTAAATTTGCAAATTTCGTAATTTTTGAAGAGCTATAGCACGAATGCTGTTAGCTAGATTTTTCAGATTTTACATTTAATCGGTAACGTCAACATTGATAATTGCAAAGAGTAACAGAAATTGACTTAGGACCCTTTAGTTTTGCAAAAAAAAAAACGATAATAATAGACGTATGTTTTGCTTTTTTGCAGTTTTCTCAATTTTTCATGCTGATTGCATACTTTTAGGGATGAAAAAAATAAATTTTGTCGAAAAATATGTGTCTTTCCACTTTTCAAATTGAATTATTTTTTGAGATCGGAAGATATCGAAGGATGTAATTGTATTATCCGACAAAGAAAGAATGCTTCTTAAAATAAAAAAATCCAGGAACATAATTTCACATACTTTTTAGATATTTTCCTCTAAGTTTTGCCAATTTTCAGATTTTTAATTTAGAAAAATATTTTAAATTAAAAGTGAAGTAAAAACGAAAATGGCCACATCATTTCTTAATCTATATTGAAAGCTTTAGCAACTTCTTGGTCACCATTTAGAAATTTTTTTACTCAATAGACTAAAAAACAGAAAATATGTGTTTACATTTTTTCGTGAAAAAAGTTTCAACTTTGAGCCGCTTTGCACACACACTAATTAATTTTTTGGGGTTTTCTTAGTTAGAGTTTTACCTTTCAAATGACATCAAAATCGTTAAATTCTGAGACTATACATTGTTTGAATTTTGTCTATGGAACGAATCACTGTGCAGTGGCACCAATTATTTGGTTTGTCACCTACAAAATAAAAATATGTTGGTTCTACTGTTGACAACAGTGACAACTGTGTTTGGTAGTCGTGTAGCTGAGAAGCCTTCAAAATAAACGCCTCCATAGGAACGTTCTGATTCTATATTTTGAAAGATGTGCTCTTGTCGCTGCAGTTGTCAATGTGTTTGACGTATTACCGTTAATGAACCACAATATCGAATCATGATCAATGAGTTTTTGTTTCTAAAAACATTGAAAACATTCATTCAAACGATATGTGATTTCAACAAAATGACACTCGATTCAGTATGTGGCGTGAACCCATCGATTCAATAAAATAGTTATTTCTCGATTTGGACCAACCAATTGGTCTCTTAGTTTCAAAGTACTTGATACAATAATAAAGATTAATAAAGTTGAACACAATTAAACGACAGCAATATTTTTGGCCATTTTATAATGAAATGGGGAATTTAAAGAAACAATGTACATATTTCATTGCATCTCTCAACTTTTTGTGTTATAGAAGTAATGGATTTGTGCAATGAACGGTTCATATATCTATAAGTCCGCCGTATATCAAATTTGTTCAAACTTCGGCATCATCCTGAAAGTATACTACAGTCAAGACTTCTTGTGAAGCTCACTAATCATTGCATATTTAAGCATAAGCACTTTTGCTGCATACTTTTGGAGTTATTTTCAATATACCAAAGGCATAAAAACATAGCTTAATGAACCGGAATTTAATGAAAATTAAAAATCGAAAATAAACCTGAGCCCCTGGCATTTAATAATATTAATAAAAACCTACTTAAGAAACGAATAAACGCACATAAATACAAATCACGTTGAGTGTGTGCTAAGCAATTTCTGGCGAGAAACTGTTACAATTACTTGCAATTTGCACTGTCAGACGGCTCCGCTGCGGCATTTGCAATTATTAAAAGGACACCCACACACGATGCAAGCAAAGACTCCAGCCTGTGTTGCCATTAAATAAATCAGTGTCCATGTACTCTGCTCTGTGGCATTCAGCGTTGTCAATAGTCGACTATGGCAACTAGGCGCGCTGACAGCGGTGACGCTTTGCGTTCGAGTGGCTGCTGGCTCCTTTATCCCTATTGATGTGAAAGTGTGTGTGTGTGTATGTTTTGTGTGTAGGCGTCAATGGCGCGCAGTTGCCTGGCACACAGTGCAGCAAAGTGCGCAAACAGCAGCGGCTCAATGTCCTTGGTGGCAATCTGTCTAAATCCTGTCCGTGTGCCATTTTGTGGTCCCTCGTTGTTGTTCTGGTTGTAGTTGTTTTATTTGTTTTTCATTGATGTTTTCTTTCGCAGTTATGTGTAGTATATTTATAGGCAATTGTTGTTGCGTAGGCGTAGGCGTCGGTGAGCGGTTTGTTTACACAGCGTGCGCTGCTGTCGGCGCTGTGGTATTTCAGTTGACAGCGGCAGGGGATTCTTAATGACGTTAGCGAGCTTAGCGGGCATTGAGCTCAACACTAAACGCTGCAACATATTCTCCGACATTTGCACGCATAAAGAAATATAGCAAACGATGATGGCAGCGGCTGGTTGTCATGTATGTGTGTGTGTGTGTGTGTGTGTGTGTGCTGCAGGGGTGGGGGCATTTGAAATTGTTGCATGCCATATGCTATTCCCATATGATAATGAAATGACGATTTGCCGCTTTGTATGCATGAACGAACCAACGTGGGAAAAGTGCAGGGCATGAAAATTGCAAAAAGCAACAACCAGAAAATTACCATTTCCCAACAATGTGTGGAAAATTGGCGTGAACAGGTTTTGCTGAATGTGTGAAGAGGCTTTAGACTATGTCGCAATTAAATTAAATAGTTTATTATGTGATTTTTATTCCTTTGAGAACAGTTTGAAGCGAGTGTGCAATCTGCTACAGAATTTTGTTGGGTACTTTTTCTAAAAAAAAATTAAATAGATAATTGAAAAAATCATCAGAACTGAACTAAACCAAAATTGTAAGTTTTAAAGAATGCCATGAATTATTACACCGTGCTACAAAAAACTGTTTTTGTCGATAACCATCCAAAAGATTATAAAGGCTCGAAACTAGAAACCTGGAATTAGGAACCTGGAATATTAAGTTTTGTATTTACTGACCCGATGTCCATTAAGGGGGTCTTCTGGTTACGAGCTGAAAATTTAAGTCTATTTTTCGGAGTAAATTGCGAAGGAACTACTTGAGATAATCCAGTAATTTTTTTTTTATTTTATTGATACATGCTTTATCTTGTAAGATCAAATTTTGGAAATTAAAAGTCATCACACTCGCGACTTTAGAACGACCTTGAGGTTGTTGCCTTTTTTAAACTTGTTGGTAAGACTTCTTCAAGAAATATTAATCGAATTCGATCAATTTTTTTTTCAGTTATTCAGGAGACATATGGCTATGTTTTCCCGTGTACGATTTTTTTTATTTTGAAAATTTTCAAAACTAGGAGGTTTTTTGTATAAAGTTTTATTTTCGACCATGTTTTTTGGTCTATTGGTGAGTGTAAAAATGGAACAAAATAAAAATTTCAAATTCGTACACGGGAAAACATAGCCATATGTCTCCTGAATAACTGAAAAAAAAATTGATCGAATTCGATTAATATTTCTTGAAGAAGTCTTACCAACAAGTTTAAAAAAGGCAACAACCTCAAGGTCGTTCTAAAGTCGCGAGTGTGATGACTTTTAATTTCCAAAATTTGATTTTACAAGATAAAGCATGTATCAATAAAATAAAAATAAAAATTACTGGATTATCTCAAGTAGTTCCTTCGCAATTTACTCCGAAAAATAGACTTAAATTTTCAGCTCGTAACCAGAAGACCCCCTTAAAAGGACTTTACAATTTTAAGAACTTGCACATTTCATTGATTTTTTTTTTAATATTTGCGATTGTGCAATGATGAAGATATGGGCATCAAATGAAAAGAATAAAATTGTTACCTTTAAACTATATTTTATATTTTAAAATTTTAGGGCCCGAATATGTCGGAAAGGTCCTTTCAAATGTGTCTCCTTCGATATGCTTGAAGTTTTTTAAGGAATTGCAAAGGATTTAAAAAAAGATATATATGTTTTGGATGACCTCGGTCTGTAGTATAACACCTAAGAATTTTGTTCTTCTATTTTTATGGATTTAAATTAAAAAAAAATAAATTTTCTTTCATAAGCAAGAAATTTGCATATATGGAATAGGCACCAATTTTTTGTCTATAAAATTAGGTAGAAAAATGAAATTTTGAGGTTGTATACTACTACTTTTTATTACTCACTGAAATATTTTCGTTCTGAAAGTTCGAAAGAAATTTGTATGGAAGAAATTTGTATGGAATACGCACCAATTTTTTGTTTATAAAATTAGGTAGAATAATAAAATTTTGACTACTTTTTATTACTTCCTGAAATATTTTGGTTCTGAAAGTTCGAAATAGAAAATTTTGTCAAAAAGCGACGGTTTTCTTTTTCATTTGATACTCATATCTTAATCATTGAAATGTGTATGTCCTTAAAATTTTAAAGTCCTCTCTAAAGGATATCGGATTACTATGAATAATTTCTAGTTTCCCACCTATATAATCTTTTGGATGGGTCAAAAGTATTGCCGCACGGTGTTAGTTAAAATAAAAAACAAAATTGCAAAACAAATAAACTTTAAACGAACTTTGTGGTTGGTTCTTAAAGGCATATGGCAAAAAATGAACTGGGATTTCTTTTAAGCAGTTTTTTTTAAGACAATGACGATGCCGATCTATAAAAAAAACACTCAGGAACTAGTGTACGTATGTAAACAAAAAATACGCTTTGTGATCACCAGTGCAAAGTGTAATTTTTGTTTGTGAATACCGACGCTTTACTCATTCCTCTAAATTTTTTTTTAGTTTTTTTCGTTCGTTGAAAATAATTAACTGATTAGTTGTGACTGATTGGGTGTAATTGTAAAAACGTGAGCTTTGGAATCGCAAATGAGTGGACTTTTTAAGATTTTTAATTGATTCTTCTCGGTAAAAAAACCTAACAATAAAATTTGGTTAAAAGTTTTTCCGACTTAAAATTATCTGAACTTTAAAATTTTGCAATCAAAATGTAAATTGGAAACTTATGGTTTATTTATTTCACAAATTATATGATTTTTTCATTTAAAAAAATCGTTTTTGCAGTATTCTACTATGAAAATCTTCTAGTTTTCTTTCTTAGTTCTTTTAGTACTTTATTTAATCATCAACTTTTACTCAGTTATCTGTACATTTTTAATTGTTTTTATGTGCTTGAAAACTTTTTAGCCTCTTAGTCATACTTTGAACTTTGGGTAATTTAATTTTTATTTTAAAGTTGCAGCCTAAAGGTATGCCGCAAAAATTACCGCATACCCTAAATAGCTCTTCGCGCTATGCTCATTAGCTTTCAAACCCTTTTTTATGGCCACACTTTCAGGCGGATATTTAACAACTTACAAAACGCCATTCTTGACCTGAACCGCCAACTTCTGCTCCCTGAATAGTCGTAAAAACGGCCACTAGCTGTCATAACATTTCCTACCCTAATAAATTCAAATGCCTCAGCAAACTTACACTTTAATAAATTTTAAAGCAAAGCAACGCCCTTGGGAAAGGCACTGACTGCCCGGGTCGCACACACACACCCGCGCCCACCTCACTTTTGCTCTCTGAAATTTCAAGTTCCACGTGCCCGTTTACCCATCATTGTCAGCTTTACTGGTGTGACTCGTTACCCGTTTTTCGCCTGTTGCTGTCTGACTTTTCCCACCGAATCCCAAACAGCTGCCACTACCAACATGTGCGTGGCGTGTGATTTCCTTTGCTTTCAATTAAATTATTTAAAACAGAATAACAATACAACAGCAACAACAACAACTACATGCAATTGAAAACAAAAACTTAAAACAGCACCGCCACCACTTCCAATGAGGGTTGTGGCTTTGTGACAGCCTTGACACTTGGTACCAGCACACTCGACGGGGTTAAGCGTCCCAATGTCAGCTGCAAGGTGCACGAACGTCGTGGGGGATGTGCTGGCAGGCGGCGCACATTACGAACATCGTCACGTAAAGCAGTCCGAACTGCTGCAGCTTATGGCGTCTTCACAAGCGCCACAAGGAGCGTGTAGCCGTTGAAAATTTTGTTGACCCAAAAAAGTGAAAGCAACAACCAAACAACAGATCAATAAGTCACATTGCTCTACTACCAAACGACCAACGCCAATTGACAATAAAGTCTTTTAAAAATTTAAATGTGAATTTTACGTGCGTGCCATTCGATATTTCGTTGAGCGTGTCGATTTTTTTCCGTGTGCGGCTTTCAGCTGTCTTCTCAACATGGAATCCATTAAGGTAAAAAATCGGCTTAGGGACGTGCCATCCATGCCCACAGCTCTATGCTGCACTGCTGGCATACCTTTAGGCGCGCGAGCCAAAGACGACATTATGGCATGAAAGAATGCATGTGTTGTCGTGTTGTCACGGCGCACTGGCATTTCAGGTTAAATGGCGTGTTGATTTATTTATTTTATCAAAACAAGTTGGTTATGCAATGCGCCATTTGTGAACAGGCAAATGGTGGTTGGAATTCATCAACCATTCGGAAAATGTTGGCAGACTATAATTTAAATATGTTTGAACGATGAGTGGGGGCTGAAATTTGATGTAATAGTTTTGTTTACTTTTAGTACATTGAGTACTCTACAGAATCTATAAAATTAAAGACCTGTAGAATTGCTTTAGCAACAAGTGAAGCAATGTAGGAGCCAAAACTGTTATGTCTGTTATGTATCTGTTTTGCTGGTGCAAAAAAAAACCAAATGAAAAAGTCATAATTGAGTCAGATTGTCATGTAACTGTGCAAAAGATTGCCAAGAATAAAATCAATCACTCACAGTAGTTAAAAATTACTTAAAAACTAAACAAAAATAAAAATTGCCAAGAGGTGAAATTAATCACTCATAATAGTTAAAAAATCACTTAAACACTTAAAAAGCTCGATATTTTAATTCCACATATATTTATAGAGATTCACTTAACCGTTTCGCTACAGGTTTTTACTGGGGAAAGTTAAAATTTTAAATTTTACGTCTTAGGCTTCTATGTGGTTATATTAGCAACATTCCATAAGAAATTGTTTAATTTTTATACTCTGACCCTGTATTTTAGAGTTCTTTTCTATGAGAGCCACCACATCGTTGTGGCTGTAATAATTACTTAAACATAAAACTTTTTACGCATAACGAAAATTTGAATATTTCTTCATTTACTTCAGCCAAAATTAAAAAAAAAGTATCTAAATTGAAAGAAAACGTCAAATTAAAAAGTTCTCTAATTTTTTCTGCTTCTTCTTCCTTTACTATGTCAAGATATACCATTAAAAAACGTGTATACTTCTCTTCTTTAAACTTAAATATTCAGTTTATTAATTTCATATTTTTCATAAAACTTCAAACTATTCTAAAGACCAACAAAAAATGTATTCTTGCAACCATAGAGGATGCAGACGTTCACAAAGTAGCATGTTGCCATATGGCAACAAAATAGCGAAAGGGTTAACACAAGAAAGACAGCAAGTTTTCCATACCTACAAAGAGTACATATTATATAAACTGATATCTCGAAAGTACACATCGGATTAAGCTAATTGTAATTGTAGAACCCAATAAAAAAATAAAAGTCATCAAAGCAAAAATTCTTCAACTTTTGTAGTTTGGCAATGCCAGAGACTTAAATTTGCAATTTTCGTCAGTTTTGCTGAGCTATAGCACCAAGTGTGTTTGCTAGATTTTTCAGATTTTACATTTAATCTATAACGTCAACATTGATATTTGCAAAGAGTAACTGAAATTGTCCTAGGACCCTTAAGTTTTGCAATAAAAATAATAATACTAGATGTATGTTTTGCATTTGTGCAGTTTTCTCAATTTTTCATGCTGATTGCATACTTTTAGGGATGAATAAAATAGATTTTGTCGAAAAATAGGTGTTAGACCACTTTTAAAATTGAATTATTTTAGGAGATCGGAAGATATCGGAGGATGTAATTATATTATCCGACAAAGAATGCTTCTTAAAAAAAAATCCAGGAACATACTTTAACATACTTTTTAGATATGTTCCTCTAAGTTTTGCTAATATTCAAATTTTTAATTTAGAAACATATTTTAAATTAAAAGTGAAGTAAAAACGAAAATGGCCACATCATTTCTTAATCTACTATATATTGAAAGTTTTAGCAACTTCTTGGTCACCATGTATTACAAAAATTTGTTTACTCAATAGACTAAAACACAGAAAATATGTAATTACATTTTTTTAAAGTTGCAGCTTTGAGCAGCTTTTGCACACACAATAATTAATTTTTAGCACAAATTTTATGGGGTTTTCTTAGTTGGAGTTTTACCTTTCAAATGACATCAAAATCGTTAAATTCTGACACTATGAATTGTTTCAATTTTGTCTATGAAACGAATCACTGTGCAACGAGTCAAACGCAATGAAGTCCAGCCTTTTCTGAAACGAATTGTATATTTTGAGCTTCCAAAGAATTAAATGATCAATTCAGTTATTTACTGTCTTCAACTAATAAAGTTTACAGAAGCAAAGAAAGAAAAATGCTCTGAATTGGCAAATCGCAAAGCAATCGCGTTCCACCACCATAATGCAAGGCCTCACACCTCTTTGGGACTTGCAGAATTATTGAAGCTTGGTTGGAAACTGATGTCATCTGTTTACCATTTATTCCCAACTTCGCAAAACTAGTTGAATGTTAAACTTTACAATTTAAGACCTTCTTCTTTCTCAAACATATTTCTGAAAAATTGAGTTCTAGCAACATTTCAATACACCTTTTCTTAATTAATATTTGTGCCTTGGTTCATATTATTCCCATTGCACTTCGCCTAAAAATATACCACAAAAATTAGCATTCGAAAAACGTATTTAGACTGATTTTGCTGCCGCACGCTGCTAGAAAGTACTCGAAGCTAAAAATATACAAGCAAAAGCAATCAAGGAAAAGCCAGTAATGCCAACGCAGTGCTTTCGTTTGCCTTGATTAACAAAACACTCATTGCCTTGACATTAAAGAAATGCAAATTTGAATCCTTTCGTCGACGCTTTCCACCGCATATAAATCAGCGAGGAAAGCCTTTGTGCCTATTTTTGCGAAAACCATTGCCATTGTTTGCGAAAATCGCAGTGCCGCATGCGGTCATGCAAAATATTGCAGCCAACAACTCAACTCGCAACTGCCATAAAAGACCAAACTTCAAAATGATTGGGGTTTTATTTTGCATTGTTGACCTTGATTCGCAACTAAATGTTCCCTGGTGAGCATGTTTGCTCGCATCTGAACTTGAACTTGCACTGTGCTGACGTGGTCTATTTTTAGGCGCCAAACAAACAAATCGCCCCACATTTTGCAATCAAAATTTTGCCGAATGCGCCTCAAATTTTGCCGAATTAAATTAGCTCGCAGTAGAATTTAACAAAAGTTTTCCCTCTGATCGGTTGTTGTTTTGTCGTTATTATAAATTTACGTGTTGTGCATTCTTGCAAATCTAATTTTAGTTTCAAACACACACGCGTCAGGTAATAATGATGAGCGCAAATATTTTAATTGGACTCTAGAAAAATAATGCAATTATGTAGCTTCAAAATTTGAATATTTTCGAATCTCAAATTTTTAACAATAATCTAATCAGCGGTGTGGCTGCCTGCGTGCTTCAGGCACTTGAAATAATGGCATAACATACGTTTATGTATTCAACGAGTGTATATTTTTTGATGATGATTTTGTTGTTGTTTTTTTAATATTATTTGTTTAAATTTCATGTCTTTTTTGATTTTTTTTTGGAAATTTTATTATTATTAAAACTTTGTGCATGACATGTAATTATTTTTGCTTTGGCGCAGCTGCCGACTTGCGGACATTAGAAAATGTTGTGCTGTGCCTGTGGCTGTTGCGCAGCTGCTGTGCTGTGTTGTTTTGCTGAAGTGGCAAATTTCATTTGAAAACTTTATCCAAGTTTTATTACGGAAATTATGTCCTCTAATTAGAGCTGCTTAAGCTGAAAATCATCTTTGAGATTATCAAAATAGTTGCTCAAAGTTTTTATGCTTTTGTTAGGCAAAGAAAAATAGATTAAGTAAAGAGAAAAGTTGGTAAAGAGAAGTTTAGTTTTTTGCAAATATAATTTTGTTTATAAACGCAAACAACAACAAACACTTCCCGGCACTTGTCATAATAAAAAATAAAGTAACTACAATAATTCCTCATTACCAACAATATTTTCGTAGCATACTTTCAAGCACTTGAAATACAAATTTTTAAAAATTTAGTTCAGGCAAATATGTGAGACTTGAAGTAATAAAAAACTAAATACTTTTAAGATACAATTTAATTTATTCTTTAAGGATCACGTCTGATCACTTTCGATATTCACACAAAGGGATTCGTAAGGAGTCGATCGATTCGGAGGAGCAAAGGCTAACTTCATCTTTGATTTCTAGAAGTTGCGCAGTTTCGATTTTGTTAATTGAATATTAAAAGCCCGTAAGAAACTACGTCCTAAAATAACAGGTACATACAGCACGTCGTCGGGTACTATAACAATGGAAATTCGTTTTGTTCGTTTTAAGAATTTTATTTTGCAGTGGCTTTCTGCCAGGACATGAATGGTGTGTCCACCCACGGCACGATATTTCGACCGTTTCGGTTTACAGACCGAAGCTCGCAGGTCCTCGGGCACGCAGGACTGCCGTATGAAACTAATTGGGCTACCCGTGTCAAATAAGGAGAACAATTTTATAAATTTTTGCCTCCCAACCGAATCGACTCCAAAAGCAATACTTATATTATTGAAGTTGTTGACGGAGTAGTAGTCATCTTTTTCGGCGACGGCAACGGCAGATGGCTTCAGGGCCTTCTTGGAGTTCGGGCACGAACGGTGGTCGTGGCCCATCTCCCAGCAGCGGAAACATGACCCCTTTCGCCGCAGCGGATACGGGCACTGTGGCTTGATGTGGTCCCGCTGAGAACAGTTGTAGCATAGCGGCTTTTCTGGCCCCGCTGGCCCTGGCGGAGCAGATGTTCGTCTGGTTGGCGGTTGTGTGTCGCGGCGCTCTGTCGGTCCCTCGACGAGTTTTCGCTGGTGCCTCTTCACCAGCATCTTCAGCTCTGCAACGCTGTTGGCTCCGATCAGCAGCCCAACGCTACGCACCCCATGGCCGATCCCCTCGATTATAAAATCGACGATCTCCAATTCACCGATGTCAGACCGCATCGCGATGGCCTGCATCTCCAGAATGTATCGATGCAGCGACTCCTCCTTCTTGTTCCATCGTCTCCGCTGAAGCATGCCATAGACATCCTGGTGCGAGACTGCGACGTCGAATTCGGCAATTAAAGCCCTCCTGAGGTCGGCGTAGCATAGCGCGCCAGTCATCGATAAGAAAACTCGTGCCGTGCCAGTCTGCGAACGGCGCAGGCAGAGCAGCTTGAAGCTCTCGTCAGCGTTGGTGGAACGCATAAGTTCCTCGAAGTCACGTAGGAAATGTCCCACGGCATGAGCGGCGCCATCCCCGCTAAATTTGGGGATAGCGTGCTCGATGTCAGCGAAGCTCGGCGGTCGTTCCTGCGTCGGAGTCGGCACGGGATTCTCCAACTCGCCGATTTGTTGCAGCAACTTGACGATCTCCAAACGCTTCTTCAACATCGCCAGTTCCTCATCAACGGCAGCGTCGTAGCAGGCGCCATTGCTGTCAGCACTAATGGCGTCGGCAGAGAAAACGTCGCCATCTTGGCAACGCGATATAGCGTGAGCGTCTTTCGTGATACGCGTTTTGTCGCCTACTGTACCTTGTCCAAAGCCTTCGTTTCGGGCGGCAGCGGCATTTTTGGCAGCAGCGGTCTTGTCGGCGGCAGCGGTAGTGTTGGCTGCAGCGGCAGTTTTGGTGGCAGCGGCCTCGTCGGTGGTGGCGGCAGTGTTGACTGCAGCAGCAGCGGTCTTGTCGGTGGCAGCGGTAGTGTTGGCTGCAGCGGCAGTTTCGGTGGCAGCGGTAGTGTTGGCTGCAGCGGTGTTATTGGCGGCAGCAGTAGCGTCGGCTGCAACGGCAGTGTTGACGACGGTTGGCTCGCCGTCGGTGTCCAGCGGAGCACCCACCATCTGCGAGATCAGCCTACGCAGCTGACCAACCGTGGCCGTTGGGGGAAAATCGATCCCCGCTTTTCCCAGCGTCTCGCCATTTCTCCATTTTCGATTATTTTAAGAGTTTTAAGATACAATTGAATTTATTGTTTAAGAATCACGCCTCATCACTTTCGATATTCACACAAGAATGGAAATTTTCGCTGGTCAGCATCGAAGCCCTAGGGTTGTATTTCCTGAACTCCGGTGCTGCCAAGTTACTATACTTAAACATACAGCGGTGCCAGACTAATAAACATCAAGTCTTACACATTTTTAATTATAAATGCTTTAAAACTAGTTAAATAATTTTCATTGTTTTATAATTTCAAATAAATAGTTGCAGAAGATACGTCTAAAAGTATGCCAAAGTAGTTGTATTGAATTCCTCTGCTAACAGCTTATAAGACACTGACAAATAAAGTTGTACTGAACTGAATTTAGTATTAAAACAGCATTAAGTTCAACAAATCTCAGACTAAATATAAAACCTTACATTATTGAAAATTTAACTATTCCATTCCAACTCCCAATTCTAACTGTTCCCGTTCTCATCTATATCTATTTTCAGGCCTACGAGTGCCGTTTTCCCACTTGTCCGCAAATGCCCATCGTTCTGGACTGCGAAATTGTCAAGGATGAAGTGCTGGAAAATGGCGCCAAACGCAATACGAGCCGCCGCTGCAAACTCGCCGTCGATGCACCGTACATCTTCAAGAAGCTGATCGGCGTCGATTTTGTCTACTTCCTGCAACACAACTACCTCGATCGCGCCAATCGTACACTCAACATTGAGGCTGTGAATGAGAGCTTCTCGTCGCGTATTGAAATTTTCGAACGTTGTCGCTACTATTCGCATCCGGATAATCCCGATTGGACGTGCTTCGATCAGACCGCCACTTTAGATATAAAAAATTTCTTTGGTTTCGAACATTCCATGGAAAAGATGGGCATGAAGCAATACACACAGACAACGTTGAAGGGCAAAGAGATCATTGAATACTTCATTGAAAAGCTGAAGGAGGAGGGCGTCAGCGAAGTGGAACGTTGGGTACCGCCGCTGGATGCGCCCTGCTCGCCGGTGACGCGCGAAACAACTGACGAAGCGTCTGCCAAGGATAAAGTCGGCGAACGGCGTCGATCGTCGCATGAAGTACTACTCGATGGTGATTTCATTGCCAAGAATTTGGGCGCACTGTCGCCTATGCAGGCGTCAAAGCTGCTCGAGCTGCGAAAAATGCTGGATGGTGTCGACGACTTGGAGAAAATGCCAAGTTATCAGACCATACTGCGTTTTTTGACAGCACGCGACTGGCACGTGAGTCAGGCATTCACCATGCTGTGCGATTCGCTCAGGTGGCGCAAAGAGCACAACATCGATGCGCTGCTCAAGGAGTACAAAGTGCCATCGGTGGTGGTGAATCATTTTCCCGGCGGCTGGCACAATCACGACAAGGATGGTCGACCGATTTACATTCTGCGACTGGGGCATATGGATGTGAAGGGGCTGCTGAAGTCCATAGGCACAGACGGTCTGTTGAAATTGGTGTGTAGTGCAATATTGCAAAATATTTTACATAACCTTTAATGATATTTTAAATGTTCGGTTTGCAGTCGCTGCACATTTGCGAGGAAGGTATGCAGCGCATCAAAGAGTCTGCCGAGAAACTGGGCCAGCCTGTGCTGAGCTGGTGCTTGATTGTCGATCTGGAGGGGCTTTCGATGCGCCATTTGTGGCGTCCGGGCGTTAAAGCGTTGCTGAATATCATCGAAAATGTTGAACACAACTATCCCGAGACAATGGGCCGAGTTTTGGTGGTCAGAGCGCCCAGAGTGTTTCCCATTGCGTGGACCATAGTCAGCGCATTCATACGTAAGCGACACAAGAAAAATTGTTTTAAAATGAAACATTAAAGAATTCTATAATTTTACAGATGAGAATACACGTTCGAAATTTTTATTCTACGGAGGCCCCGATTGTCTGCATATGAAAGACGGACTCGAACAGTACATTGACTCGGAGATAATACCCGACTTTCTGGGCGGCCCTTGCAAGGTGTGTAATGCCTGAATGTTTGCTCTTTCTAGCTGTCTATGCTGTAAATTTCGCTATTAGTTTGCTGTTGATTTTATTCTGCCTTGAAGTAACGTTTCGATAGCATATTAATCGTTTTCTTTTTACTTTCTTCTTTTGGCTGTTATAACTAAATGACTAATAACTATAACCAAAAATACCAACAACAACAATAAATAACCACAGCCTACAATGTCCTATATATCGTATGTGGAATTGATTAATCAAAAATATTATACGCATTGTTTTTTAGCTAATTGCGATTGTGTAAGCGCTGTTATTTTGTATCTAATTTGAACGTTTTATTTGTTGTGCTCCATGGAGTCTTAGAGTTGTGATGTCAACAGCGTGCACTCACTTTTTGTGCTAGTCATGAAATGCATTTGTAGAGAATTGCACTTTAGGCGAAATAAGTGAATGTATAGAAAATGCTTGAAAATATTAGCAAAAAAGTTGTCGGTTGCAATTGAAAGTGTCTGTGACCATTCAAACTGAGCGCTGCGGGTTTACTATTGGAAATGAATAAAAAGTGGATTTGTGGTATCACAAAGGCCTAAATGTGTCTCATATGGAGGCAGCCACCCTAATCTAAATCAAAATAAATTTTAATATACATTTTAATTTAAATTTTAAAATAAATTTTAATATTAATGTTTTCATGAAAAATATTTGAACCTCAAAAATAATTGATTTATTAAATAATATAAAGGATGAACAGTATTTCATATAAGCCAAGTGCTCAAAATCAACTGCATTCACTTCAATTGTACACTGGCACTTTGTTCCATTTTGTTCCACAAAATCGTCTTTCATGTGCGTTTCGTCATGACAAAGTCAACTTAGCTTCTTCTGTATCTATCACCTTTGAAATTACAAAATTTGCATTAACCAAAACCCGTCAAGTTGTTTGTCCTTGATGCAAATTGGTAGGTTCCACTTTCATCACACAAAAAACAAACAAATTACTAAAAAGAAAAACTCACTTTCTTGTTTTGTTTTTCGTATTTGTATATTCTTACGTAACGAAAAATATATGTTTATATAGACTCTCATACATGAGGGCTGTTTGGTGCCCAAGACACTCTACAAAATGAACTCCCTGGAAGATGATGATGACGAACAGGCAGAGAAAGCGATACCGGATGCTCGCACTCACACAAATGAGCATCAGAATCTTTACAAATCAGTGGAGCTGCGCACGGGCTACATACACGAAGTGATTATACGCAACGAGGACCCAAAAAGTGTGCTCACCTGGGACTTTGATGTGATGCGCAGCGATCTGCACTTTACGTTGTATCGAGCTACAAAGGAATTGCCAAATAAAACCGGTCAGTGTGAGTAGACAATTGAACTGCTCGACAAAGTTGGAATTTAACAAAAGAACAATTGAATATTTTATTCCAATGAGTCGCGGGTGGTAGATACTTTAAGTATTCTTAAATGTTGTCTTGCTTAAATGTTGTACTAACTGAAAAATGTTTCAATGAAACCTTAAACAAATTTGAAATTTAAACTTTTACGTGTCTCAATATTTACAGACACCTCTGTATCCATTTTCGACATGAGTGATTTCGTTGAGGGCGAACACTATTTCAGAGAAGAGCCCACATTGATTTGTCGCCACAAAGAGAGCGTGCAGGCAAGTCCAACTACACTTTTGCCAGCAATCTAAGCTTGACTGACTCTTTCCCTCATATGCTTTCAGGGTTCCCATGTGATGCATCACACCGACACTTACATCATGCAATGGTTCAGTCCGTCGTCAGGTCCCGAAGGGCCTGCCCAGCTGAATTTCTTCTACGAGGTGCTCAGCTCGGTGCACTACAAAGGCTCAATGACCAGCCTGCAATCCGGTTTCTCATCATCTTCGGCCGCCAGCTCATGTCAGAGTCGATGATATGAAGTTAAAAACGGCATGGCCAATGCAGAACCAGCAGACGATGGAGCCTACGGTGGCGGCGACGGTGCGCAGCAGCATCTGTTGAATGAGGTGGAGCAGATTATGGGCGATGGCACTTTGATGGAGAAAACGTCGAATTGAACAAGGAGAGTGCAAAACTTTGTAACGACAGCCATCCCACATGACAGCAGCGCCATGAAATCGTTGTCTAATTGAGTTCGACACTTGATTTCCCATTACAAATTTCGTGCTATTAGTTTAATTAAGCAACAACAATCTGATAAGTTTAGCTGAATTTAGTATTTATAAAAGAATAACAAAAGGCAAGCATTCAATATTGGAACAATGAATGTTTAAATTTGTAAACATAATTTCTACTCTTAAGTTGATGAGTTGAAAGTTAATGAGAAATTTGTTTAAATTTGTTAATGATCTAATAAGAAAATAGCATAGAAAATAGAAAATAATGATCTAATAAGAATTAGCAAACGAAAACAATCAACTTTGAAACGCAAATCCGTAAAAGCCAGAGAGAATGAACTCGAAGAGCAGAGTCTTACAAAGCCAATACCTAACAAACAGGCAAATAAAGCAAATACAATAAAATGAAACTCAAAATTGTTCATGATTCGTATAAATATAGTACCATGAATTCGCTATAGGATGTCGCAGCTTTTAGACACCACATCGAAAACACAAAACATAAAATTCCAAGAAAATGGTTGTAAGCATCAAGTAACCATTTTTGTTTCATTTTGAACTCAAGCTTAAGTTAGTGGTCAATTATCGCAGGCATAAGTTGTGCATTTTGTATTAACCAACTTGAGCAGAGAAACAAACATCCATACATACATACATACGTATCATACAAGTAGACCGCGTAGAATTTGTTAGCACATTTTTGCATGCGTATTTTTAGGCTTTTTACAATATAAACAAATATATCTAAAACATAAGCTACGTTTAAAAGCAGCAAACGGCTGCACAAGTTTTATGACAACAAAAAACCATTGACACTGAATTGTACGCTAAAGAAAGTATTAACTAGAATTTTAACGAACTATTAGATATTGGTATGTAGTTAATTTCGAAATTGTTTGCTACTTCTTAGTTGTATAAGACTGCAAAAGTCGTATCATATACATATATATGCTAAACAAATTTTATAAACATACAACTACTTGTTACCTTTATTTAAGAGACTAGAATAATGCATAGCGCCACAAATTGGTTTTTTAAACATCACACATTCAACTGCTACAACTACAAAATAATTCTCATTAGATATGCAGTTGGGTGAAATTGAAAATTTTGTTATGAAAAAATCTCTTCAAAATCAAAAAAAGTGGCATTTTAGAAAAAGAAATTAGTAGAAAAATTGGTTGAAGCGTGTCGATTTTATTTGATTATTATGCGACCTTCAAGAGTTAATTTTAAGCATTTTCTAGCATAAGCTCTCAACTATTAGTCAATCAAATACCATGTGCAGAAATTTCAAAACAAGGCAAACAAAATCAGAAAACAAAAACTGCTATATAATGTAATGTTTCATGTTATTTAAATGTATAAGCGTAAATAAAGAGATATTTCATTAAAATGGGTGATGGACAGTTTTTATTGAAAATGGAAGAAAATAATAAAAAGGTTAATGTAATAAATAAATATAAAAAAAATGTTATTATGTGGTTGGTGATATTATTGACTATTAAATTTTATGCGAATTCGAGGCGACTTGTATTTCAAAATAATTTGCTCATGAAATTTCACCATTGGAACTGCAAATGTATGGAACGATGTTATACCAAATTAATTTTTTTAAATTTAAATCCTGTGCAACTTCTAATTCCAACGTTATTCAATGTTAAAGATTTAAGTTTTTCCCCATAAACAACAAAAGATATATAGAAACCTTTCCCTTGACATAACATGCATTGTGTCAATATTTCAGAACACTCAGTTTACAAGTCTATAAAGGACAAACGGACCAACATACCAACAGCTGATAAGACATTTTCATAAAGATGGGTGAATGTCTCTTTGACACTTCCCTTCTGCTCAGCTAAGCATTCATTCATTTGTTTAGTTTTTTAAATGCGCACGAAATGAACATCAAATGAATACAGCAGCTGTTTTTGACAGCACTGAAATGTCAAATCGACTATGTGCTGCTTCAATCATTAAAATGGGAGGAACAAATACAAAAAACCATTAACAAAACACGAGAGTACAAAAGGCAAAAGCAAGAGGCCAGGCCAACAAATAATCGTACACTCAAACAAGATTTGGCCAACAAAAACTGACAGCAGATACGCAGAGCGTGGAGTGGGCTCCAATGAGCGCAGCGCGTTAGTTAAAAAAATCAAACTGTGATTCGGTATTTACGTTTCGGCAGCATCAACTTGGCCATTGCCACTTGTGAAAAAAACTAAAAAGATCATACAATTTTGTATTCCTTGGCTAAAGTTTAAATAAAAATTTGGATTATCGGTTGACAGTTAATCGCAAACGGTGTCCAGATAAGCGCGGGAATTGCATGACACGGTTGTTAGTCAACTTGACGCCGCACAGTGGGACGAGTCAGTACTAGGTGTGGACAAAAGTGAAAGGAGTAGTTTCATGAAATTTGGTACACATGATTTTTTGATGAAAATATATGTCGGGAGAAAAAGTTAATAAAATCGGTTGACGCACACGCCTCGTCCCATATAAAAGTAATATTCAATTTTCAATGTCTGTGCCAAATAAAAAGAAATTTTCGAAATAATGAATATAAATTAATCAGCTGAAAAGAAAAATCAGCAGAAAAAAGACATAATCCAAAAATAGGCGCAACGGGATTTTGTGAGACTTTTTAGTTGTTCACTTTGAAATTGTTTTGTTAGATATTTTCGAAATATTGAATATAATTTAATCAGCTAGTGCTGCTACTGAGATATTTGTATAATAATTTATTGCTGTACAAAAAAATAAAATTAAAAATAAAATATAATAAAACAAAACAAAACAAAATAAAATAAAATAAAAAAAGCAACATAAAATAAAATAAAATAAAACAAAATAAAATAAAATAAAGTAAAATAAAATAAAATAAAACAAAATAAAATAAATTAAAAAAACAAAATAAAATAAAATAAAATAAAATAAAATAAAATAAAATAATAAATAAAATAAAATAAAATAAAATAAAATAAAATAATAAAATAAAATAAAATAAAATAAGCATATTGTATTACCAAAGTTTAATTTAATGTGTGGATGTATTCATAAAAGATCCATGATCTTAAGTTGTACAAATAATTCAATAAAAAATAAATAAATAAAATAAATAAATAAAATAAAATAAAATCAAATAAAATAAAAAAATAAAATAAAATAAAATAAAAAATCAAATCAAATAAAATCAAATCAAATCAAATCAAATCAAATCAAATCAAATCAAATCAAATCAAATCAAATCAAATCAAATCAAATCAAATCAAATCAAATCAAATCAAATCAAATCAAATCAAATCAAATCAAATCAAATCTAATCAAATAAAATAATATAAAATAAAATAAAATAAATAAATAAATTTAATCAGCTGAAAAGAAAAATCAGCAGAAAAAAAAAACAAAATCTAAAAATGGCCGCAATCGGATTTTGCGACAATTTTAGTTGTTCAATTTAAAATTGCCTGACAGAGATAATTACACACTTTAATGCGATACTAAAACTAAAAAAATCTTAATTAAATTACGCTTTCCAGACTATTTCACTATTTGTGCCACTTGATTGTCAAATTGAAGCTATAAACAACCATTTTGACAATCTAGACTTTTCCAAAATTAAGAAAAAACAAACAGCTAATTCAACGAGGTCACCTGTATTGAATTCGCTTTGCTTATTACGTTTTTGTTTTTCTATTTGAAAACTTAAACTTTAATGTCACCCTGTCACTTTAACTAAAATCTAACTGACACTAAAACTGATTAAAAAACTGTTTTTTTCTTATTTCTCTGTTCTGGAGTATTAAGTATCATAAAATAAAACCCAATAGATACAATTCGAATATAAATTTTTGATACGTTTAGCCATACTTGTCCCATTGTGCGCCGTTACTGCCTAATAACGACGTTGACGGTTTCGGTTGGCCACAGTTGCAGCGCAACGTTGGCAGCGAACGGTCGAAATTGGCCAGTAAATTTATCGATTCGCGGCTGTGACGAAAGTAAAAGTTCAAAATAAACATCACAACAATAACAACAACATGGTGGCAATCATGTAAGTACAAAGTAACATATGCAATTAAATGCACTCATAGTTAGCAGTCTACACGCACACTCACACACTCAAACATACATTGAACTAGCCCACCAATCCACCACACGGCTTACATTTGAATTACGCTTCATGTATTTATTTCATTTGTACGCCATGCGCACTGTTGCTTTTCGAAACACTTTGTTTTCGTGTTGAATTACAAGCGCGCTCGCTGAGCCATGTTTTGTCTGTCGAGTATTAGCGCTCAAGTCGCATCGAAGCACTTTGCATCGCGCCTACGAAAAATGTCCACTCTACAATATTTCATTAAACTTTTGCAAAATCCCAGCGAGAATGCAACGCCCGCGGACACTGGCGCCAACAACAACATACTCGAGGACAAATGCATCTTTCCCGACTTCAAGAGCGGCCCGCTAACCGCCTACCGGCAGAGGTCATCGTTCTGCTACAAACGCATGAATGTGCTGCTGGAGGGCGAGGAGCACATACGCCTAAAGGTGAGCCCAATTGAACAGTGACTCGTCAGAAATTCGCAGCAGCAGCAACAATTCAACGCCGAGCAAAAGACCCAGCAGTGCGCAGCGCCAAACAAGTTGGTCGCGCTCAAAGTTCAATTCGCAGCGTAGCGTGTGTGAGCGCGCAAGCAAGAAGCTGCTGCATATGCAATGAGCGCGAATATTTCGACTTGTCAGCGACACGGGTGTTGGGTGCTTATCGCTCTATCGATAGTTGCCTATTGGCGCGCTAATCTGTGGCGAAGATAGTCGGTCAACGAACACTTGCAAGTGCAACAAATCAAACAAACAAATAATTTTTAAATATCTGTATTTTCTTTAGTATTTCTATCAAATTTTGCTTTGGTGACTTTTATTTTTTTATCGTGAAAAATTTTATATATTTTTAAAATTTATTTTGTGATAAATTAGCCAAATCCGATGTGTACTTTTCGAGATATCAGCGGATATGATATGTAATCTTTGTAGGTATGGAAAACTTGCGGTCTTTCTAGTGTTAAGGGGGTCGATTGTGGTGCAATAAAGTGTCAAGAGTGGGCAAGAATATCCATGAAGAGGTCAAGGTATATGTTGTCACTGAAACGTACTTCTATCAGGCTTCTCATTGAAGTCATGAAGTCAGGGTCTATGCTCTTAAAGTGGCACCTTTTGTCCAGTGATGATTCACCATTTGATTAGAAGGTTGTCGCACCCAGCAGGAGTCGTAAAGGGTATGGAAAAGCATATACGATCAGGAAAACCAGGAGAATCGACTTAGCACTACATATTTGTCGTCTCTCCATCGATTTATCTCTTTGCACGATAAGTGGCTTTTCAACGTAGATATAAATAAATTCATGTTTAGATTTTAGGTGGTACCTATAAGGCCATGGTCCGCCCAATTTTTAATTAAGGTTGCCATATAAAAGTACAACAGTTTACAAGATAAAAAAGATTTTATCTTTACCAAAATGGTTCGTTAGTCTATAAATGTTTATGACTAAAAATGGGAGTGGCACGTCTTTTATTCTTATGTACCACCCTACCCTATCTTATTTGCCTCCTCCGAAGGAAATGTTTCTTTACTTTCTTCTGGACACTAATCACCACATTTTTTCCACTAAAACCGGACCACAGTTTCACACCGAAAATGTAAACCCATTTTGTTTGTTTATGCACTGTTTGGTTAAAATTTGACTTATTGTTGACTTTTTCTTTGTAATGAAGAAATAAATAAATAAATGAATAAAATGAAAAAAGAAAGTAGTGGGCGCATAACACACTGAATGTGTTTCATCACAGAATAAACAGTATTTATAAACTTTAAATTAAATTTTAAATTTGAATTAAATTTTTTAAACTAAATTTATTTATAATAAACAGTGTTTATTCTGTGGTTTCATTCAGGGAATCACAGTTGTTGTGGTTGTTTAAGGTACACAAAACAAAGAAACTCCATGAAACAGAGAACTTCTTATTTAATTATAGTTAAAAATAAATTACTAGAAATAGTTTAATGGTGTGGAAGCAACGTTAATTTTGTATTCAAGTGTAGGTCAGACATCCACTTTAGTTGAAAACAGTAGAACTTATCTTATTTACAAAATTTGTATAAATATATTTTTTCAAAGCGCATAGTGAAACCTATCCAACACAATTTTTTTTTATTATTTAAACTTAAAAACTATTATTGTTATTTGCCCTCTTGTGAACTAAAGGTTAAAGCACTCAGGGAACACACGAATAGAAAAAAACTATAATATTAAATTTACTCTGTACATAAACTTATTCAGTTTATACATTAAGTTAATAGTCATTAAATAAATGACCATTGAAGTCATTCTATTTATTATTTAGTGTGTGCATTTAATGCAAGCTAAATGTTTTCATTATTATTTTATTTTCCGTGTTTCATTTGTATAAAGAATAATTGCTAAATATCATTAGTGGTGATTTTTAGCAAACAGTTCAGTTAAATGCTGAAATTAAAAATTTCGAGTGCCATTGCTCAGACGTTGTGAAAAGTTAGTCAATTGTTATGGGGTCAGGTATGTGAACTTGTGTGTAACAATTAAAGTGTCGCTGTACGGGCAGCGACTTGGACCTCTATGCTAATGAAAAATTAATATTGACATGTGAACAAATGATTTATGGTGTTCGAAAGTCAATAGTTGTATTTTTTGTGGGCTTTATATCATGTTGAGGGAACTGAGTCACTTGACTTGAGCTATATGACATGTAGGCTGCTTGGGAAACCACGCCTTGCAGGTAATTTGCAGTGAGCTAAATGCTCAAATGAAACGCTATCAAATGAGTCCCTTATCTATTTTGCGAAATTTACAAGTGACAAGTACATACATACTTGAATTAATATTTCTGCCCTAAACCGCTTTGTCAGGGCATAAACATTTTGGTGTGAAATATGCAATGCCACGAAAGGAGTGTTTACGGTAGAAGGGAGTAAACTTGGACTTGTACAACTTGTGATCGAATCAATAACACTGTGCAAGTCCAAAATTTAGACATGGGGGGACCTACTGGGTGAGTTTCCTATAGGTATACTGAGTTGAGATCCACCAGCCGTTTGGTAAGATTGGCTCTAGTTTATGAGAAATCCGACTTTGAAGTTTGCTCATGTTAGTCCAGTTTGTCGCTTAAGTAAGTCCTAAATCGTTTCGAATATCGCATTACTGTCTTCGGCAAGTTTGTAGATATTTTAACGACCAACAAATTTGCTTAAGACACCAATCCAAAAAAAGTACATTTAAACTGTGTAATTGCGATATGTGCATTTTTTTGCGCAGCGCTACGTGGCGTATGAGTGTCATTTAATTATAATTAACACTCATGTAATTGACACTCATACGCCACGTTGCGCTGCGCTCAAAAATGCACATATCGCAATTACACAGTTTAAATGTACTTTTTTTGGATTGGTGTCTTAAGCAAATTTGTTGGTCGTTAAAATATCTACAAACTTGCCGAAGACAGTAAAGCGATATTCGGAATGATTTAGGACCTATTAGAATTTAAACGTTCGAAGACTTAAGCGACGAACTCGACAAACTTCAAAGTCGGATTTCTCATAAACTAGAGCCAATCTTGCCAAACGGCTGGTATACCTACTCAGTATACCTATAGAAAACTCACCCAGTATGTCCCCTTCATGTCAAAATTTTTGAGGGCAAATTTCACGCACAGTGTAATCATTATTCGATTCAGGCATGTTTGCATCTCTTTTGGTGCATCAGATATCTGATGCTTACGCTTCTGCTATCGCGTTTTGAGACACAAACTTTAGTGTGAGTCCTGTCAGGAGGAAACGACAATCCTTAAGACTAAAATGACTCGGCTAATCCAAATTTTGTATACGTGCCCTTATGGAATCTAGTTGTAAAGTAGGAGTAAACATTTTTAAACAAGATTTTTAATTATTTATTGAATTTGGTTTTAAAAATTGTAAAATTCATAGAAGAATTTCTTTTGGAAGGCAATGCCAGAAAATAATAAAACCCTAGATAGAGACATTTAAGCTCCCTTGTGCATTCTAGTGTTGAAGAGTAAAGAGCTGTGGTTCTTAAAGGAGTTGGAAGTAATAATAAATAATAATAAAGGATGATTGAAACGACTTTTTAATTAAATTTTGTAAGATTTTTATATTTTTGCCTGCTTTAAAAATGAGCTCACTTATGTCATTATGACTTTTTATAGTACTTCAGTTGATTATTTCTTCCACTAATTAAACCAGTTTAAGGTTTTGATAGAATTTAGGTAATTAAAAATATGAAATCATAAATATGAAAACTAACCAATTTCCGATGTTATCAAACAAACTTTCTAAGTTATGAAAAAACTTCGATAGTCTTGTAAGATGATCTCCTCTCTCTGAAGAGTATATACCACAGCCCACATACACAGAAAATGAAGAAGTTTACAGTTTCTTGTACAGTTTTTAGTTTGTTTATGTTTCCAAAATTTTGATAAAAGAAGATAAATTTCTAAAATGTTCCAGTTTTTTTATGTGGACTTCTAAGAGACAACAACCTGCAAGAATTTTATTCTGCTTGCTTGCTTAACTGGCCATAAAAACCGGTTACTGGGTTACGACCTGCCGGAAAAGTTTTTTCCAGGCCACGGTCTCTCTCTTCGTCGTCGACCTCCAATAACTGTGTCGAACATCTTTTTATCTGGAACAAAAAATCTCTCAGTGGTCTCTTTAACCCTCCATTACTATCGTTGGGGTAGAATCCATCCCAAGAGTTAAATTTCTTAGTAAAATATAGATTTTTTAACCAAATCGAACATAAAGTTATAATGTAATCCACATTTGCATATTTCTGAAGGTTTTAGAGTACATTGCAGTTGCATAAATAAAGCTGATGCTTTTATACAATTGTTTTAAAAAGTCACTGGGTGTGTTACACCCCACGATAGTAGTGGCGTTATAAAATTGCTGGATGCTTAACACCGATTGTTAGTAATGAAATTGTATTTTTTATAAAATACATTTATATATTTTTATTAACTTTTTGGCGACAATTTTTTTAAATAACGTATAGACCATTTACTTAGTAGAAAATCCTTAAAAATTATGCTCTGGGATCAGTAACAAAATTTTTATAACATTAAATTTGTTATATCTTAAACTAATAAAGTTAGAAGGACGAAATTCAAGGATGTAGTAGTGTACATATTAGTCCTTAAGATATATTAAAAAACAAAACTTTTGGAAATTTCCAAGGATATTCAAGGATAAAGTTTAATTTAAAGTTAAAAGGACATTTTCAATACCTCTTCGTCCTTTTGCATCAAAACTTTAAATTTTGATACCAATATTGTTATTCTTTAATGCGCTCAATTTTTAAAATAATTCCTTGAAATAAACATATCCTTGAAATTTCAAAGTCCTTTAAAAAAAAATCCTGACGTCAGAGAGAAAAACAAAAAACGCAGTTTTACTACATTTGGCCCCTAGTTTCGCGAGTATATAGATTTTTTCGTGTGTTTGGAAATTTTTTGATTTTTGTCGCACGGTGTAACCTTTAAAAGTAGCAGGTATATTGTTGATTTTCAGTGACGTTTTTACGCAAAACTTTACCTCGGTCAGAAAAAATTATTAAATAATAATTTATTACTTATTTTTTCAGCTTTCTGAATCACTAAGCCCAAGAAGCATATCTTGAATATTATGCAAGTTGTGGCCATTTTTCCAATGCAACATTTTATTTCATCTTTCTTTTTTTTAATGAAGTGTACATAAACAAATGTTTTTATTAAACAAATGAATTAACAAAATTATACAATTTATTTTTGTTTTTACATGTTATGATGTTCTGATTATGAAAAAATTTGGTTTTTGTTTATTTTACCTCCATGGATAAGTAAAACGGATAATAAAAAGTTGTGGGGTGGATTACACCCACGATAGTAATGGCGTTAGTGAAATAGACGATAGTAATGGAGGGTTAATGAGGTTAGCGCTTTTGAGCGACAAAGTTATAGCAAAAATTTTAAAATTATAGCATTCAAGTTTTCTATAGTCTTTGGTTTTAACCCTCTAATCGCTAAAATTTAGAGATTTTTGTTTAAAAAGATAATTTGCAAAATTTCTGAAACTTCTCCTTAACCTAACTTAATCTTATTGTCTCAATCACTCTTGAATGCCACAATTCATTTACAATTTCTCCACAGCACCGCGTCTGGAATTTTATGGAAAAGCATGCCGACTTTCAGCACGAGCTGGAGGAACCTTCGCTGGAACGTAAACGCCAGCTGGCCAACAAGCGCTGCCAGCTGCTGTGGAATCAGCAATTCTATGGCTTCAATGAGGTAAGCACTTAACATCCATTTGACATTCACACTTTGCGCAATTGGATACAACAGATTTGTAATAAATTTTCTTGGCATTTTCACACTTTCAGTACATCGCCGCGCCGCATCTGTCGCTGGCCATGGCCCAGGCCATGTTCACCTACGAGTTCAGCTTTGCCGTCAAGTATTCGCTGTCGAACGGCATGTTTCCCAGTACCATTCTGTCGCTGGGCACTGAGCGCTTGACCAAGTATGCGGCCAAAATAGCCAACAACGAGATTGTGGGCGCATTCGCACTGACCGAGTTCTCGCATGGCACCAATGCGCGCGGCATGCGCACACGCGCCACCTACGATGCCAGCACGCAGGAGTTCATCATACACACGCCGGACTTTGAGGCGGCCAAGTGCTGGGTCGGCAATCTGGGCAAGACGTGCACGCACGCCATTGTCTATGCGCAGCTGTACGTGCCGGACGATCAGTACCAGGGACTCAATGCCTTCCTGGTGCCCATCCGGGACCAGCGCACTCTGCTGTCGTTTCCGGGCGTAACGGTGGGCGACATGGGCGAGAAGATCGGCTTGAATGGCATCGACAATGGGTGATTTTTAAAAAGGTTGGCTGAGTTTGGAAATCATTTTCTAATCACTTTTCAACTATATTCTTGCAGCTTTGTCATGTTCAACAACTATCGCATTCCCAAAGAGAATTTGCTTTCCAAGACCGGCGACATCGACGAGCAGGGTGAAGATCTCTATGAATATTTTCAGTTATACAAATTTACTTATTGAACATTTCCAGGTAACTACGAAAGCGCCATTAAGGATGGCCGCAAACGTCTGGGTGCCTCGCTGGGCGCACTGTCCGCCGGTCGCGTCAACATCTGTGCCTTGGCCTATGTAGTTTTGAGTAAGGCGGTGACCATTGCCACGCGCTACTCGGCCTGTCGCAAACAGTTCGGCCCCAACGAGACCGCCGAAGAGTGGCCTGTCATTGAGTATCAATCGCAGGTGCGGCGTGCAATTTTTATAAAATTATGAATTACTTCTACTACAGTTTCTTTTCATAGCAATATCGACTGTTTCCGCACTTGGCCACCGCTTATGCGCTTCGCGTTTTCACCATGTGGATCGGCACCGAGAACATCGACATGACATTTCGCACTTTTCTCGGCGAGGATGTGTCCACTTTGGGCATGGAAATTCATGCTTTATCCTCCGCTGCCAAGCCAATGTGCACGTGGGCGGCGCGTGACGGCATACAGGAGTGCCGCGAGGCCTGTGGCGGTCATGGCTATCTGAAGGTGGCCGGTCTGGGTGAACTGCGCAACGACAACGATGCCAACTGCACGTACGAGGGCGAGAACAACACACTCATACAGCAGGCATCGAATTGGCTTATTGGGCTGCGACGCAGCGGCGCCAACTTTGAGGAGGTTTCACCCATGGGCTCGGTGGCCTTTCTGAAGGATATGGATCAGATTTTGCGCATGAAGGCGGAGGAGCGTACGCCGCAGGAGGCGCTGCAGCCGGATAGTGAGTTGCCAACAGAGTTTGAAATTGAATTGTTTAAGCAAAACTTAAATGCATTCCTGTGCAGATTTGATGAAAGCTCTGAACTGGCTGTGCGCCTGGCAATTGGACGTTACAGTGAAGCGCTTCGAGAGCTTGAGGCGTGAGGGCAAAAACGCTTTCGAGACGCGCAATGACATTCAAGTGTTCAATGCGCAACAGCTTTCAATTATCTATGCAGAGGTGAGTTTTGTACAAATCAGGCATTTTAGTTGGTTGAAAAAGTTCGTAGTATACAATTGTTGAAGACAATGCTCTGCAATTCATTTCAGTAGCTTCGATGCCTATTTTAAAAATAAATACTTAAAGCTTAATAATTTTTTATTTTGCTTTAATTTTTTTAGCGCTCCATCTACTACATTTTCTATAAATTCGTAAAACGCTTAGAGGCATCCAATGAGCAGAAAGTATTGAACAAAGTGTTGTCCCTCTTCGGCGCTCATTTGGTTACCAAACACTTTGGCATCCTTTATCAAGGCGGCTATTTCAGCAATAACGCGCACGCCGAACTATACCAACAGGGCATACTGGAGCTGTTGCCCGTCTTCAAGAACGAGGCCATATCATTGGTGGATGCCATAGCGCCTACTGATTTTATATTGAACTCGGCGCTGGGCATGAGTGATGGCAATGTGAGTGCAATGTCTCATAAATAATTGCAACTGAAACTAAGTTCTTTCTTCTCTTCTGTTCTCCATAGATTTATCAGCATTTACAACGCGCTATTGTGCAGACGCCCGGCGTGTTTGAGCGTCCCGCTTGGTGGCGTGAGGTCACCTACAAAGACTACTTGAAGAAGGCGAAATTGTAAAGCTCAACTTTTAGACCAACTTAAATACTAAATTATTTTATTATTTCAAATCGGCATATGTATAAAATACATTAAGACAAATATCAAGTGTAGTGCTTTAGATGTGTAAATACACATGCAAAACCCGATTTTATAATACAATACAGCGTTCTTTTCATGTAGACGCGCACAAAATGGTGTCGATATTTTATTTGTCTTTCGTACGGACTGTGTAAAATTGCACGTTTTGCTGCTTGTGTGTCTAGGGGCCGTCTGTACAATGGTTCTTAATATCAAATTTGGTACATTGTCTATTACAGATTAGATTACATACATACTATACATGCATAAATTAAGAAAATAAAGATTGATTTCAAAATATATATTGCTGTGGCATTTACAAAGAATTTTCGCTCATACGCAGCGTTTGGATTTTTGATTTTGTATACTTTTGTGTCACTTTTCGGCGCAGGCTCCATCAAAATTTGATGCTTTCAAATCCTGCCAAAAAGACAATAATATCAGTTTTTGCATGGACTTTCTTGTGCGAATATGCCAAGTACTAGCTTATCTATGTATATAGAAGTGGTACACTTGCACAGATCACAGTCGATTATTAAACATAGATAACATAACATCTTTGTAAGATTACGAGATATTTACATAAACGATTTCATTTTCTGCTTCACTACGGACAACACTCTAAATACATAAGTTCAGCTTTTGCTGTTTTGTTGTAATAAATAAAACTACATTACGGTTAACACTAATACGCCTCGCGCAGCAGCCAACGAATAAGCGCAAACAATAAGAAATAACTTCTTTAGCAAATATTAAGGAATTTCGCCAGAACCCGATTCGAAGAAGTCTGCCGTTGTTACGGTTGCCGTGGGGATGGCCAGTTTGTCCACGCTAGCCAGGGTGTTTTCGGTCTGCACCAGCATCGGTATCTGCTGCGGTAAATCGCTGGTGGCCCACAAATACAAGTCCAGCGTTTTCTCTGTGCAGTCGGCTATGAAGCGTATAAAGGGGCGTATGTCGCCCTCATTACCCAACTGCAGAAATTGATAATATTTATGTCTGAAAAGGGGAGCGAAAGGGCACTATTAGCAGATGGTTTTTAATTTTTATTTTATTAATAGAACCTTTGTTGCTTTGGTATAATGATGGGTGGATAGCCGGCGCGCATTAACAGCGCATTCATTAGCAGTCGTGATGTGCGTCCATTGCCATCTATAAAGGGATGTATGTGCACCAGCTTGTAGTGCGCCAGAGCAGCGTGTCTGAATTTGGAAAATCAATTATATTTGGTTTTATGTATTCAGAAAGAAAAAAACTTACTTGACCGGATGCAGCGACAGGGTTTGCTCCGCATTAAGCCAGTCCTCAAAGCGACGCATTAATATTGCCAAGTCGCCTGGACCTGGCGGCACATGGCCGCCCACATAAACCTGCGTGCGTCGAAATTCGCCGCCCTCTATGGGGTCCACATGACCCAAAACACGTCGATGTATCTCCAAGATATCTTTTAAGGTGATCTCCATTCTATAACAAGTGACAAAATCATTGAAATTGTAATAATGTTCAAATCAATAAGCCGCCCACACTCACTTATTCACCAAGCTCGCATTGATATATTTCATGGCAAGATCCAGACCCAAAATCTCATTGTGCTCGTCTATCGACTTGCCATCGATGGCCATGCGTGTCTCTAGTATGGAGCGCGTCTGCGCCAGTGTCATGGTGTTGCCTTCAATGCCCACAGAGTGGTAAATGTGTTGAAAGTAAGCCTCCTTCTTGGCGCGTCGTAGCGCCGCATTCGACTCGTGTATGGCCGACAGTGCATCACGCTTCGCGTCCAGCGTTTGCAAGCGTCGTTCGTCAATGGACTGGACAATGGCAGCCGTACGTTGGCGATTGGTCACCGCCTCACTATTGCTCGGATTCAATATGAGCGCCTACAAAAGATACAAATTAAACTCGATTGTCGACAATGTTCTACAAAATCTTTACCTGGAAGTAAAACTGATCGGCCAGCACAATGTTGCGCTGATTGTGCTCCAGATATTCGCCGTAGCGCAGCAGCACCTCGGCATGTTTGGGCGCCAGCGCAAAGGCGTGCTCGAACAGGCGCTGCGCCTTTTCATCCTTGCCAGCGGCACGCATATCCGCTGCCAACCTGAGTGAGTCCAAGGCCTCCTTAATGCTTGCGCCATCTGTAGCTGGCCGCGACGATACGGCAGCGCCACCTTCATTGCTCCAAAAATCCTTGAAAGCGGCATCGGCGCGCTCGACCTCCGCTGCGTCGCTGTACACTGAATACAAAGCAAAATCGTCGCGCGTTTGCAGAAAATGTGTTTCGGGCAGATGTTGCAGCTGCTTGGATGGATAACGTTGCAGCAGCCCGAACGAACTCAGATGTAGGAACTCGTAGAAAATAAACGCGACACAGGTGCCTGCAACGAAAATTGCCACATTGAGGCAGGTGCTGCGAAAGCGTGAGCATTGCTGTCGTAGTTGTTGGCTGGAAGCGGCTGTGGACGTTGCTGTGGCAACTGGAGAATGGTTGGTGGGGTCGCCGTTACTGGTGTTTGTTTCATACGCCAACGACAACGTGTTGGGTGGCATTGTGGGTGTGGTTGGCGTTGTCGGCGTACTGGCAGTCACCGTCTGCCACTGCATATGTGCGTTGTTATTGTTGTTTTGTGTGGGGATAAAATCAAAAAACCTTTCGTTTCGCTGTCTGTTTTCGTATACTTTCACTAATCGTTTTGAATTTTTGCTGAAGTTGCATTTTGTGCTGTTGTGCACACGTGCAGAAGAGTAGCCAGAAGAAAAATGTATATTTTAGAAACACGTTTACAATTTTTCTATAGTTACATACCACTAAGCAAGTATTTGATATTTCAGAAATCTTCTACCCAGGTTTGTCTGCCTGCAATTTGGATATGACGTGTTTTTGTGCAATATTTGACGTTTTGTTAGTTTCTTTTTCCCAGCAACGCCAACGGCACAGCTGTTGAGGTAAACAAATGTTGGAGAGTTGTGAAACGCAGGGCTGCTGTGGAGGAAAAGTAACGAGTAGCTAGAGTGACTCGTTGGAGTCAAGAATAGTAGCAAATAATGGCAGCAAAAGCAACGATAATAAATACATGGAAAGGTGATTTCTATATTTATGGAAGGACTTGGAATAAAAGCAACAAAAAATTATGGCGATATAGCTTCTTAGGAAGTTGGGCCCAACAAAAAAAACTTTACACACATTTCCCGGGAGGGAAAAGTCAACGATAACGTTAGCCAAAGTAACGTTAAACCCTAAAAAAGCATAAAGTAGGAAAGTATGAGAACACAATGTTTCAAAAATGTATATTGTATATTTATTACAAACAATTATGGAGATAAATTAGTTTTTTTTAATAACATAGTAAAATTATATGAAATAAAAAGTCTAAACTAAATGAAGAAATCAAAGTAAAAGTTAAAAGTTTGATTTTTACAAAAGCACAAACCAAAGAAAAAAGAAAAAACAAAGAAAAAAGGAAACAAAAAATAAAGTAAAAATATAACTTATTACTCATGAATAACAAAGTAATAAATAAAATTATATGAAATAAAAAGCATAAACAAATAAAAGAGTATAAATTTAATAAAGAAAACAAAACAAAAATTACAAAAGCACAAAATAGAACTTAATAATTTTAGAATTGTTTCCCATAATCTGTAACTGTAAGACAACTGTAGACTGAATATATAAATAAAATAGAATAAAATAAAATAAAATGAAAAAAATGAATGAATAAAAGATGAAGTAAACGTTCAAAGTTTAAACTTAATACAAAATTTTTAAAAAGCATCAAAAAACAATTAAAAGAGCATAAATTTAATGAAGAAAACAAAACAAAAAGTACAAAATAGAACTTAATAATTTTAGAATTGTTTCCCATAGTCTGTAACTGTAAGACTATTGTGGACTGAATATATAAATAAAATTTTATGAAATAAAATAAAATAAAATAAAATAAAATAAAATTAAATTAAATAGAATAAAATAAAATAAAATTAAATTAAATAATATTAAATAGAATAAAATAAAATAAAATAAAATAAAATAAAATAAAATAAAATAAAATAAATTCAAATAAAATAAAATAAAATAAAATAAAAAAAATAAAATAAAATGAATATGAATAAAATAAAATAAAATAAAATGAATAAAATTAAATTAAATTAATTAGAATTAAATAAAATAAAATCAAATCAAATAAAAATACAAAGGAACTAAGAAACAAATTTATGTTTGTTTTAACACTTTTAAAATATCAAAAAAATATTCTATTTATATTTTTAAACTCGGCTGAAGCACTCATCGCACTCAAATCGTACAGCTTACACTCTCACCTGAGCGCACTTACAATTCAAAGTGAATGTGATCAACTCAAAACTAGTTCCCATAGACTTAAATAAATAAACAACAATGACAACAATAACACAAATTCAATTCGAATACAAAGTATTAATTTTTTATTCAGCGCCGTAAATTTCATTCAGTTAATCGGGTTTTAGCAGATAGATTGAGCAAAAACAAAACGTCCGCATAGTTATTAGTGTCTGTGAACAGTATTCGCATGAATGGCAGCGTATGAGTCAGTATCGGGTTAATACCCTATAGAACATAAGGTGTGGCTAATACTTTTTCTGCGCTGATATTTTTAAAATTTTCAAGTCTTCTAAGCGACACTTTGCTGCGAATAAATTTGAGATAATACTTGAGATTGTGCGAGTATTTTCTGGGAGAGGTTAGTTGAGTTTATGAGGCGCAGGTGGACAGTCGCTACTGAGTAGGCAATCTTAGAGGTTATCAAATTTCGGAGAATTTGACGTTATTTGCTTGAGATATGGGCCACTGAATGGTGAAAGATTTCAAAATTTTAAGAACAGAAATGTATTAAATATTTAAATTTAATGGTGAAGTAAAATTATGCTGATCCATCTAAAAAGAGACCGAGACGATACAAATTTTTGGCTATAAACTGAGTTCAGTCTGCACCAGAGAAAAAAAAAAAGAGTTTGATTTCTTTAGACAATCTTAAATTAATTTAATTTTTATCATTTACATTAAAATTTTTAATAATCGAATTAGAATCTTTGATACCTTAAAAATCTTAAAATAACCTCAAATATTTACATTCTAAGTTTATTAAAGACTATTAGATTAAGCCTGCCTATAGCGTGTTTAATACTCATACAAATTACACGCTAAACTGTGAAACTTATTGTTGTTGACTTTTGACAATTGTTTTTGCCTCCGTTTAATTAAAAATCCGAGTCAAGTTCGTGTCTCATCTGTTCGACTCAATTCAAGTTCAAACGCACTGCAAGATCGCTTTTGCGCTCCACACTAACAGGATTTCTTCTTTTCTCTCTTTTCTTAGCCTCTCCCACTTGTTTATGACGTCTTGAGCTCCCATACAGAACATCATTTTCTTTTGTTTTGATTTTGTTCCAATGTTGTTGTGCTTTGACTTCTAAGTTTATATTTGCAGGCGGTCTGCCTTGCTTGGAGATCCGCTTAGACATTCACCTAAATTTAGCGTAATTAGACAATTTCTGTTTTTATTAGTAATAGCGAACGTGGTGTAATGACAAAATGCAAATTGCACCGATTACGAATGAGAGTGCCTGGCATTTTAAATAAATCAGCTCTGTTTGTGATTTGTATGTTTTTCTATTTTATTTTACTTTTTACCGAAAAGTATTTCGACTTTTTATTTGTTATTATCGCCTCCGGACTTTTACTTCCTTTTTTGCCAATTGACAATTTGGGTTCTGTGCAAAAAATTCAAAATTTGATTATCAATTCATGAGAATTGTTTTAATTGAATTTGCTTATCAGCTGAACAGAAAAGTTGTGCTTTAAATTTTAATTTTTTTATACTCAGCATAAGTGATCTACTTACTTAAGTACTTCGCTTTGAAATAACTAGAAAGAGAACCTGTGTAGTATAGTAAGAAAGTTTAGATGGATTTCATGGAGTGAAGTGATAAATCTGTGACAGACTGTCACAGAACTTCCAAGGAAGCTCAGAATTTGAAATAAACTGTTTTGTTTATTGTGTTCAGATCCAAGCTGAGAACTAATGAAAGAAACAAGCCGAAACCACTTCCATTAGTATACCAGGACTTAGACTCTAACCTTTAAAGGGAATACAACCCGTGAGTTATTTTTGGAAATATAACAATTTTAAATTAACCAAAAAAATGCTTTCCTTTTACGGTTATTTGCAATGAACAAAATGTTTCCGATATTCTGTTTAACCCTTTATAACCTTTTTTATTTTAACGAGGAGGAAGCATCAAAAGCCGAACCCCGACAGTGTGCGACTTTAACACACTAAACCTCCTCATGTCACAGACCGGAAACCCCTCCGGACACTACCGTTAAGTATTACGTCAGAGGGACGTTATAACCTAGTTTAAACTATTTTCTATCACAACTTTGTTTAACTCTTCGTAGGCTTACTTAACCCATTTCCTACTATGATTTTGTAGAATTTCAAGTTTCAAGTCAGTAAATATTACAGTCAAAGAGCACTTAAAAATCCATCAATCAAAAGCTATAACGTAGCGTATTTAAAAGTCGTTCAATATTGTTTGAATTATTAGTATTTAAATCTCGTTTGAACAATTTATAATTTTGAATACGTATAACTTTTTTTCCATGCTGACCTAATGCCGTTTGGCCTCCTTTTTATAGACTTGGCCACAGATAAAGCATTACGTCAGAGGGACGTTATAACCTAGTTTAAACTATTTTCTATCACAACTTTGTTTAACTCTTCGTAGGCTTACTTAACCCATTTCCTACTATGATTTTGTAGAATTTCAAGTTTCAAGTCAGTAAATATTACAGTCAAAGAGCACTTAAAAATCCATCAATCAAAAGCTATAACGTAGCGTATTTAAAAGTCGTTCAATATTGTTTGAATTATTAGTATTTAAATCTCGTTTGAACAATTTATAATTTTGAATACGTATAACTTTTTTTCCATGCTGACCTAATGCCGTTTGGCCTCCTTTTTATAGACTTGGCCACAGATAAAGCATTACGTCAGAGGGACGTTATAACCTAGTTTAAACTATTTTCTATCACAACTTTGTTTAACTCTTCGTAGGCTTACTTAACCCATTTCCTACTATGATTTTGTAGAATTTCAAGTTTCAAGTCAGTAAATATTACAGTCAAAGAGCACTTAAAAATCCATCAATCAAAAGCTATAACGTAGCGTATTTAAAAGTCGTTCAATATTGTTTAAATTATTAGTATTTAAATCTCGTTTGAACAATTTATAATTTTGAATACGTATAACTTTTTTTCCATGCTGACCTAATGCCGTTTGGCCTCCTTTTTATAGACTTGGCCACAGATAAAGCACTCAGTTGATGATTATTTTTCGAAATTCGCATGAAATTATTTGTTGTTATCAAAACTTGTTAAGAGCTGAAGGTATATATACGAAAAACTATAGTAAACATATTATTTAAAAGCTTGCAAACTTTAACGGGGAGTTTCTGATCAAGGGGAGTTTAAATTGAACATTTTTCATTTGAATGAAACTTTGAAGTATAAATTTTTTTTCATTTAATTGAAACAGTGCAGAAAGAATTCAATAAAAACTAAATAGAATTTTATTAGAATGTTTTATTTAGAATGTTATTTATTTTTAAGGCTTTTTTGACGTTTTCTATGCATATGAATAATTTTTGTTCTCATTGATTTCAAAATATTTGGTTGTAAAAAAAATAAAAATAAAAAAGGCCTCAAAAAGCCGTTATATGAAATGCCATAGCAATTTTGTTCATATTTTTTTTGTGTGTCCTTTGAGTGGAAGCCCTCAAACTGTTCAATCTGTTCTCAGTGGTCAGTCCAGTGAGACCAGAGTCAGTAATCTTTGTCAGCGTTGCAGAGGTTCTTTTTATAGTGGATCAGGAACCATTCAAGCATTGTTCATATGGTCGAAATGGCTCGGAGTGGAATTCTACAGAAATGAAAAGTGTTTTATGAGAGCACCAACTAAGAAAAGAGATTACTTTCTTCTTCAACTAGAGAGGAAGCAACTGTGACTCTTGATGGGCAAACATCATCGATGAACCCATATAAAAAATTTGCCTCGAGGACGAGTACACAATAGAACATTTTATCGGCCACTGTCCAGCGTTCTCGAGAAGCAGGAGGCACCTATTTGGCATCGATGTTTATACTTAACCTCTTCTCGATAGCTTCAAGTTTCTCAAAGAAGGAAGTTTCGGGCGTAGTGAGAACCCCTAACCTCTTCTCCTCTAATCTCTTTAATCTCTCCTATCTTTCCCTTGGCCACAGTACAATGATCCGAATGAACTGAGTGCTATGGAAGGTTTGTACAGTTCTTGTTCCCCCTTACATCTTCATCATCTTGATCAAAAACTTTAACTTTAACTTTTTCTTATATTTTTATTTTTATTTTTATCTATATTTTATTTTTTATTCTATATTTTTTAAAATATTTTTATTTGTGAAAATTCTTATTTTCAGAGCAGTGCCTTGTTTCGGACCAATCCTTAAACTTTTAAAAAGTTTACTCTGCTTTTTTTGTGCGTATTGAAGGGTTTCCAGACATTTGAAAATCTCCTATAAAAATTTAACTCAACACAAGTATGACCAATTAATTCATTACTTCCCTACGCACTAAGAAATATTGTTTGATGATGAAATATTGACCGTTAATTAATTTAATTAGCAACATTCGTATGTCAGCTCGAGTGTCATTAAATCATCAAATTGTTTTCTTTGGCGTAAATTAACATAAACACCTCAAAAATTATGCCACTAGCGAGTATTTATCTCACGAAAACATCTGTCCGCCAGCGAAACGTGTGAGCAATCGATTTATTTTCGACATTTGGCTTGAACGCGAGCCAACAATGGCCAACACATGATGCTGGTTGTCGCTCTTCTACTGTCAGATTTGTCACGCGTGTCGTTAGAAGTTTGGTTGGCGCACACTTTGGAAAATTTATTATTTCTTAAATAATAGCTTTTTGCCAAAAAAAATAATCTATTCTGTGCTCAATTGGCAGCGATTTCATTCTACATTTGCATTCGGCGTGAATTTGTATTTCAGGTGGCACTTTGTTGAACTGTTGAATGTTTGAATGTTTGTCTGTATCCAAGAAAAAAACCCAAGAATTAAATGCTTGACTGCCTGCCAATGAAGGCAGTACTGGAATATTGAAGAGTGTGAGAGGCCTCAAGGTCTTTTGAAAAGTATTTGTTTTCGTATATTTTCTATTTACTGGAACCACTGCACTGGAATCATTTACTTAGCTCAAATACCAACTCTTAAATGAGCTAAAGGCTTCCATAGCTTAATTGGCTAAGACTCGCTTCTGGCTCATGTGATTTGTATTCATAGCTGACTTACAGAAATTTCGAATTTAACTCCTTTACTTGCTTAATTTATTTACTCAGGTTGCTTAGTTCCTTACTTACTTTACACAGCTCCAAACTGAGCTCACTTAGTTACCAACTTAATCAACTTTCAACTATAAGTGAGCTTCGTAACTAAAAATTTTATAAAGCTTTTTACACTCAAGACTTTTTAACGCATTTTGAGTGTACAACTCACGTCTTAAATCTACTCTACACTGCATTACAAGCAAATGATGTCAGATTTCGCAAATTTGAGGCGACATTAGAACAATCTGTAATATATTTACGTATTTTTCATCATTTGACATTTACTTGAAGTTGGCAGCTGTCAACTACGCCATTTATTTACAGTCGCATATTAATTCTGCATAATATGAAACTTAAGTAAATTCATTTCATGTGTGCTTTGCACGCACTGATTCATATTTCAACGCTGACTCCATGAACGCCTACAGAGATTAATAACAATTGCATTGTTAACTGAAAGTTAGGCATGAACACTTACTAACAATTGAAATGTAAATATTTGTTGCCATGATGTGAATGTGTGAGATATATTCATATCCTGTATGACTATTGGTCATAGATAATTGCAAATTTCTGGCTAAATAAGCAAAGCGTTGTCAGTTGAGTTGAATGTCTTTATTTACTGTATTTATTTACTGTCTGTTGTTGCATTGATTAGGCCGCAGCTAGTTAATTAATAAAGTTTAATTAATATATTCAAATTTATTTAAATCATTAACTGTAGATCTAGTTGCATTATTTTTTGTGTGACTAGTGATATAAATTTAATATTTGTCAGACGCAGAGTTCATGTTTTTCGATAGTAAAACTTGACATAAATTAAAAAAAAAATCTCTTAAGGTGGCTAATTGTGAATAATGTAATAAATGTAATAGTTTAGCAATTTAGCAAATTTAAGTTTCAATTTAGAAATTTTTTTGTTTGATTGATTTTTAGTTTCTGCTTACAAGTTAAGCGTTACAAAATACATTCATCGATAAATCGAAATGTCAGATTAGAATTTGGCTTGGAAGAACACCAAATAGAAAAAAGGAGAATATTTGTTCGAGGAAAAGAAAGTAATAAAAATATAATAAAAGCTGTAATAGTTCAGATATTTATTAGGAATTTGGGGCAAATATGAAGACTTTTCTTTGCAATGAACAAAGAGGACAAGTCTCTTTAGGATATCATATGGGAACCATATCTATAGGCAAGTTATGAATGGACTCCTGTAAACATTTTTTCTACTCTTGTAACTAGGATTGTTTTCTAGTTCTATACGAAAATCTATAATGGTTTCTATATAATTTGCATTGAGGAGCCATGGAATATTTTTGTATGTGGGATGAGAGGTGCCTAGAGAAAACTGTTGAGCCCAGTTGTAACTTCATAACAGGTTATTTTGGTCATATAAAACAATAATAAAATAAAATAAAATAAAATAAAATAAAATAAAATAAAATAAAATAATACAAAATAATACAAAATAAAATAAAATAATATAATATAATATGAAATAAAATAAAATGAAAAAAATAAAATAAAATAAAATAATAGAAAATAAATTAAAATAAAATAAAATAAAATAAATAAAAATAAAATAAAATAAAATAAATAAAAATAAAATAAAATAAAATAAAGTAAAATAAAATAAAATAAATAAAAATAAAATAAAATAAAATAATATAAAAGAAAATAAAAGTGAGGTCGGAAATGTCGTGTTCTGACTCCTTTCGATAATACGAAATGATCTCTGTATATCTCTAAATATCATGGAATACACTTTCATGTGGCGCAAGTAAGCAGGGTTCCTAGAAAAAGCTGTTGAGGTTAGCTGTAACTTATCAACAGGTTACTACGACCATATAAGTTAGAGCTCAGCTCAGACGGTGCCATTTTTGACAAATCAATTTTATTAAATTCGTCTGTTTCTTTCTTCACAGCATACGCTTTTTTAAGCAGGGTTGCCACATACATATTTATAGTTTGAATGACAGCCTATGACAGACATGAAAGCCTGATAAATAAATATACCTAAATAAAACTAAATGAAACTTAAAACTAAGCACAATTTCTCGGCTTTAAGTTTCGAAAACTTTAGATTACTCAGTTTTTTATATAACAACTTTTTTTGAAGATTTTACTATGACCATTTGATATGAGTGTCATAAATGTTTTCATTAATTTTTTTATTTAATTTGTTCATTTGAACAAAGAGATCGACGACATCTGAAGTTATGTTTTGTCCCTTTTATCAAGAACCAATACGAGTTCATCAATTATGTATAACATCGGTATCTATATGTGGGTTTGGTATATTGTGGTTTCGGAAATCGTATTTAACTCTCATCGTTAATTGTTTTACTTAGCTGTTTTATGAGGCTTGAAGTTTCAAAAACTTTAGATTACTCATCATCGTCATTATAGAAGTTTTTCATACAACTTTTTCTTTAAGATTATACTATGACGATTTGATTTGAGTGTCATAAATGCTTTCATGAGCAAAGAGATCGACGACCTCTGAAATTATATTTTGTGGCTTTTTTCAAGGTCCAAAATGAGTTCATTACTTATAAGATCGGTATCTATGTTATATGTGGTTTTATATTCTATTCTTTATTCTATTCTATTTAACATGATTTTATTCTTATTTTATTCTTCACCACTAAGTTAAGTTCTTAGGAACATTCGAAGAGTTGTGGTTTAAGAAATCCGCATTAAACCGGCTTATGTGACGTGCCTCATCGACACGACTCTGTCAGAAAACAAGCGTTGGAATGTTCATTTCAAAACTCCGGATATGGCTGACAACTGTATACAAAATAAACCAAAAAGCTGTGGTAATAAACTTAAATCCTACAACAAAATAACCATTAACCAATTCACTTAAATGATTTAATTAACATAAACAAATCATAGCATCAAACCAGTTGTTCAGTACAAACACACAAATAAAATATTCACTGCAATATGAATCATGGCGTTCTAGAACGGAAGCTGGTCTAAATTTCCAGCTAAAACCAATTACTATGCTAAACAAAAAAAAACAAAAATTTGCAATCTTTAAAAACCGCAAAAAACGTTGGTCCTTTAATAGTCATTTGAAACGTCACAGTTGAATATGGCTAATGACAATTAACGAGGAATTTTTGATTAATAACTTAACGGTTGAGTGCGCATTGTTAATAAAAGTTTATGTACAATCTTTGAAAAAAATTTTACAGTACTTTGAATGAGCTAAAGGTTTCAAAAACTATGTCATTGAGTTGAGACTTATTGTCTTAATTTGTTGGAAGGAAAGTTAGGTTTTTTAAGAAGGAAGTGAGTCGATGATTGTTCCTTGGGATGCGATGTGAGAGTGGAAGGCTACAAGTCTTCCATGGCACTCAGTCCATTCGGACATTTGAACTGTTCCCAAAGGAATTTCTTCAAAAGAAAGTTAGGTTTTTTAAGAAGAAAAACTTGTAATGTGGATTAGTGAGTCGATCCAGAAAGATGGTTTTTTGTGAGGCGATGTGAGGGTAGAAGGCTACAAGCCTCCCACAGCACTCAGTCCATTCGGACCTTTGTACTGTGCCCCAGGGAAAGAAGGAGAGAAGAGAGGAGAATTTTGAAAGGTATTAGGGGTTCTCAATCCTCCGAACTATCTAACTAGTTTCTTTGAGAAACATGAAGAGATTAGGAATAGGTTGAGTATGAGTTTCTCTCATCTGTTCTTTAGTCAACTGGCTTGTATTCACTTTAAGCTCTCAAACGATTTCAGATATAGGATTATAAGTCCGAATGGATTGTGTTAAGGGTTACCAAATGTAAGGAGACATTTTTTAGGACAGGATATTCTGTGTTTTTTTTTCTTCGAAAATAATTAAATGTCCTTGAGCTGATGGGGCAGCCGTCATGTTTCTTACAAACAAATTTGATGTATTTTTTTTACATTCTTAATCTGTTAAAAAAAAGTGGACGTCCAATATAACGAATCTTATGTTGTATCCCCAATTTGTTAAATCGAAAAATTCGTTAAATCGAATGCTTCTTTACGCAAGTAAACTTTTCTGTATGGCAATTTCTCGTGATTGATTATTGAAATTTTAATTTTTAAAAGAATAAAGCCGACTGAACGCAAGACAAATCCTGTGAAAATGATCAGCAATGCATACAAACAGAATTTGGAAATGTTGGTAACTTGACGTAAATTTGAAAGTTTTAAATAGCCGATAAATAGACCGGGTTATAGTGCAGCGTATAAATAATGTCCCGAAATCTACTGAGACAATCTTTCTTGCTTTACTTATTTTCATTAATAAAGTAATTTTTATAAGAATCTTTAGAAATAAAAATTAACTATTTAATTTATTATTACGAAATTAAAAAAAATACGTTTTCAGCTTTTGAGTTTCCACTTAATATTTGTTTAATCGAAAAAAGAAAAAAAATCAATTATAAATGTCAATTCCACCGGCCGAACGGTGTTCAGCCGCACCGTTAAGCGCCACCAATAACCAATAAAGTTGCTGGCAATTTTTCTGCCCCTTGCGAGGATCAATCACAGCGCTCGCAATAGCAAATGACATCTTCGTCGCGCTTCCGAGAATGCTGAGCGTCATGAGCAGCGTGCTGCAAGTAATTTATGTCTAACATCAAAACAAAAAACTAGCAACACACACAAAAACCTAAATGATTTAATTTCACACTCACAAGAAGCGGTGAGCGGCGCGCAACTCGAACGTCATCGCTGGGCCGGTCAGCGTTTGACTTGGCTCGACTCTTAATTTGCTGTACTTTCGATTGTTGTTTGTTGTTCTCTGCGCGCTCATCGGCACGCACGCACGCACACATTGACGCGCCTGCAGATGCCTTCGAGTGTTTGAATTTTTATTTAAGTTTCGCTACTTGAAAGTGGTTTAAGTCAGTTGCGCGCTTGCGGCCAACGGATTCGTACGAAATTTTTCGAAAGTGACATCCGGTGTACGCGTTGCCCCTTTTTAGTGGATATTAGTGAGCGAGTGTGTGTGTGCGACGGCGTTGATCCTGTCGCTAGGATACTTCGCCTATATAAGAAAAATTTGTGCAGTGTTTTGGTGTTGTTTACTACACATTTCTACGATTAAATATTTGCATTTACTTGATGGAACTTTAGTGGATTTGCCAGTGGAAAATTAATAAAGTGAGTTTGTGTTTTTTGTTTTGGAAATTGTTTTTGTACTTGTGTTGTTCACTTGTAATGGTGTGTAATGTAATGACGAGATTATCTAATATTTCTGAGTGATTTAAAAAGTAATGACTATTTTTGAAAGGAAATTAAATAGTTGACTAAAACTTCTTACGCGTAGTAATGCATGTTTTCAGTAAATTCGATTCTTAGATGGAATATTTATTTAGTTTTTTCTGAAGTTTTTTCTACTGGACAAAGTTTAATGGCTCAATGAACCTAATTAGCCTATGAATGAAGTTGAATCAATGAATAGATTCCTAAATGAATGAATGAATTCTTAAAGCAATGAATGAATTCTTAAATGAGTGAAGTACATAATTCTTAAATCAATGAATGAATTCTTCGATTAATTTTACAATAAAGTGTTCGAGCAAATGATTTGAAGACTTCGATTTGGAGACTCCTTTTGCTTTGATTATGAACTACCTTCTTGATTCTCAAAAGGAATTTTGTCTTTTAATTTTTGATAAATTTTTTGCTGTTGGACAAAGTTTAACGGCTTAATGTACCTAAGTGTGCTCATATAAATGAATTCTTAAATTGATTAATGAATTTTGGAATCAATGAATAAATTCTTAAATTAATGAATGAATTCTTAAATCAATAAAAGAGTTCTTAATTGATTGATTAATTCTTAAATTAATGAATGAACTTTTGAATCAATGAATAAATTCTTAAATTCTTACATTCTTCTTTCCTACATTCTTAAATCCCAAAAGGAATTTGCTTTTTTAATTTTTTTTATAAATTTGTTGCTTTTGGACAAAGTTTCATAGCTAAATGGACCTAATTGACCTAAGTGTGCTCATGTGAATAAATTCAAAAATTAATGAAAACATTTTTGAATCAATGAATAAATTCTTAAATGACTGAATGAATTCTTAAAATAATGAATTAATTCTTAAATAAATAAATGAATTCTTAAATAATTGAATTAATACTTAATTTATTGAATGAAATCTTAAATCAATGAATGAATGAATTTTTCAGTAAATTTTGCCAAAAGGTGATCTGATAGATCTGGTGACTGCTTTTGCTTTAATTATAAAGTACATTCTTGATTCTTAGAAGGAATTTTTTTATATCAGGTGTACAACTTTGCTTCCGCCGTTTTTTTTCCAAAATTAAAAGCTTTATTGCGAAAAAGTGCTTACAGATGTATTATTCAAAGTATTGTCCGTCGCTAGCGACAACTTTCTGCCATCTTTCCGGCAATTTTCGGATCCCGGCTCGAAAAAAGGAGTCCTCTTTTGACGCTATCCATGAAGCAATCCATTTTTCCAATTCTTCGAAGGATTGAAAATGTTGATCTGCCAGGCCGTGTGCCATCGAACGGAATAGGTGGAAGTCAGAAGGGGCGACATCTGGGGAATACGGCGGGTGGGGCAAGACTTCCCATTTCAGCGTTTCCAGGTACTTTTTGACCACTTTTGCGACGTGAGGCCGAGCATTGTCGTGTTGGAGGATGACTTTGTCATGTTTTTTTTAAAACGTTGAAACCACTCCCGACACGTTCTTTCACTCAGAGCAGCATCACCGTAAGTTTCTGAGAGCATTCGATGCGCTTCAGCTGCATTTTTTTGCGAATTGTAACAGAAAAGTAAAACTTCCCGCAAATGGCGAGAATTGGGCACATAAACGGACATTTTCGAGCGTGAATAATACGAAAACAAGAACAACTGTCACTGAAACGGCGATGACAATTCGTTAGGCACTGTCCACACTCACTTTAAAGGCATTACCATCTATGTATTTCAACCAGCCTCAGCCGGTACAGCCACCTATCGGAAAACGGCGGAAGCAAAGTTGTACACCTAATATGTAATGTTATATGGCCAAGTTGAGAGCATAATTTGGCCCATGTGTGTTTCCATCCAACAACTGCCACTACGAGCTACTTTTAGCCAACATTTAGAATTCTGTTTGTATACATTTTTATAAAATGAAAACTCTTAGTACACAATGTTCAATCTATGACATAATAAAGTTATGCTTTCATAACTTAAAAACTGTTTTCGATATTTGGAAAAAAGTTTTGGTTCAAAAATATTTTAGTTATTCTTTGACATCAGTGACAATCTATGAATTCTCTTACGATTATGTGGAAAAGTGTTTGGTTTATGAATAGTTTTTGGAAGACAAGTAAAATGAAAATTTAAAAATTCTGAAGTGGTTTTATGGAAAAATGTCTGGTTCATAAGACATCGCCTAAAGGAACCCATAAAGTTGTATAATGCGTCAGTGGTTTCTCTGTATTTGGAAAAAAGTAGGACTGATTGTGCTCTTTTTGAACCAAGTTTCACAATTTTTTGGAGCGATTTAGTCTCTTAGTGTTGTCTCAGTATTCAAGTTAGTAATCCCATACTCAGGTATGAATTTGATGTTTCAGATTGATTTTGCCGAAACCAAAAATCGGATCTGGTTCTTTGAATGGGCTTTATGTACCTTTGCATTGGAATTTCCTTATAGTCGTTGGCTTTACGACACTCAGATATGGATATAAACACAATTGATGTACTCAGTAAAGCTTTGTCGTTAGTGTGCTGGACCATAACACAAACTTTTATGGGTTCGAATCTCCACTGAACTAACCCCAAAAAAATAAATGTTCTTTCTATCTTTACAATTGATGAACTTAGTACTCTTTTCGTAGCTTTGCCGTTAGTGTGCTGGACCATAAGTCGAACTTTTGTGGGTTCGAATCTCCACTCAACCAACACCAAATTAAATAGAGTTTCTTTTTGTCTTAACAATCCATGTACTCAGTTTTTTTCCAGCGTTGTTCTGCTGGACCATAAGTGAAGGTTGTATGGGTTCGAATCCTCATTTCAACACAAAATTAAAGAAATTTGTTTTCTGTTCTGTGTCTATCTTCTCAGCAAAGAATAACAAAACTCTTAAAGTAATTCATTAAAATTAAAGAAATTTGTTTTCTGTTCTGTGTCTATCTTCTCAGCAAAGAATAACAAAACTCTTAAAGTAATTCATTGGAAAGTTTTTAACTAACTGTTGGGAATTGGCATCAAATTAAGGATCCCATTCCATTGTAAATAAAAATTCTCACCCCACATGGATGGTTTTGAAAGCTAGTCCTTAGATCCTTTGATACCTTTGTAGCTTTTAGTATTGAATATGTGTTCAAGAGGTTTCTAAAGGATTCTTTTTTTATTGAAACTATTTAAAATGAAATCTGTCGTTTGGGAACTAAACGTTTTTTATGATAGCAAAAATTCTCTCTATCTTTATTTATTTATTTTTTCTATATAATCATTATTAAAAGTCTTTAACAGAGGTTCTTAGAATCCTTTTACACTTGAATCACATTTTAGAATACTAACACTGGTGCAATATTTTTGCATCGAGTCATATTTACTTATATGTACAAATAAATTAAAACAAAAAAAATTAATCCTCTACATCTTCCATAAACATCGTGCACATTTATGATTCAACTAAATCAAAGCGCAACACCGCTTTTCACTTTGATCTATGGCCATCTGATGCGCCCAATTGCCAACGAACAACGTGACAACACAACTAGGTGGCAAAACTATAAATTATAAAAAGCTTACAAGAAAAATTAAAAACTATATATGTATTGAGTCAGAAATTTGTATACAAAGTCGCACGGCTTTCTGTCGGTTCGCACTTGAATTACCAAATTGAAAATCGTGTGTCGACGCTCGAACAATTTTTGTGGCAGTCGTGTTAAACGAAAAGAAAAAAAAACACAAAACATATTTAAGAAAAAATTGAAACAGCTCAAAAATTGTAGAGATTTTTAAAAATAGCCAATTGTGGAGCGGCAACACAAACTGATGCATCGATGCATAAACCGGCAACGGGAAGAAAAGCCAGACGGCGCGCAACGCATGGCGACAATCGGCGCGTGTTGCGTACTCGTACATGCCAAAAGTGCATTTGATGTATTGGAAAGTGGGCATGAAAATAAAACTGTTGGAAATAAATAGTCGCAACATAAAAAGCTAATGCTTGTCTTGTTTTTGTTGTTGTTGTTGTTATGAAAAAGAACACGGCTTGGCTATATTTAGCGCGATCTGAGCAGTCGAATCGACCCAATTTCAAAATGCAAGATGAATTTTCCGTTTAGAAATTGAAATGAAATGAAGTCGGCAATGAGTTTGAGTAGTGGGAGGTGCAGAGTTTTCCATGTGTTGGCAACAAGTTGTACAATTTATATGACACTTGCTGAGGGGAATTAGTAATAAATTAAATAATTAATGCAGCAATTTGCTGGCAGCTTCTTTCTGGGGTCCAGTAAGTTATGGGGGTTTGTTGCTCTTTACTGATCTTTTAGACAACTCGATATTTTCGAAGCAATCAATTGTCAACGTCCATGGTGAAAGACTATCTTTACATTGGGCCCTTTTTGAATGAAAAGAAATCAATTATAAGGAAATCACTATCAGTGAATTAAGTACTTAGTCAAGTTGAAGATGGAAATATAAACCTTAAAATAGATACCAACTGATTGATAGTTGGTAACACAGATTTAGTTGATAGGAGGAATAGAAAAAATAGTTAATAAAATCTTTGATTTAATTTATGAATTAATTTAATTATTGTAGATAATTTACTAGCAATTTTATTAGAAAATATTCATAGTTTCCTTGGATATCGGTTTTTAGCAGTTTCATTTGAAAATATTCATAATTTGTATGGATTTTTGAAATGCTTGAAAATTGCTTTCAAAAATCATTAATATTAAAATGTTGCTTGAATTATTAAGTTATTTCGAACTTTAAACAAAATTAAGTAAATCTGTGTTCATATGGAAGAGTAGCTTAAATCGAAAATTGAAGTTTTTAAATATTTTCCATTCTATGTAATTTCTATTCTACTTGATTCTTGCGAAAAATCTGTAACTTCGGTTATAATTTTATTAGAGAACAAAGGTGCAAGTTTTGAAAAAATATTCGTAAATAAGAAAGATATGACACACTTCTACTTGACCCTTTTACGATACGGAAACTTGCGTTTTAGAGGTTCTTAACCCTCTCGCTATGGGTTTTTATTGGGGAGAGTATAATGACAATTTTAAATATATGAATTTAGTATTCTGTATGGTTTTATAAACAAGATCCCATAATATTTTAATTAAATTTTGTCCCCAAACCCTGTTTTCTAGAGTGTTGTCATATAACAACAATCATATTGCTGTGGCTGTAATAATTACTTAAACATAAAATAAAAAGAAAATTGTTTAGGCATAATTACAAATCGAATTTTTCTTAATTTACTTTAGCTAAACTGATTTAAGAATAATTTTTCTTCATTTATTTCAGCTGAAATAATTTAATAAAAATTCCCTGAATTCAAGTAAAAAGTCAAAATAAAAAATTTTCTTATTTTTTCTGCTTCTTTTTTTTTACTACCCAACGCTTTAACATTTAAAAAACGTGTATAATTCTCTTCTTCAAACTAAAATATTCAGTTCATTAATTTCGTATTAACTATTACTAAAACTTTAAGCTAGTCTAAGGACCAACAAAAAAATGTATTTTTGAAGTCATAGAGGTTTCAGACGTCCGCAAAGTAGCATGTTGCCATATGGGAAAAAAAATAGCAAAAGGCTTAAGTAACTTGAGCGCTTCTATTGAAATAAAAACTAAGTATGTATCACATAGTTTTAAGTAGTTTTAAGCATACGAAATTTTTAAACATAAGACAATATTTTTTCAAGGTGAACATTTATACAGTTTATGTCAACTTAAGTGATATAATTTTAAGATGAATGGAAGATCGGAATATGTAAACAAAACTAAGAGCATATAAGATATTCTGACCAATGCATTTTTGTTTTAAAAGACTTAAACTAAAAAGTAAACGCACATAATATTGTTGAAGAAAAAATAATTGTTTCAAATGGATGAAATACATTTAAGCGTCTTAACTTCTATAAAGCTCCAAATGCAATAACTCAACTCTCTCTTATGTCGAGTTTCACTCTCTACTCCACTCGCTGCTCTTCCATATTTCCACAGAAATAAATAAACGTGGTTTTAGATTGCAATTTGAATATTTGTAGAGCTTCAAATAAGGTTTTACGATTAACTGAGAGATTGTTTGTTCTTCAAAGCAAATCCATATTTTTTGGTGTACAATTCAATTCAATGCACTGCACTTTCTAGCTGATTTTTTTATACCTTTCTACAGTCTTACTTGTAATCTATCTATTGCATATTTTTTTTTACTTTTTTTATAATTAATTAAACAATTTATTTCTTTTTTATTCTCTTATTTTATTTATTTTAATTAAAATCAAATATTTTCCATGTTTTAAGAACCACTTTGAAATTTTTGTTTCCGACCGGATGTGCTCAATCCGTCAAAAATTCATTTGAATTTTTAAAGCTAGCAAATTTTTCAACACTCCACCCATCACGCAAATTCAATAATATTTTGTATACTATATTTTATTCAATATTTTATACAAAATGTCGCTCGCCGAATGTATTTCAAGCAATTGTATTCTGATCTTTTTGAACTTTCCAAGAAGCGCATTCAGATAATACACAAATTAATGTATTGCGTATGAGCTACTTTTATAATAACAACAACAACAGCAACACCAAAATATACTGAACTAGATTTTTTGATTCAAAAATACAGCAAAAGCTTATCGCAATTAGACGCTGTGCTGTAGGTGCGAGCTGGCACATGTAAGCGACAGTGTAAAGGCCAATGAAAATATTTACGTTGCGGCATTCAGAAACCGAACCAAAAAATCACAAATCATAAATAAACAAATTGACCAAATTTTAAAGAGTTTTCTATTTGGATTATTTCTTTCTAATTGCAGTTCATTCAGAGATTTCATCGAGTTAAAAGCACCAACCGAGATGAGGGCCTTGTGGCTCGCACTGTTGCTACTGGGCGTGGCACAATGGAGTGCCGGCTATAGCGTGGGCTCGTCGGGCAGCTATGCCTCGCGCTACTCCTCCTCGTCGTCCGCATCGTCGGGCAGCCAGAGCTGCTGTCAGCTCAACTCCTGGGCCTATGCACACATGAACGAGGTGCGCCAGTTCGCCAATCGGGTGCGCCAGGAGTACAACCACATGTCTCAGGGCGCCAGTACCGGCTATAGCATGTACAGCACTCAATGGACGGGTACGATTTCCAACATAGTTTTCGCTCCTGCTATATTTTTCTAACGTGTCTCACTTCAACAGAGAGCATCATCAATTTGACGGGCAAGACCGCCAGCGAACTGGATGCGCTAACGCGTCGCGTCAGCGAGCAACTGGTCACCGACATGCGCAAGGGCCTGTTGTCCTACACCACCATAGCTGCGCCCAACTTCTTCGAATCGAAGTCAGCCGAAGCGCTGGAGTCCGTTGTCAATGCCGGCGAAGAGTTCGGCCAGCAGCAGCAGCTGCTCGACGTGGGCCACTTCCAGCCAGTCGATCTCTCCAACTTCGACGAAGTGAAGAACTATGCCTATCCCTCTGAGGTCAAGGTGGTAGACGGCAAAACGTATTTGGTGCACAAGAATTGCACGGAGGCCAAGAAGACCACTGGCACAGGCGCCTTTGACAGTCCGCTGGTTACGGTGTTGAAGCGCAATCGCACCACCATCACCACCAGCGGCAGCGACGGCAGTATGCCCATCTACGGCTACGGCAGTGGCGGCTACACCAGCGGCTCAATGGTGTCTGGCGGCAGTGCCGTCTATCCCGCTGTGGTGATGCAACCTGCCGGCAGCAGCAGCACCACCACCATTACGCGCAAGAAGACCGTCTACGATTGGGTCAATCAGAATATGGAGCCGAGTGTTATGGGCTATGCGCCAGTGCGCAATGTGGACGCCGAGTGGAGAAGTGGCGGCATGAGCTCCTATCGGCCTGTGATGCACATTCCGGTGGATGGCGGCCCGTCGTCGGACGTGGAGACCTTTTCCACCGGCAACCAGATATATCGTCCCGGCTATGTGCCCGCAAACCCGGGCTCGACAGTGACCGTTCGGCGTTACAACAAAACAATCATTACCAATCCGGACGGCACGAACCGGGTGAGCGGCTCGGAGCTAAATCGCAAGTGGATCGATGGCCAGTTAGTGTACGACTCTGAGCGTCCGTTCGGCGAATGGACAGTGCCCAAGGGTGAGGCGTGGAAGCGCGAGGAGCGCGAACGTTTCTTCTGGTTCCTGACGCAGGGCAATACCACACCGCAGAAACTGGAGGCGTGGCAGCGCCAGCAGGAGGAGCGTCTGCTTGGCATGGCCGAGCGCTATCACACAACGGTCGAAGAGATACAGGAGTGGCATCGCAAGGAGCTGGAGCGCTATCGCATACTGCAGGGCCAATACCAGGCGCAGAACAACAACTTGACCGGCTGGCAGCGCATCGAGTGCGGCCGTCTGGACTGGTTGATACATCAGAATAGTTTGACGCGCCAGGATCTGGATCGCTGGCAGCGCGAGAATAACGACAAGCTCGTACAGCTGGCCAAGCAGTACAACATTGCGCTGCAGGAATTAAAGAACTGGCAGATCAAAGAGCTCGAACGACTCTACGACTACTTTAATGACCAGAACAACTCGATGATTTCGCGTTCCAACTCCGGTTCCCTGCACGTCAACGAGCAGGAACGTTTGGAGGAGCTGATACGCCAGCACAATGCCACCATTTCGCAGCTGCACAACTCGATCAAGCTGGATCAGCAGAAGTTGATGGAGCTGTCGCACAAGTATCGCGGCAACGTGCAGGATATGGAGAAGTGGCTGAAGAGCGAGCTGGCGCGCCTGAACGGTATCATCAGCGAGCAGCGCACCGAGATGACCCGAGTCACGGAGTGGCAAAGTTCAGAGCGTGATCGGCTGGAGAACATTCTGAAGCAACATCGCGGCTCTATTGTCGATCTGGAGGGACAGATGACACGCGATCGCAACTACATGCAATCGCTGGCGGCCAAATACCATGTCAGCATTGAGGAGCTGGAGAAGTGGCAGCGCGCTGAGCTCGATCGTCTACACAACGAGGGACAGACAAAATTGGAGATGGACATCAAGGAATGGCAGCGTAGAGAGCGCGAGCATCTGATGTCCATTGCAAAAAAAAACGATTTGACAATCGAGGAATTCCAAGCAACGATCATGAATGATCGCGCCCGCTTGCAAAACCTGGCCAACACGTACAAGATTCAAGTGTCGGAAGTGGAGGAGTGGATTAAGAATGAAATCAAAAACTTCCAATCGCAGGGACTGCTGAAGGAGGTTGAGAAAGAGCTGGCAATGTGGCAGCAAAAGGAGCGCGATCGCTTGGTGGCGATTGTGCAACAGAACTCGCTGACTGTTGAGGAGTTGGAGAAGAAGATCAAGGACGACCAGTCGCATTTGTACAGCATGGCCAACATGTATCAGGTGCGCGTGGAGGAGATCGAGGAGTGGTTGAAAAAGGAGCTGGTGCGCCTGCAGGGCGAGGGTTTGATCAAGGCCGAAGACCTGAAGGACTGGCAGAAGCGCGAACGTGAGGATATACTAAAAATCGTGCAAGAGAACAAGCTGACCATTGAGGAGTTTGAGAAGAAATTGCTGGCCGACAGACAACGCCTGCAGACTCTCTCGGAAACCTACAACGTGCAGACCACGGAAATCGAAAGCTGGATCAAGAAGGAGGGCGAACGGCTGCAAAGTCTCGGATTGCTGCAAATACAGGAGCAGCTGAACAACTGGCAGAAGATCGAACGTGAGCGTCTGCTCGATTTGGTCAACAAGAACAATCTGTCCATTGGGGAGCTGCAGGAGAAGATCACCACCGATCGCCAGCACTTGTACAACTTGGCGCATCAGCATCAAGTGCGCGTGGAGGAGATTGAGGCGTGGATTAAGCAGGAAATTGCCAAGCTGCAGCAGCAGGGCCTTATCGAAATGGAGAAGCTCAAGGACTGGCAGACACAATGGCGCGGCAATCTGACAAGCATGGTTAAGGAACGCGATTTCACCGTGGAGGAGTTTCACAAGTGGCTGCTCGAGGATCGCAGGAGGCTGCAAGATCTGGCTATGCAGCACAACGTGCAGATCGAGGAGATCGAACAGTGGGTGAAGAACGAGGAGCAGCGTTTCATCAGTATGGGACTGCTGAAGCCTAATGAGAAGCTGACCAACTGGCAGGAGGTCGAGCGCCGCTACCTGGAGCGCATCACGCAGGAGCAATACCACTCGACCGAGCAATTGGAGCAGCGTTTGCGCCAAGATCGGGAGCTGCTGGAGAAGCTGGCGCGCGACTACAGCGTGCAGGTGGAGGAGATTGAAATGTGGATGAAGAAGGAGTTGGGCCGCCTGCGCGACGATGGCCAGCTGCAAATCGACAATTTGACCGCCTGGCAGATAGCCGAACGCGAACGCGTTGAGGCGCTGGTCAGTCAGAACAAACAGTGGAGCGTGGAGGAATTCGAGTCGGTGTTGCGTCAGGATCGCGAGCACATGCAGAAGATGGCCTTCCAGTATCACACTTCGGTGGAGGAGATTGAGAAGTGGGTGCAGTCAGAGGTGGACCGACTGCGGCAGCAGGGCAAATTGGATATGGAAAAGTTGACCGAATGGCAGAAGACCGAGCGTCAGCGCATCTTGAATTTGCTGCAACTGCAATCGAGCGTGACGGTCGAGGAGTTCGAGAAGAAAGTACAGAACGATCGGCGTTTCCTCAGCAATCTGGCCAATCAGTATCACGTCAGTGTGGTGGAGATTGAGGACTATGTGAAAAAGGTGATCGAGGACTTGCGCAACAAGGGCAAGTTCGAGGTGGAGAAACTGCAGACTTGGCAGGTTGTGGAGCGCGACTATATCAAGCAGCTGATATCGCAGTACAACAACGGTCTGTCGATGTCCGAATACGAGCAGAAGCTGCTGGCCGATCGTGCGCATCTGAAGCAGCTGGCCGATCAGTACCGAGTGAACATCGATCAAATTGAAAAGTGGATGATTGAAGAGCTGAAACGACTGCGCAAGGACTCGGCAGATCAGGTGCAAAAATTGGCGCAGTGGCAAGTGGCCGAGTCGCAGCGATTGAAGGACCTGATACGACAGAACAATCGCTTGAGCTATGTGGAATTCGAAGTCGAGCTGATGAAGGAGCGTACGCGCCTACAAGAACTGGCCAATCAATACTCGGTGAGCGTGGAGGAGATAGAGAAGTGGCTAAAACAGCAACTGGTCAACTTGAAAACCACCGGCAAGGTACAAGTGGACAGTCTGACAAAGTGGCAGGAGGTCGAGCAGAAGCGCCTCATCGACATGCTTCTGCAGCAACAGAACAGCATCAGCTTCGAGGAGTTCGAAATGCAGCTGCGTCGCGATCGCGATCGTCTGCAGCAGCTGTCGCAGGAGTACAGTGTGAGTGTAGAGCAGATTGAGCGCTGGATGCGCGACGAGTTGCAGCGCCTGAAGAATTCCGGCCTGCTGCAAGTGGAACAGCTGACGTACTGGCAGAAGATCGAACGCGATCGCCTGCAGGACTGGCTGAAGGAGCAGAACAAAGCGACCAGCTATGAGGAGTTCAACGAGTTTCTGAAACGCGATCAAGCGCGACTGCAGCGCATTGCGATGGATTACCACGTGACCGTGGAGGAGGTTGAATCGTGGGTGCGGCAAGAGGGCGCACGCCTGCAAATTCTGGGCATGATTCAGAGGCCAGAGAAATTCATCTACGAGGACACCAGCAGCAACGAGGAAATGTGGAAAGTGCACACCGGTGCGCATCTGAAAGCGCTCGCCCAGGTGAAGCCCATGAACTGGCAAGAGTTCGAGCAGTACCTGGCCGACGAGCGCATGCGCTGGGAACAGTTCGGGCGTCAATACCACGTTAGCGTCGAGGAGATTGAGACGTGGCTGCGTGAGGTGGCGCGGGGACTCAACCAGCAGGGCATCATACAAGGCTCGGTGACAGTGGAGGAGTGGCAGAATCAGGAGCAGCTGCACATACAGCAACTTATCAACGACAAGCTGCGCAAGCAGCAGAAATGGTCCATCGAGGAACTCGAGCGTCAGTTGAAGCACGATCGTGAGCATTTGCAGCAGCTGGTCATGCAGTATCACATCACCGTCGAAGAGGTCGAAGCGTGGTACCGTCAGGAGCTGCAGCGTCTGCTTCACCAAAACAAGATCATCTCGGAGCAACTGTTGGACTGGCAGCAACGCGAGAAAGAACGCCTCTACGACATTGTAATGCGTCAGCCGGGCGTCACCTTGGAAGTGATCGAGGAGCAGGTGTTGCATGACAAGAACACACTCAACACACTGGCCGATCAGTATCACATTAACATCGAGGAGCTGGAGTACTGGACACGCAACGAACTGAAGCGTCTTGTAAACCTGGGTTTGGTGCAGGATTTGCACTCGAACACCAACTACAATCGTTGGCAGCAGGAGGAGCGCGAGCGACTGCGCACCATTGCCGCAGAGATAACCATAACAGAGGAGGAACTCTTGGAATTCATTGCCGGCGATCTGGACTATCAGCGCCGACTGGGACAGTTGTATGGCGTATCGCTGGAGCAGCTGGCGCCCTTCCAGCGCATCGAAGTCAATGTCATGCAGCGCGAGAACCTGCTGGACAACACCAAACTGCTCACCCTGGAACAGTGGCAGAAGCGCGAACGCGATCGTCTCTACAGTCTGATCAAAAACCAAAACTTCAGCATGAAGAACCTTAAAGACTGGCAACGACAGGACTACTTCCTCAACGAGGTGGCCGCCAAGTACGGCATCGCTGCCCAAACACTTAAAGACTGGCAGATCAAGGAGTACGAGCGACTGATGCTGCTGGCCGAACAATACAAAATGACACTGAACCAGCTGCAGGACTTCCGCGACAAGGAGTTGCGCTACATGACCTACATCATGCACAAGAAGACCAGCACCGAGGCGGAGCGCATCAGCTGGGGCGCAGCAGAGGCCAAGCGAATGCGCGTGCTCGAACGCCACAGTGGCCTGAGTGGCGACGATCTGCTGGCGTGGCGCCGCAAGTTCTATCTGCTCTGTCAGGGATTGCTGCCCATGGACTTCCAGGGCTTTGGCGGGCACGAGAGCGGCGCTGGCTCGACGAATCGCACAGCCGTGCCGCATCAGGTGATCTCCAAGGACCGCGGCGATCAGCCACCCAATCAGTACGAAGAAAATATCGACAACGACGAACCTGGCGTCCAGGGTCACGCCCTGCATCCGCTGCCTTCTGCGAATCTAAAAATGGATTCGACTACGCAGCAGCCGCAAGCATACCTGCCGCCCGTTACTGGCCCCGCGGTGGTGCCCGGCGGCGCTGGCAGGCAAAGTGGCTATCGCTACACCAAGAAGGAATACAAATTCACTGTGCCCATGGGTGAGGCGAGCGCCTCGGCGACAGCAGATGCCAGTGGAAGCGCTTCGAGTGCCAGCGTTGGTCGTGTTCGCCACGGACGCGAACGCGAAATGCATTCCCATGCGGCAGGCAACGATGGCGGCCAACAGCAGGAACAGCTCGAGGATGGTGGACAACAACAACAACAGGAGGAGTTGCAAGTGGAGGATTTGAGTGGCGCTGGACATGGCGGCTCTGCGCGTCCGTCGACGGGAGCAACGCATGGTCGGTATGGTGCATCGGGCCATCGCGGCTATGGCAGCAGACATCACCACCAACGGCAGCAAGCAGAAGATTTGGGTCAACAGCAACAAGTGGAGGATTTGAGTGGCGCTGGCTTGGCGCAAAGTGGAAATGCTGGCTACACACGACAGTCTGGTGGCTCATCGGGTCATGGCCATGGCTATGGCCACAGGCGTCAGCAGCAGCAGCAGCAGGAGGTGGATGACTTTGGCCAGCAGCAACAGGTGGATCTGGACGACTTTGGCCAGCAGCAGCAGGTGGAATTGGGCGACTACAGACAGCACGCGCAGGACACACAGCAACAGGTGCAGGTGGAGAATGTTGATGGCGCTTTCAGCTCAGCACCGCACGGCGCCAGTCAGAAGCAGGTGGCCGACGCAACCGCCACAGCGGTAAGTTGCACATGAGCAATGTTTCAGTCTAAGGTTTTATTGATTTTTGTGTTTTTGTTCGCTTGCAGCAAGCCGACGCTACGGCCGAAGCGGACAAACCCGGCGTCTGGGAATCCATCAAAAAGAAGACTTTTGGTATCTTTGGTTAAGCTATAGTTTCCGCAAAAGACTCACTACGAATGCCATTTAGTAATGAAAACTACGCATTTTCTTTGGTTGACTTTATTTTTCACGTTTACGTTTACGTTTTTACGTAAAGGATATAGTCGGCTAACAACGGGTAAAGTGATGACATAAGTAACAATTGGCCCTTTTTGCGGCACTCTACTTGTTCTTATCCGGCTGCGGCCTTTGTTATGTTTATTTTATTTTTATAAATAACATGTGTTATATATATATTTTTTGTCATTTAGCTTCTAAGTCTAAATGTGTACGAAATTCTCAAACATGCGATTTTTTGTCATCTGTCTAATTAATTAATTTAAATTAATAAAACGAATATTTTTTAAAATATGCGCTCGTGTAGTTTCCTTATTTGTTATAATTTGTTTTGATAAAAATAAATAGGTTTTACTTTATATATAACAAAATAAAAAACAATATTTGTACAGCAACTTTTGATACGCTTTTGTATAGAAATAGTTTTTGGTTCTTTTCAACTGATGCTACTTCAAAATAGTGTTTGTGGTGTGTAGTTTTTATTGAGCTCAACTGTAAAGCGGCCTAAATGTATGCCAGACATTGTGTGGCACTTGTGCTGAGTGCTGTCTCAGCTGGCTGTTATAAACGTGTTGTGTTGTGGTATACTTTTAGGCTCCCCTTCAATCAATCCTTTCATTTTCAGCTGTGTTCTTGTCTCCAAGTTTTTGTTGTAAGTAGTATTTTCTTCTTATGTATATCGATACGATTCTGTATTACGCAAAAAACACTAAAAATAGTTTCGATTTACTTTAGTGCTACTAAATAATGCGCTTAAAAATAGTACTCTCTATAGTTAACAGTTAGTTGATAGTATTTACTATTTACTAGTTTTTTTTGTATTTGTGGTTTGAATGTTTCGTTAGTTCGACAACTATTCGTAAGCAGTCAGCATTTGTTGATGTTGTAAGCGCCATGCCATAGAAATTATGTGTGTGTATGTATTGCGTCATAGTATGTTTTGTATATGTGTTAGAAGTGTTTATTGTACAAGTATGTGTGATTTGTTTAGAACATGAGATATGCGCGCGTTTACCAGCAATTAGAGCAGTTCAAATATTCATCAATTATGTTCAACATGTCAGCTCTAGTTAAAACTTTTAGAGTATTTTGAAATATTTTGTCAAATAAAATGAAAAGATGTCTTAAAGACAGACTAGATTACGAGTAGGTTATATTGACTGCTAGCGAGGCCACACATAGACCGTATTGGGTCCGAAATGATGCAAGTTGAAGTGCTGTTTAGGTATGGTTTGAAAAGGCAGAACAAATTTTTTCAATAGCAGAAAAAAGGTAAACTAAAAGAAGGGATATTACTTTATGCTCAATTCACAACTGGATCCATAAATGGCCTCCTTAGATTTACAGCCACATTTCAGTAAAAAGGGCAATTTTGTTCAGAGATATTAACAAGAATACTAAAGGAATACTAAAGAGAAAATAATAGTAAAGTGTGCCTCTAAAATGTGTTTTTCAAGTAAGCAGCAATGACTGAACACCACTTGAAAGGTGGCATACTTTCAGGCTAATTTTATATGGACTTTCATTTGACTACTAGTCAACTGGTCCTGGGGCAAACTTGGAATACATGATTACGAATCTGAGCTTAAAAAAAACGATAACAAGAATGCAAAACGTATGCCAAGAAGAATGTAAAGTGTGCCTATAAAATGTACTTTTCAAGTAAACAGTAAAGACCGAACACCACTTGAACAGTAGCATACTTTTAGGCTAACTATATGGTCTTTCATTTCGACTCTGAACACTGAAAAATGCATAAAAATTACGATAAAGAGTCATAATACTGTCAACATATTCACTGATGGTTTTAGGATGAAGGAGGGACTTAGAGCTGGGCAGTGTTGCCATATACCTGAAACAACTTTCTCCTAAATCTTAAAATAAAACTGAAATTTCCTACCAAAAATTAAAAAATTACCAAATTTAAAAAAAAAAATTTTTTTTTTCATTTTTAAGTAAGGAACTAGACTTCTCATAAAAAATCAAAATATATTTCTATATTCATTTAACAAAAACTTAACATAAACAAAACATATACAAAATTATATTGGTATGCAATTTGCTTTCGAAAACTTCCTTCACTGATAAATTATACACTTTGAAGCATAAAATTTAATTAATTTAAATTAGACACTTTAGCTTTCAATATTCAAGGATTAAGTGACACTAATGATGTCAGACGTATCGCCATCAAAATCTCCTAAAAAATCACCTAAAAGGCCAAGAAACTCTAAAATCGAGGAGGAAATCTCCTGATCTGGCAACACTGGAGCTGGAGTGTACAAAGAGCTGAGTATCAGTAAATCGTACATATTTTAGGTAGGAAAGCCGTAAAGCTTGCTTGCAACCTGCAGTCTTCATCTCTGTTGGGTGCCGAGACATAAAGGCAGAGAAGAAAATTAGGCAGTGGACGCAAATGCCAAAAGTGGTGTCGGCTTTCCAGCTGAGCGGATCATAAGGGTTCTGATGCCACTTGGTACTTTCTACAGTGACTTAGAGAACAGAATATTCACAATGCACAGTGATTCGACTCCATACAACCGCGGGACAAAATTAGAAGGAGTGGTCCGTTCTTCATAAAATTTGATATGGCTGATTTGGCAATGGCTGAGACTTAAATTTGCAATTTTCGTCATTTTTGGAAAGCTATAGGCATCAAGTGTATTGGCTAGATTTTCCAGATTTTACATTTAATCAGTTACGTCAACATTGATAATTGCTAAGAGTAACAGAAATTTTCTTAAGACCCTTTAGTTTTGCAATAAAAATGATAATAATAGACGTATGTTTTGCGTTTTTGCAGTTTTCTCAATTTTTCATTGCATACCTACTTTTAGGGATGAAAAAATAAATTTTGTAAAAAAATAGGTATTTAGAACACTTTTCAAATTGAATTCTTTTCTGAGATCGGAAGATATCGAAGGATGTAATTACATTATCCGACAAAGAAAGAATACTGCTTAAAATAAAAAAAATCCAGGAACATACTTTCACATATTTATTTTTCAGATATTTTCCTCTAAGTTTTGCCAATTTTCAGATTTTTAATTTAGAAAAATATTTTAAATTAAAAGTGAAGAGAAGCCTCAGCTTTGCAAATTTTGAGAAAACATTAAAAGCGAAAATGGACACATCATTTCTTAATCTATATTGATAGTTTTAGCAACTTCTATTTTTAGCAACCATGTATTTTTACAATTTTTTTTACTCAAAAGACTAAAAAACAGAAAATATGTGGTTACAATTTTTTGTGAAAAAAGTGCCGACTTTGAGCAGCTTGCACTTGCACTAATTATTTTTTCGCACAGATTTTTTGGGGTTTTCTTAGTTGGAGTTTTGCCTTTCAAATGACATCAAAATCGTTAAATTCTGAGACTATAAATTTTTTGAATTTTGTCTATGGAACGAATCACTGTGCAATGGGCTATTTTGGCGACCGAGTGGATGTCCGGTCCGTGTCGCATACACCCTACCCTAGTTAACCCAACCTAATAACTTAGAGAACAGAATGAAAAGAAAGGCAGAAGCCAGATGGAGGAACTTACACAGCTGAATGGTCATAGGCGTATTAACAGGGCACTGCCTGCCAGCGGTTCATGCGCATATTTAGAATGGGTCTGACAGACATGGAAAGTTGCAGAATGCGCGGGGAAGACGAAGCTTTGGAGACATAACATGTCATGAACATGTTTTTTACTTCTGTCCCGCCATCTCAAGACAACGCCTGTCAACCTTCGGGGCACATGAGTTCGCCGGACTAGAGAAAGTGGCAACGTCATTTTGTCAAAATACCTCGTATTCTCATGGATCACTACAACAACTCAAAAGAATCTCCACCTGGCATCGCTAAGGACCCAATAATGGTATATGTGTGGCAGGCCAGTTATTCCTACCTACCTACAAAATACTTAAGTAATCATTTTGTTAGACGACCAGAATGCTCGAGAAATGTTTGAGAAATAAATTCGTTAATTTTATATTACAATTAGATATTTTAAAAGCCAGGAAAAGTATGTCTCAGCTTTTTAGTAGTCAAACCGATTGACTAATATTTCATCGAATACGCGCTGCATGCAAACAAACCTGTTCTACTTATAAATAAATCCATTTCTCTTAAACACTAACGATTTCAACAGCAAAAAAAATCGATCTTTGGAAGTCTGTGACTGTGTCGAACTCAACAGAGATGCAAGAATGACACGCTTCCTTATCATTCGACAACATGTCTCTATAACTCGATACCTTTCTCTCTCTCTCTCTCTCATCATTAACACTCGCTTAATATTTGACTACTTTAATCTAGGCACTTGTTTTTATACAATGTGTAGGTAAAAAAATGTACTACCTTTGCATATATGACACGTCCACTTTTTCTAGAACGCCAGTTTCAATAGGACGATTGCAAATCAACTGATATTCTCGGTTGTATCAGTGGATGTGATCGTTGTTGTTGTTATTTTATTCGCACGGAACTCAATGCCCGCCGACTCATCGGCCAACGCACTCTCCTCGAACCAACCATCACCCGTCTCGTTCAGCACACGATTCTTCAGCTGCTCGATCTGATGCAGCAGCTCCAGCGTCTCGTGATCCAAATTGTCGTCTTCGATGCGCAACTGTCGCTGCTGCTCCTCGTCCTGATCCCACTCGAGCGACTCGGGCGTGGAGATGTGCGACCACGAATTGTGCGACGACGAGGTGCGCGTCAGCGAACCGTTGCGTACCGTTGGCACCTTGGCGTAGGCACGCACCAGCCGTCGCTCGCGTTCGTGGCGTTCACTCTCTCTGCCAGCGGCCAGCTCCGCATTGCTCGCATGCGCTGGCAGCGAAAGCGACTGCGAGCCGGAAGCGAGCGAGTTGAGTTGCTCGTCGTCGTTGCTGAGAAATTGCCACGACGAGTCGTCCAGCTGATTGTCGTAGGCGCCAGTGTTGTGGTTGTGCTGCTGCTGGCTGTTGTTGTTGTTTACGTTGCTGGTGCTGTCGCTGTTGCTGAGCAGCGCTGCGGCGGTGTGCGTGTGGTGGGCGTAGTGTGGGCGCATGTGGTGCGCGTACTCGTGCTCCCATTCGAGATCGAGCGAGGAGCTGGCGCGCGAGCTGGCGGCCGCTGCGTGCTGTGCACTGGCAGCGCCATTCAGTGCGGACTCCTTGGCCAGCGCCGCGTTGTGCAGCAGGTTGTGTGCATCCAAATTTTGTAGTTGTATGTTGGTGATGCTGCAGCAGGAGCAAAGATTTTTTCAGCTTAAATTGTGAGTGGCAATGTGAATCAATACGCACCTGTCGCATTCATTTCTGGTGTTCAACTTGGAGTAATGCAAATTCTTTTTTTCCCAAAACTTGTCAATAAACTGCGGTCGCTTTTGCTGTGAAAATTCAATGAAATTCAATTAATTAATTAAATCAAAGTTTTACTCATAAGAAACAACAAATTGATGCTCACTTTTCGTTTGAATTTAATTATGCGAAATATGAGATGCTCGCGCTGGCACTTTTCGCTCGCATTCGACATGAGGTCGGCCTCCTGTTCATCGCTTGTTTGGCTCCTGTAAGAAAAAAAAAAACCAACAATACACAATAGTTGAGCGCTTCGAGCGAGTGAACGAGAAAAGTGCCAGCCGCGCAACAAAAGTCGTCTGCACAATGGCCAATCGTATTCGTGTGCACGTCTTTTGCATATTTTTGTGCGCTTATCGCTTGGCTGCTTATCGCTTGGCAATGCCGCATATTGTGTAGCATACTTTCGGGCTATTGACCGCGTAAGTACGTTGATGGCATAAAAGCGTGCACAAAAAAAATTTGCTGGCAATATAATTACGACAAAAAGCCAAAATCCGCTCTCGGCCTTGTCTACAACTGGCAGATTACGAGTTGCGGTTTCGAATTTGCCTGCGGGCCGTGCTAGATGACGCAAAACTCTTATGAGTTGTGTCCACAATGGCCAAATAATGACAACGATAAGGGAACAGGGAGAAAACGGCAGAAGCTGGAATTTTGCTGATGTTGAATTTTACGAGTTTTGCATGGCAGCGCACAGCTGAAAAGGGATAGTTGCAATTAAATGAAGTTAAATGCGAAATGTCGTTGCGTTGCGGTCGACAATTGCGGTGGCAATTTTAATTAAAGAAATTAGATTAAAATGTCAGTTGACTGTGGTGACAGTTGCGATTTATATGAAATAAATTTAATCAAAATGTAAATTTTTATATGAAATAATATGATTTATAATAATATGATTTATATGAAATAATTTTAATTAAAATTGAAATTTAATAAAATTTTGTTGGAAATGAAAATTATATTACTAAAAATTACTTATAGTTTTAAGAAGAAGAATGTTTTATTCTCCGTTTTTAAGAAGAATAAAATTTATGTACTTGTGGTGAAAAGTGGTATTTATCAAGTAAACAGAATTCTGTCTTACCTTTTCACCTAACATAACATAAGATACAAGATAAATAATATATAGATATGTTTATATTTTCTATTTTTATTTCTATTTTTAAGTTCTTATATTGTTGTTTGCTTAGTCTGTAAGTTCAATTACTGTAGATTTGAAATAAATGAAATATGGGAAAATCCTGACCTTGTGGTTGAAGTGTAGAAGGTATGTTCAAGTTTAAGAATACCACACCACAGAGATTTATGACCATGATCTATGTTTTAGTACAGAAAATTGATATGACTAAAAATATGGAACTAATTAAAACACAAATTGGACCAACAGAAAAGACCAACAAATTGGAGAATGCTTTAGGATGCTTTCTTTTACTTGAATGATTAAGTGTCATACTTGACTAAAAATATGAAATTAGTAGAAACACAATTTGGACCAACAGAAAAGACCAAAAAATTTGAGAATGCTTTAGGATGCTTTCTTCTACTTGAATGTTCAAGTGTCATACTTGACTAAAAATATGAAACTAGGAAAAACACAAATTGGACCAACAAAAAGACCAGCAAATGTGAGGATGCTTTAAGATGTTTTCTTCTACTTGAATGTTTAAGTGTCATACTTTTTTTCTCACTCTAACGTTACGACTACCCATAGAGAGCCATGACCTTTTATCTTTTCCTATCCAATTAATTAACCTTAGAACCGTTCTTACATTTGTCAATGTGTTCATTTTATTCTTTTGGAGCAATTCTACACCTCAGTGTTTTTTGACTGAATGTTGGTACAGAGATTTTAAATTTTAAGTAAATATTTACATATAATTTTATTCGTACAATTTATTGGGATGGGATCCCCAAGCACGGCCGCCAGGTGGTGAAGGAAAGGTGCCTTCAAGATTCAAAGTCCTATTCTGATTAGAGTAAAGCAACGGTACATCAAGTGTGGCATTTAGGGTAGTCCAGCCCGCCAAAGACTTTTCTAGGGTTAAAACTGAAAAACTAGAAGAAATCAAAAGTTCTGAGATTTTTTCTAGCTTTCTGAAAGACATTCACTTCTAAAAGAAAATCTTCTGTGACTTTTACTTTTACTATTTCTATTCTGTAAAATGATTCCGGATGAGTGTTTTAGGAATTTTGTGTGAATTGGATAGATAGTGTTAAAAAACAAGGGATTGGTTGTGTCATTCCAACAGACAAGAAGAAACAAGTGTATTCAAGGCTCAAAATGGCTTCAAACGGAAGACATTCTTCGATTGAGATGCCACGGTTACTAAAAAAGAGCAACGACTCTGCCAGCCCAGTGAAAAATAGTTGTCTAATAAACAGAGCTTGGATAGAGAAATGACATTGTAGAATCGATAGCTAAACCAGGTTGTCAATAAGCTGTAACAGGACCAACGAACCTTGGCAGCTATGCGGACCTTTGGCATATGAGGACCAACCCACTTTAGAAAAACCAGCCTAATGAACAGAATCTGGATAGAGAAATCGTTTTGTAAGATCGTCGAGGAAACCAGGTTGTCAACAAGTCGAAAAGGACCAACCAACTTTAGCATTTAGTATATGCGGATCTTTGGCATATGAGGACGAACCAACTTTAGAAAAAGGCGTCTAATAAAATCTTGATAGGGAATAGGTTTGTAAGATCGTTGGAGAAACCAGGTTGTCGGCAAGCCTTAATAGGACCAACTCAGTTTAGAAAATGGTGCCCCAACGAACTGAGTAATAGATGGAGAAGATAATAGCGGAGTGATCGTGTTGGATAGCCAGGGAAAGTGGGTTGTCAGTACAGGAATAATTTTTGCAATTGGGACTCAATGTCCGCCTTAAATGATTTCGGTGTGAACTAGCAATTGGATAATAGTTCATAACAAATAAAGTCGAAATTGCAGCTCGGTTGATGTAGTAGAAGTCGTTCTTGAGATCGCTAGGGAGATCAGGTTGTCGGTAAGCTGTAATAGTACCAACCTTATTTGGAAAAAGATGCCAAATGAGTTCAGTAATAGATGGAGAGGATAATAGAGAAGTGATTGTGTTGGATAGCCAAGGAAATTAGATTGTCTGTACAGGAACAACTTTTGCAATTGAGAGTCATCACCCACTCTTAATGATTTCGGTGTTAACTAGTAACCAACCGTAGTTATTATCAATGATCCAATTACTAGTTAAGGTCGAAATTGCGGATCCATTGGTGTAGCAGAGGATCTTTCGTATTCTCTGAATCAACGCTTTGCCTTAGTTCGTCTTCTGTGATCTTCAAATCCTCGCGTTCTCGTCCGTAGTTGCTATTACTGTCCTGTTTACCTATAATCGACTTTGACCAGAACCAGCTCGTACAGAAGTTCCACAGGTTGCCTTCTAGTAGCCAGAGATTGTGTTGTTTCTTAAACTGACAAATTTCTTGTTTGCTTAGACCTCAAGTTTTCTATACCGACAAAGATTACATACCATATCCGCTGATATCTCAAAAAGAACACATTGGATTAGGCTGATTTTTCACTAAATAAATTAAAAAAATATAAAATTTTTCACGATAAAAAAATAAAAGTCACCAAAGCAAAAGTTGATAGAAATATTAAAGAAAATGAAAATATTTAAAAATGAAAATCATCAAAATGACCGCAATGGTTTTTCTAGTTTTTAATGCAAATTAGTAGCAAAAATTTCCTTGAAAAAATGTCTCTTAAACACAAGCAACAACTTTTTGATTAAAGTATGAAAGAATAAAGCTTTAAACGTTAACCTATCACTGCAACCTAACCTTACAGATTCCATTAGCATATCCACTTAATTAATGAATGCAATTCAACTTAAACACAACACTTTCTATTTGAAATTCAGCAATCTGCCGTAAGGTGGCAATGGAACTCAATTTAATTTTGACGACTTTGAACTCAAGATGATTGAATTCAAATTAATTTGCATTCGTAGCCACCTATAGCCACAATCAATTCATACTACGCGGTGTAGTAAGTAATGATCCCACCCTCGCAAAAAACAACTTCAATCTCATTAAAATTGCAGAGCGAACGATATTCGTTCAAAAATGAATTAAAAGTAACTATTTACTTGTAAATGATTGCCGGAAATTCAGGGCATTCTGCAATTTCATCAATTCTGTGCGTACTGTTGCTCATTGAGTGTGTGGCTAATTAAATTCAATTAAGCGAATGCTGCGCCAAAGCCAGCCATTGATATCTATAAGGACATTAATTGTGCCAGCCAGCATCGGCCCAGCAGATGGCAAAGGCGTACAGCATTGAGTCGCACCGGGAATTGAGTGAAATATTAGGAAAGTGTAATTTAGTTGCGGTGAGGAGAGGAGAGGCGGCTGACCTGCCAATTTACGGCGCTAGACTGCGCACACTGGCGATTGGGCGATGGAGCGATGGGACTTTGGAGCTGCCAGGCTGCACTCAATTCAATTTAAATTAAGCGAAAACGTGCCACTTACCACAAACAGGATGTTGTGGCAGCGTGAGTTTCCTTTGATATGCAGCGTCCGAAACATGAACCCATTATCGGCGACGCGTATGCCGCCGCTGCGTTGGCGGCCGCAATGTGACGCTGAGCGCAATTCGAAGCGGCGTTAACTGCAATCGCAGCAGCAACAGCGGCCGCAGGATCAGCCTTGTTCGAAGCAACTGTAGAGGCAGCGTTCGAATGCCGTAAGCTTTTGCCCCGAGCAGACCTGAATATTATTGCTGTATGTGTTGTTGTAATTAGTATGTAATTAGTGTATTTTATATAAGCACTAAAGCGCACTAGCGGCAGCACTAAAAAATAGCCACAGTAATAGTAGTTAAAGTTGTTGTTGTTGTAGTAGTTATAGTTGTAGTTGTAATAGTTCAGCGCATTTAATTGACGTGCGTCCATTTGCCTTGAATTCGATGCTGCTGCGTTGTTGTTAGTCGTCAGTCCATGAATAGTTGCCCGTCTCGAAGTGTAGTTTTGACATTCGCCTTCGCAGCGACTGCGCTTCCTTGGCTCCTTGTCGCCCGCAGCGGCGTATCTTTTGTTTTACATTACACTTTCGACTTGCCGCGGGGCAACACTCGCGCACACACACGCGCTGGCATTGGTTTAGGTCAAGGATTTCGCTGCAATAATGTGTTGTCTGAAGCGCCAGCGCCGCAAACTATGCTTCAAATTTTCACAACACACTCAGCCACAAGCTTTGCCGCAATTGAATTTTCACACATGCGGCAGGTTGCTTTGTTCCCTGCATAGTTTCACATATGCACAAATCTTGTGGCCAGTTCGCCCAGTTCACCCACACCAGACACCGACCAGCCACCAATCATTCACCAACCTGCCACCACTAGCCACCACCGTCACATCAATTAAGGTTAATCATTTCGCTGTGTTGTTGCGCTTATTTTCCTTAACATTTCTTGCAATTTCTCTTTGTTTTTCAATTCTCAGCTGCGCTTTCTTGCACTTTTACACACTTACACACGCGCACTTATTTATTTATTTATTTTTTTTCTAACTTCATTAGCTATGCAACAAAGCGAGCGCTCAATGCACGTCGGCCAGGCCGTTTGAAGTCTTAAGGGTGACTCTGCTGCTGCGACTGGTCATTGTCTTTCGTGGCCCTAGCGACGCTACAATCGCTACAACGCCGACTGCCACCAAGTTGCGCGTAACGTCACAAAGTGACACAACCAGCTGGGGAGGCGCACAAATGTGTAAAAAGTTCAACAATGAGTTCAAACAATGGCCACGAAGTTGCTGTTCATTGCTTTTTTGCTGGTTTATTTGCAACGTTGTTGTTGTTGTTGCTGCTGGATATTGACGGAAATCAGCTGTTTGTCAAGTGTACTTTTTTGTGTTCGTTTCGAGTGCAGTTCAGGACTCGCGTTTCGGCGCTGTGTCCGCTCAAGCTGTCTGCAAGTTCAAGTGTTGTTATCCTGATGAAAGCTTGGAAACTTTGGAGCCATTGTGAGCTTTTCTTAAAGTTCTCAAAGAACTTTTAAGCTTAGGGTTGAGCGAAGAAATTTATTCAAGTTATTTTTAGCTGCGCCAATTAAAGTTTCCCTAAATTGTTAAAAGCTACTCAAAGGTACTAGAGGCTACTTAATTTTTTGTCAAGAAACTTTTACAGAGAGTTGAAATGAAATGAATTTGAGTTTTGCTGTATACCTTCAAAGCAGATACGTGGAAGTGGAGGGCGGGATATCTACTAAACAAGAAAAAATTCTTGTATCCCGCAACTGCTGAACCGCAAATGTGACAAAGAAGACTTTAAAATTGCCTTGGACATTGTTTAGAATTGTGAAATGTACATAAAAAAAGTATTAAATACATATCAGAAGATTTCAAATCTTTTGGAGCTGACATCGAATAAGCTTGAAAACTTTAACTTAACTTAAAAACTGTATTATTTATGAAATCTGCTTCAGACTCTTTGAAAATAATCGTTAAAACTACCATCAAACTAGTTTCAGAAACTATTAAAAAGTTATTGAATTATCTTCAGAATAGTCAAATACTCTGCAAACAGCTTCAAGTGAGCTACAGATGATAGAAAGTGGAATCAGAAAAGATTTAGTAAAATTTAAAAACTATTAAATGTTTTTCATAATAATTAAACTTACTTCAGACAGCATGAAATTGACTCTAGAATAGCTAAATCTATTGTAAAAGTAATCAAATCAACTAAAGAATAGCATAGAAACAAACGAATTTTGCTTCAGGCGTGTTAAACAAACTTCAAAATAGTCCGATGTATTTTAAATGGTTTCAATTAAACTTCAAAAGGTATTAAATGTATTTCGAAAATCATTGAGACAGTTTTAGTGACTAATAATAATGATTTTCAGAACAGTTAAATGTACTTGAGAGAACCTCAACTTTACTTTTAAACAGTCAAACACATTTAAAATGCCATCAAATCATTCAAATAATAGTCAAAATTGCTTCAGACGGTATTAAATTAACATCAAAATAGTGAAATATACTTACAATGGACTTCAGAATAGCCAAATATTCTCCAAACGACATTTAATGAACTTCAGAAGATACTTGTACTTCGAAGTACAATTTCAGAGACAATTAAACAGTAAATTGTTCTTCCGTAAGCATCAAATTTACTTTTCAAATGGATTTAAAATGTCATCAATCTAACAAACCATGTAATATCTGCTTTTGATGGGATCAAATGAACTTCAAAATAGCCAAATCTTGTTCACATAATGTCAATTGAACCTAAGTAGATGTCAAACGTACTTCAAAATACATAAAAATGCAGAAACTTTAAAATAGTTATAACAGTGAAATGTACTTCAAAAAGAACAAAATTGATTTTAGAACAGTCCCATGTATCTATAATTTAATCAAATTAAAAAAACTAAAGTCAAATCTACTTCAAACGGTACCAAATTTACTTCAAAATTGTCAAATGCACTTCAAAAAACATCATCAAACTTCAGAGTAGTCAAATCTGTTTCAAGCGGTATCAAATTAACATCAAAAGATATCAACTGTACTTAAAAAATCATTAAATCTATTTTAAAAGGTTTATACGAAAAGGTTTCAAAAATAAGAAATTGAACTTCAGAAAGCATCAAATAAATACGAATAGACAAATCTCCTTCAGAAGGTATCGAATGTACTTCAAAAATCATTAAATCTATTTCAAAATATGCGAAAGGTTTTTAAGTATAAGGAAGTGAACTTCAGAAAGCTATAGAAAAATCTGCTTCAGATGGCATCAAATGAAATTCAGAAGATATGAAATATACTTCCAATTCATTCATTAAATAAAAATCATTAAATAAAAACTAAGATTAAAATAAGAAAATAATAAATGTTTCAGTATAATCAAATAGACTTCAATAAGCATAAAAAATAAACAACTGTAGTTCAGAGGACATGATTCATTTTCAAAAAAATCAAAATGTATTTCAGAATGGTAAAATCTCTTTTAAAAAGCATCAAATGGTCTTTAGAAACTATAAAATATTTATTCAAATAGTCAAATGTACTTCAAAAAGCATCAAAGAGAGTTTAGAATGATCAAATTTATTTTGTAAGCCATCAAATAAACTTCAGCATAAATGTGTTGGTATCAAATAAATTTTAAATGTACTTCAAACCATTTAAGAAGACTTTAATTCCTTCAATGTCTGAAATGTATGATGCATATTGCAAGATTTCTCTCCCAAACCGCTGACAGGAAGGTCTCTTATAATTTTCTAAAAGCAAATAGGGTCGTAACTATGATGTGAAGAAATTGTTGCATATATCTACAGCGCAAAGATTAGAAAAATTCGCCATATAGCAGCTACGAATATTAAAATTTTGTGGGTATGTCAAGCTGTCGTAATATTTAGTTATCACTCTTTACAAATAATCGGTATGCAAAAAAAAACATTTCATAAAATACCAATTTCTCGCTATGGTTTAGGCTTTCTAGTTCAATGGTTAGTAAGTTGATCGAGACCTCAAATGGTCGCGAGTTTGATTTAGTAAGATAACACTAACAGTTAGCCCAACCTGACCGTCCAGCAAAATAGATTAAAGTGAAGTTAAAGCTTTGGTTGTACATATTTATGGAAACTATTTGGATCGGTAGGGTATAATTAGTTAGTTAGCTAGTTAGTTAGTCAGTAAGTCAGTTAGTCAGTTAGACAGATAGTCAGTAAGTCAGTTAGATTTCTATTTAGTTAGTTAGTTAATTGCCTAGTCAGTTAGATTTCTAGATAATAAGTTAGTTATTCAGTTAGATTTCTAGTTAGTTAGTCACTTAATAAATTAATAAGTTAGTTAGTCAGTTCTAGTTAGCTAGTGAGTCAGTTAGATTTCTAGTAAGTCAGTTAGTTAGTTATTCAGTTAGTTAGATTTCTAGTCAGTCAGTTAGTTAGTTAGTCAGTTAAATTCTGGTTAGTTAGTCACTTAATAAATTAGTCAGTTAGCCAGTTAGATTTCTATAGTTAGGTAGTCAGTTAGTAAGCTAGTCAGTTAGATTTCTAGCTAGTTAGTCAGTTAGTTAGTTAGTCAGTCGGTTAGTTAGTTAGTCAGTTAAATTTATAGTTAGTCAGTTAATTAGTTAGTAAATTAGTCAGTTTGTTACTCAGTTAGATATCTAGTTAGTTAGTTATTTAGTTAGCTAGTCAGTTAGATCTCTAGTTTGGCAGTCAGTTAGTTAGCTAGTCAGTTAGACTTCTAGATAGTTAGTCAGTTAGTTAGTCAGTTAGTTAGTTAGTCAGTCGGTTAGTTAGTCAGTTAAATTTCTAGTTAGACAATCAGTTAGTAAATTAGTCAGCTAGCTAATTTGCTAGTCAGTTAAATTTCTAATTAGTCAGTTAATTAGTTATTAAATTAGTCATAGTAATTAGTCAGTTAGGTAATCAGTTAGGTATCTAGTTAGTTAGTTATTTAGTTAGCTAGTCAGTTAGATTTCTAGTTAGTTAGTCAGTTAAATTTCTAGTTAGTTAGTCACTTAATAAATTAGTCAGTTAGATTTCTAATTAGGTAGTCAGTTAGTTAGCTAGTCAGTTAGATTTCTAGTTAGTTAGTCAGTTAGTTAGTCAGTCGGTTAGTTAGTCAGTTAAATTTCTAGTTAGACAATCAGTTAGTAAATTAGTCAGTTAGCTAGTTAGTCACTTAAATTTATAGGTAGTCAGTTAATTAGTTATTAAATTAGTCATAGTAATTAGTCAGTTAGGTAATCAGTTAGGTATCTAGTTAGTTAGTTATTTAGTTAGCTAGTCAGTTAGATTTCTAGTTAGTTAGTCAGTTAAATTTCTAGTTAGTTAGTCACTTAATAAATTAGTCAGTTAGATTTCTAATTAGGTAGTCAGTTAGTTAGCTAGTCAGTTAGATTTCTAGTTAGTTAGTCAGTTAGTTAGTCAGTCGGTTAGTTAGTCAGTTAAATTTCTAGTTAGACAATCAGTTAGTAAATTAGTCAGTTAGCTAGTTAGTCACTTAAATTTATAGGTAGTCAGTTAATTAGTTAGTAAATTAGTCATAGTAATTAGTCAGTTTGTTACTCAGTTAGATATCTAGTTAGTTAGTTATTTAGTTAGCTAGTCAGTTAGATTTCTAGTTAGTTTCTCAGTTAGATTTCTAGTTAGGTAGTCAGTTAGTTAGCTAGTTAGTTAGACTTCTAGATAGTTAGTCAGTTAGTTAGTTAGTCAGTCGGTTAGTTAGTCAGTTAAATTTTTAGTTAGACAATCAGTTAGTAAATTAGTCAGTTAGCTAATTTGTTAGTCAGTTAAATTTCTAATTAGTCAGTTAATAAGTTATTAAATTAGTCATAGTAATTAGTTAGTTAGTTAGTCAGTTAGATATCTAGTTATTTAGTAAGCTAGTCAGTTAGATTTCTAGTTAGATAGTTACTTAGTAAGGTGGACATTTCAACCCCCCACAGGACTTTGGTCTGCTAAAAACTTATTTAAACGCGCATCATTTCGTTATATCAACGGATAGACGAATAGAGCCTCCATTACTTGATTTCTTTAAATACCTCTCGAAACTTTAAAATAAGTTCTACCAAAATAATACCATCTCTTCTTAGAGTCTATAGACTCTCAACTATACTTAGTTGAGAAATACAGACCATAGAAATAGATTAGGTTATGTTAGGGCAGCTTAAAGTAGCACACTAAAACCATAGTTTACTGACTTCTTTACTATATAACTGAACCCTGAACCCAAAAACTATACAATTCTCGTTGAATTTCCTAGTGAACCAAGTCAAGTTGCCTACATCGAGGGGTGTCAAGTCGAACTACTGAAAGCTAATTTCTAAAATGTCAACTTTAAATTACACTTTGTTAAGCAAAAAATTAAAGTTTATGTAATTAGCAATAATTAAAAAAAATATTTAAACAATTTATCTATAAAACATTAAGTAATATGCTGAGCAAAAATTTACTACAAAGTGATTAAAGCTCCGCCTGGAGCTAACGTTAAGCGAATTATGGGCAAACACCGAATCGGCTTCATACCACTTACGTTCAACAATGTGTCACAATGTTGGCACGTAGGTTCGCTGTTGCACCTACTCAGTTGTTTGGTGGTTGTTTTTGTTGTTGTCTCGAACTCAGTTAAACGATTCATCAGAAGCACACACTGCTCGGGGCGCATTTGAAGGCAGCCGGAAGTGGCCGTGGTGGTGGGCCACTTCAGCTAAGCATATGACACGTAGACATTTACTGCTACAGCACGCTGATTGGTTGTCATAATTATGCGAGCTTTCAGTGGGTCGAAGAAAATAGAATTATGCTAAGGAAGATATGCGCAGAAGGGCAAACAACAATCATTGCTGTCTTTGTGAAAAAGGTTAAATAAACTGTTTGAAGCTTATTTGTCTGCATTGACGAAAAGACGTTAGTGTTGGCGTGTGTGTGTGAATGTGTTGTTGTATTTGTGTATATACAATGCTTAGTTGGTGTGCGTTGTGAGTTGGCGAAAGCTTAATTTGAGCAATGCGCAGAGAGTAAGCGTGTTTAGATGAGCGTAAACTGTTTGACTAAAAAGAGAGTGTGCTTTAAGGCGTTTTCCCGCTGAGAATTGGTGGTGAGAGAAAATCAATGTTACCGTAACAGCGGCTACATTTAAACGAAGCTGTAGAAATAAAAATTTTGCCAATGATTTCTATCAGTTTCATATTTTGCATTGTGTTGCTAAATTTTTACTGAAATATTGATGGCAGCCCTTGACATTAGTTTTTTATATAACTAAAATTAATTTAATTTTTTGATGCAATTTTTTAGTTTATAAATTTTGTAGTTTAAATTATTTAAATAATTGCAATTTTAATCAAACAAAATTTTAAGTTACAAGTTAATGGCAGTTAAATTCAAAAACTCGTTGTGCTTAAATGTGTTTTGTTCACCTTTAAAAATTTAAAATCTTATTAAACAGCGAGTGCCACAGAGTTACAAACTCTGCTTGCAATATATAAACTCTCAAAAATTGTTCAGAGCTTTTGAAGGAGAAAACACTACGAGTACTGCAACATTTTTTAAAAGTCGAAGGGGAAAAATATTGGGGAATTTTAACATGATTTAAGCTTCGTTAAAACGAGCAGCTTTGACACAATAAAAGGCAGTTAATTTGAAATTATTATATCATAAACAAAGAACCACCACAGGAAGTGTAAGATGCCAATTAATTAATCAAGTTGCAGCTGTGGCAATAGTGAATAGTGGATAGTGGATTGCTGAGCTTTTGTTAATGTTTAACAACAATTTCAAGCCACTTTTAGTTCGAAAACAATTTGGCGACTGTATAAAACCGGACAAAACTCAAGACTGTAGGAATTTTATAAAATTGAGATGTAATAATTCCATGATTCTATGAATCAATAATTATTCTATCAAACTACCTCTAACAATTTCAATTAGTATGCTTTCAGCATATCTCTCGCCACTACTTGCATAGTTGTGGCTAATGCCTTAAAGTTTTAGTTAGCATTAAAGTTGAATATTTCTGGCGAAATGGTACTTAACATACAAATTGAAGCATAGGTTTGAGCGTTGCTGGCTAATTGCATGGCTTCAGAAGGCTTAACAGTTGAAGAGAAAAATCTATTGGCTCATACTTGTATAATTTAATTTTAAAGCGCCAGTAGCTGCAATAACAGAGATAATTTTAATAGTGGCACCACTAACAGTTGCATCAGTAACATTGCCAGCAGTACCAGCAGATGAAATAACATTGCCAGCATTAACAGTGCATCAGTAACAGTGGCAGCAGTAAAAGCCACAGCAGTACTAGTACATTAGTACATTAGTAACATTAGTAACATTGCAAGCAGTAACAGCGCATCAGTAACAGTGGTAACAGCTCCAGTAGATACAATAACAGTGGCACCAGTACCAGTAGATGCAATAACAGTGGTAGCAGTAACAGTGGCAGGAGTAAGAGCTAAAGCAGTAGGAGTGGCACCGCAAACAGTTGCATTAGTAACATTGCTAGCAGTGCCAGTAGCAGCAGTAACAGTGCCATCAGTAACAGTGGCAGCAATAAAATTGTTTCTACATAACATTTTCATTCTTTTGCTCTTCATACTCTTAAATGCCATAATTCGCAGCAATTTAACAGCACCGCTCAAATGTTAACACTCAGCATAAACTGTCAACAATGCATCCACCAACCGACTTGAACCGTCAACAAAATCCACGCTGCCAAAGATTGTGAATCATTTAAGAGAACTTTCAGCCAGCATCAGAGGATTTTCATGACTCTAACACCATAAAGTATTGTCGCATGTGACCAAATGCTGCCTTAGCATTAAAGGCAGACATTTATTTTTAAGCAAAACCATGTGCCATCTGCAATGTTAAGCGCACACCACACGAAGATGCTGCACACAAGTGGCGACAACAGTCACAACATCAGCAACAGCAGTCGGCCACAGCTAATATGAGGTATGACTGTTGTTTTTGTTCGAGTTGCTACTGCGGCGGTTGCTCTGTTTTGATTGTTGATGTTTTGCCGCCCGCTCCCCATCGAACTTTTCCATCCAACTGCCAACGATGCTGTGCGACGTCGACGTTCGGTTTATGGCCGCTGCCGCAGCATACACGATTCAGTGCTAAATCGCACGTTACTCTGAGCGGTTGCAGTGCAATTGATGAGCGTTGTTTCTGCTGGCGAATCGAATTGGCCACGCTCGACTTGGTTCGTACGCTGCGGCACGCACGTGTTGAGTGTTGCCATTAGTGCGGTAAACGCTGAGGCGGCCTGAGCGAAAAGTGTCGCGTTATTAGCGATTGGCGGGCGGCAGTGTGGGGCCGAGTGTGCGTGTGTGTGCTTGAACGGGCGCGTTGTAGTGAAAGTAAAACGTGTTAAATTTCGGTTAGGGAACGGAAACAAGTGTTACGCGTTTGCGGCAGCGCTGCGCTGATCCTTTTTCGGGGCGGCATGCGTACGTGTTAAATAAAAAGAAAATAATTGAGTATCGTTTTAGTCCTTTTCACTGCCTTTGTGCGCTCGATTTTGTGCGTTGTAATGCGCTGGACATTTTCACTTTCCCGCTGAAGGACGGACATACGAACGGGCGTGCGTGCGTTTTGTGCGATTTCGTTTTATTTGGTTGTGATGTGTTGTGTTTGTGGTGTGTCATTGTCGACCCCTTTTTGAAAAATTGTGGCATTACTTTGTGGCGCTATTGTGGTTGTTGTTATTGTTGTAATACTATTTATATACGCTTGAGGAATACAAGGCAGTACGGCACTGTGCGACATGATGTGTGACTACATACGCAGGTTAGTGCAAAAATTTATCATTTCATTGTTGTTGGTTCACATTTTAAACACTCGAAGAAAAAAACGGCTGCCACGCTACATAAGTAACATACTATACAACTGCAGAAGACCGCAAATGTTTTCATTACTCATTTCCGTACTCACTTGAAAATTTCCGTTTCCACTTCCGCTTCCGTCAGCTAACAATTTACCACTTTTGTTAAAAAATTACCAGCATAATTTGTAGCAATTTAACACCGCAATTTACTACCCACAAAAGCGCAAACAAAGTGCTTGGGTTGAAAATTATTTAATGGTCAAAAGCGTAAAAAAGTAGGCAATGTTACCGAGAAGCCGGCAAGCGGAACCGGATACAAAGTGCGCGCGCCCGAAGCGACCCACGATTTACGAGTTTACGCTTTTCTTTAAGTGAAAAGTTGCTGAATGTAATTAAAGAAAAGGACACCGACGCACTGACAGCCGAAATAAAGGCATAAAACAGCCGGAGCGAGTGGCAGCAGTGACACAAAGAGTAAAGATTGTGAGCTGTCATAGTGGCTGTGGTCGTCAGCAATGAGAGTTTGACAGTTGGTTGAAGCAAAAAGTTCGGTCAAACTGCGCTTTATGATAGTCGCTGTTATAATTGGGTTGTTATTTGCTAGTCTACTCTTAGAACTTCGGTTTGTTGGCACATAAAGAATGCGAAAGTTTTAACACTGGGAAGGGAGCAGAGAAAATATTACGGAAGTTGTAGAAAATAAAAATGTAGAAATATGAAGTGATGATACAGTTCAAGTTTTAGTTTAAAGTTGTTTAATAGAAACTCAAGAAAATTTAGAAAACGAAATGAATATGAAAGAGAACATCGATGAGAACAATGGACACACATTAAGCAGGGAACAAAATAGGGATATGGTAGAAAAAGAATAAGAAAAAGTAATAATATAAAATTAAATATATTATTTTTAATTAAATTATTAATTAGATTAATTAAATTATTAATTTTTCATTAAATTATTTTTAGTTAAACTAAAAATATTATTTTTATATAATATAAAATTAAAAATATTATATATTATTATTATTAACTTTATATTATAAAATTAAAAAAATTATTTTTAATATTAAATAAATTAAAATAAATAAATAAATGATAAATAAATTATTTTTAATTTTATATTATTTATTGTTATTTTCATTCTGTAAGCGAAATTTAAAGCTACAAGCACTTAAAAGAAAAACGATCGACATCAAACAGCGGAACTGATCGAGAAGAAAAATTATAGAGAAATATTTCGAGAAAGAATGAAAAGCAAAGTGATCAGAGTCAATAAAGAAGATCGTGATAAAAAGAAAGGGAGAAGATATACAGGGGGAAAATATTATAAAGAAAGGATAGAAAGAGATGTCAATATAAAATTTATAATAACATAAATTTTAAAGAATAATTTTTGTTATTGTTATTATTATTGTTTGTTATTTTCCGGACTAAATTAAAAATTATTCTGTAATGAAATTTAAACATGCAGGCACTAAAACGAAAATTGAGATCAACTATAAACAGTGGACAAGATCGAGAAGAAAATTTATAGAGAAATATTTAGAGAAACAATGAAAAGCAAAGTGATCAGAGTCAATAAAGACGACTTGAAAAACGAAATGAATTCGAAAGATAACATAGATGAGAACAATGAACACAGTTGAAGAAGTGAACAGAATAGGGAGATGGTAGAATGGGAGGTCAAATAAGCATAAAAAGTAATAATAAATTTAAAAATATAATATTTTGAATTTCTGTTGAGAAATATTTAGGGAAACAATAAAAAGCAAAGCGATCAGAGTTAATAAAGAAGATCGGGACAAAAAAACAGAAGGAGTTTAAGAAATTTAAAAGAATATGTCAAGAATACGTTGAAAGAGAAGTGAAACCAGACCAAAAAGAGTATCGATAAGAAATAATGAACTCAACTTTGGAATACCGATAACATCAGTCGATTCGATATTTTATACTAAATAAAGATTCTGAAATACAGTTACGGTTAACTCGAGCAGAATTTCCTCTGCTTGAGGACAAGAAAAAATAGTTAAAGAAAGTGCCAGAAGTGCCAGAAGTGCAGTAAAAGTATATTAAAAATACATGACAATATTTTCAAAATAAAAAACATTTCACGAAACTTTCCCAAGATTCTATGGGAATGACTTCTGACCTGAGTTTTAGTTTATTGATAGAATTTTTATCGACGTTTCGATTCAGCATTTCGAGCAGCCAGTTTGACTAAATATTTCAAAATACATTATTAAAAAATATATTAAGTCAACGTTTTATAACTATTAAAAAAAATGCTTTGTATTTTATAAATATTTTCTAATAGTTTTTGTTTAAGAATTATTGTCCAGTTTATTTGGTAAATTTCATGAATGATCTCAAATAATTTGAAATGTAATTGAGGATCTTTATATATCAGAGCGTTCAGTCTGAGGAGGTTCAACTGATTGGCTCAGAATGATCTGTTTCAGAATTTTCAGATATTCTGTTTCAGATTATTCAGATATTGCGATATTTCAGTCCTAAAACTTACAGATTTTAACCCCATACAAAGTTCCTCAGCTCAACTGTTGTCTGCAATATTTCTTGCATTTTTCAACACTTTCCAAGAAAATCTTATAATGTTTTGTTTGTTGTGCATACTTAGGTATATATTTTTATAACTTTACGTATGCATTATTTTCATTAAACACTAAAATTTGTGCCGATTTGGGAAATTAGTTTTAGTTTACTTCAAAGGATTACTGTAACATTAATTTTTCGTATTTTATTTTATATTTAAGGGGTAAAGCCACTGTGACGGGTAAAAAAAAAAATTATTTTTTTTGTTTTAAATCAAAGCTTATATATTCACAAATATGTGTACAAAATTTCAAGTCATAATTTCAAAAATTGACTAAGTTACAACGATTTTAGTGAGAGCAAGTAGGCCGACTGATACATGATTTCATTACGAGAGAAATGGACTCAAAACTTTAAACGCGTTTTTCTCGAAACGACTTTTTTTGAACTGGCGGCATCAATAACTCGAACAATTATGAACCGATTTCTAATTTTTTTTTTTGTTTTGTTCGTCTTAGTAGTGGTTAAGGTTAAGCGTAGCCGATTTCGAAAATTTTGTTTTTTACTATTTTTTAAACTGTCTCAAAACCAAAAAAACAAGGTCGAAAACATGGAAATATTTTCAATCGGTCGCCATTTTGTGAAAAATCAAAATAAAAAAAAACGGCTACGTACAAAGATAGCTACATTCATACAGATTACAATAAAATTTTTTTTTTTTTTTTCTGAGTACGGGTTTTTGAGAAATCGATGCCGCCATGGAGGCGGAATTTTTTTTCAAGCGCTACGGGATCATCTCTATTGTTTAAACTATTTAATATTTTTTAATAAAAATTTGTGGAAATATTATTAGATGTCTGCTTAATAAAATAAAAAAAAAACCGACCAAAAAATTCTTATATTTACTCGGTCAAAAAAAATGTTTAAAATCACTAATTTTTTGACCCGTCACAGTGGCTTTCCCCCTTAATGCATCAAGAAAATCTTAGATCTTGCTATTTTCTTAGTTTTTCCTTAGTTGGTTCTTGATCTTTTATGTATTATATGTATTTTAAATCCATATATTTTTTTGGAACAAGATCGATTAACATGATCGCGAACTGTTAAAATTTCAGTAAGCTGTAAAAATGCACATATTATACATATTTTGTGAGAGAAGTGAGAATATCAGATTTTAAACATTTTATATAACTAATGTTTTTAATGAATTACTTAATTTTTATTGAATTTTATATTAAATTACATGAATATTAATTGGCTTTAAGAATTGAAAATGAATGCTACAGTGTCAACGTCTGCGAAAGTGTCAAGTATAGAAATAAAAAAAATTGTTAGACTATTAAAAAGGAAAGGAGCGAACGATCTAAATTGGGACCAAGAAGTGAGTTCCAAAGTTTAGGCTTTTAGTTTTTCTCTAAGAGAAGAATTCGATTAAAGAAAAGATTAGTCTCTAATGTTCCTTTAGAAAAATGCATAGGTTCTAATATTTCCTCTAATAAAAAGTTTAGGATCTATTTAACATTTCGTCTGAAATACAAATTTAGGCTCTAACCTTTTCTTCTAAAAAAAGTTTAGGTTCTGATATTTCTTCTGAAAGAAAGTTTAGGCTCTAACATTTTCTTCTAAAAGAGAGATTTAGGTTCTAAAATTCTTAAAAAAAACGCTAAGGTTCTAATATTTTTTCTAAAAAAACGTAGTATCCAACATTTCTTCTGAAATAAAAGGTTAGGCTCAAATCTTTTCTTTTAATAAAAGCTTAGGTTCTAATATTTCTTCTGAAAGAAATTTTAGGTTCTAACATTTTCTTCTAAAAGAGAGGGTTAGGTTCTAATATTTCTTAAAAAAACGCTAAGGTTCTAATATTTCTTCTAAAAAACGTATTATCCAACATTTCTTCTGAAATAAAAGTTTAGGCTCTAATCTTTTCTTTTAAAAAAAACTTAGGTTCTAATATTTCTTCTGAAACAAAGTTTATGTTCCAACATTTTCTTTAAAAAAAAAAGGTTTAGGTTCCAATATTTCTTAAAAAAAAATCTAAGGGTCTAATATTTCTTCTAAAAAAACTTACGTTCTAATATTTCTTCTGAAAGAAAGTTAAGGCTCTAACATTTTCTTCTAAAAGAGAAGTTTAGGTTCTAATATTTCTTCTAAAGAAATGCAAAGGTTTTAATGTTTCATCTAAAAAAAACATAGGTCGAATATTTCTTCTAAAGGAAAAGTTTAGGTTCTAACATTCCTTCTAAAAGTAAAGTTTAGGCTTTTATGTTTCTTCTGAAACTGATACTAAGGTCTCTGACTTCGTGCACCTAAGTCTTTCAGTCGTGGATTTGAAACCCAAACAATGAATCAAATTACTGTTCCAATTCGTTTCCAATTCCAAAGAGACAATACCTTTCTTTTATTAATTTTTCAACAGACAATCCCTATTCTCAATCTCAATCCCTATTCACTTGAAATTGATTCCGAAACCACACAAAAATATTTTGACAGCACTCAAAAACAAATTTGAACTCGCAGCATTTCGCCTTTTAACCCTTAAATGCATGATTTATTCTGACCTCTTGAAAAAAATATATCTTGTAGACATTCTAATGCAGGGATACATAGAAAGAAATAAGTAAGTTAGTGGTATGTTGCAGTTTTACGTCAATATGCATTTAAGGGTTAATGGTCTACAAACTGCTAAGTAGTAAGCAAAGACCACAACCAACAATCAGAGCCGAACCAATCTGAAAATCATCACGCAAATGCTCACAAAATTGCCATTACGTTTGCATAAAATGCCCAAATTGAAAGTCGGTAATTAGTTTTATGTCAATTCTAAGCCATAAACGAGTTTATGACCATAATTCATTTATTGCAGTAATTTACTGCGAAAATTCACCGACGCTCGCCGCGCTTGCTGTCACAGTTTTTCTCGGTCATGCGCCCGTTCCGGCCGTAATAAAATGCACTTGAAGTTTAAATGAATAAAAGTCCAAAGTCCGCAAAAAAGTCGGCATTAAGAGGTGTGCTTTAACATAATCCGGCGACCGACGTGCTGCATGCTGCGAGCGCAGAAAAGGCAGGTGCGGGCGCGGCAGGGTGGCAGCCAACGAGTTGGACTAGCAGACGGACAGACAGTTAGACAGACAGCACTAAAGGCAGCAAGGAAGCCAGCAAACACGCAGGCGAGTCAGTACGGAAGAAAGGACCAAACGGAAGAACGCAAGGAAGGAAGTGAGCGCCAACACTGACGTGCGAATATTTCATATGAAAAATTGCTGCACATTTTTCAGTATGAGAAACTTTCACTTTATTTGCATATATACTAAACTGTTAAAGGCAAGAGTTGTCGGCGGCAAGGGTAATGCACTTGGCGAGCTAAAAATCACTTTACTGCATTTCGCAGAGTTTCGAAATTTTCGTATAAATATTTGGCAAAGAAATTGCAAAATGCAGCGCGCGCAAGTGCGAGGCGGAACGGAGCGTAGTTGGCGAGACCGGAAACAGGAATCGCTGTGTACGTATAAGTGTGTGTGCGTGCGTGTGCGTGTGCGTTGGTAGCAGTGACGTGACTTAATGAGCGGCAGCAGCAAAGTACTCAATTAGACGTCAAGCATCAAAGTTATGCTTAGCACGAGCGGCTGAGGTGGCAAGGTGAGGGTGACAATGCGGCGAAAAGGGGGGGGACGCACAGCATTGATTTATGACAGGCAAAAGTTAGCGGTGGCAGTCAGTGGCTGCTTTCGGGGTGTAATAATGGAATCTGATGCGCATGATTTGTGGGTAGCATAGAAATTTGGAAAATATTCAACAAAATATGCTATCGGCTTTGTTGTTCTTGTAGGTCTTGAAATGGCTTAAAAGTGTAGCAACTTTGCAGCACATTGTTGCTGCTAGTTGAAGCATGTAATGGCAGGGATTACAATTTGAACTCGACGAAAATTGTATGCGAAAATAAAGTGAAGTCAAGAGAAAGTCGTGAGCGGGGCAGGAAAGGTGTAAAAGTGAGTCGAGTGCGAGGCGCTTTAAAATTGCACAGAAACCCCCCAAATGTGCAGCGACAACTCTAGACACCAGTGGGTTAAATAAAGAACACTTTCACCCCCTAAGCAAACACATCTCTAACCTTGAATGATGCCACGAAATGTAGATGTTGTCTATTTTTTCCACTTAGTTCTTGCATTTTTCTGCCACATTTTAAAAATTCAAATAGAAACACACACACACAAATGCAGTGCAAAAAAACCAATTCTTGCCTGTGGGCGTGCACGCAAAATGCAAAATAAATGACCGCCATATAAGCCGTAAAGTATGCAAACATTTTTTTATTTTTGTTTTTGTGTGGGTGTGGGCGCTTTTTTATGTTTTTCTAAGCATAATAACTTTTGGCAATAAAACAAAGCGCAGAAGGGTTGCATGCAACATGAGGTGAGGGCGAGTGCGAGTTCGCTGCATGTAGAAAAATTCAAAAAATTCAAAGCTGCTACATGTTGCCAATGCAATCGTGGGCTGGCGTCCGTGAAATATGGCTGCAGTCGTGCGTTAGTACGTTTGGTTTGAAAATTAAAAATAGTCGTCGAATAAAATATTACACTTTGACTGCCTCTTTGGCAGCCAAGCATTGTGCGTATTGTGTTGGAGTTTTTTGTTTTTGTAATTTTTGTTTGTTCATTTCTAATTCAATTAGTAATAGTAGAACCAAATAACAAAAAATAAATTGATTAAATGGAAATGGTTGATGACAAGTTCGCATCAATTGGACTCCTCTCTAAAATTAGAGGTGAAAAGTTTACTTTTGGCCTTTTTAGTAGTGGAAGGTTTACTTTTGTATTCTCTACCAAACTACTGATATATAATGAGAGTTAACATTTCTTGTTCTATTGGTTATAAAAAGATACAAAAGTTAGGACACAGAACCTTCAAGAAAAACTTAACTTGACCTACTAAGATCTTTGTAAGACCTTTGGTTCATATACAACAAAATAAAATAAATATTGAGTTAAATAAATAACGAATTTAGTTCTCGATGAAGGCTGATTGTTTGTTAGTAAAAGTAGTTCTTAATATTATTGGGGAAATGTGCGAAGGCTTTAAGACTGACGGAGAAAAAGAATTGTTTATTCCAAGGAAATATCTTAAAATTAAAGCATCCGAGGGTCTTTTTAAAGAACTTTAAATATATATTGTAACGATATATATTGTACCGATGAATATATGAACGAGTTGCGCTCCGAGAATGGCATACTTTTAGGGGCATGGTAATTTCAATGGAACAAACGCAGAGCCGACTCGCGGCAATACTGGAATGTTCGAGAATGAGCTGCTCTACAAGCGCACAATCCAGAGAAACGAACACACCTTCGTTAGGTAGCAGAACAAATTTTCATAACAATATATTTGTTTTTTCTCTGCTCCCCATGTCAACCAATATTAGCACATTCGAGACGACGATTTTTTTCGAACGCGGTGGACAGGAGCGAAATTTTATTTTTCTTTGTATTGTACACAATAAAACCAATGCCAAATTTATTTTTCCTGTACTTTGCAGATTTAATTAGTTCCAGAAAAATCTTATTTCGACGACTAGTTTACTCAGAATAACTGATAATTACACATTACTGTCTTATAGCCTCGGAAAGCCATTGCACACACGGTGTGCAATCGGTCTCGAATGGGTTAAGTCCAACAGCTTACTAGATTTCCGACTGGAGGCTTGTCCCTCAAGTGGACAATGCCTCCAAATGTCGATCAAATTCGCAGCTGAGAATCCTCCGGCACGCTGCGCCATTTTCTGTTGGCTTCGTGAGTACGAATTCTCCTCTTGATTTTCCGTTGAATGCTCCTCTTTCCAGAGCTTTGATAGACTTAACCCTTTCGACCCCGAATTTCACCCTGTGTCTCGATATTACTTGTTGGTATTTAAATCATGAAACACTTTCCTAAGAAGTGCGCACACGACATTTGAAGTCGCCACGCCTTTTTGTTAGAGTTCTAGAGCTAGTTTACTTTTGAACAATTTTAGCTTAAAACGGGTTAAATAAATTTTGTATCAATATTTTTTAATTACAGAAAAATTATTTAATATTTATGCAAAAATACAAAATTATCACTTTTTTATTTTATTTAACCATTATTAAAGAAACAGGGTGTTGATTAAACGCGCCCAATTCGTAGACTTCAATTAGAACACAAACTTTCCCTGATATCGCTGCAAATTATTGGAAATTATTTTGGAGATAACAGTAAAATTTTTGTAATTAGCTTTGAATTCACTTCTAAAAATATTAATTTGTTGGTGCCTACTTTAATTAAGCCCATAAATCAATCGTAGCTTTTGCTATAAGGTGACAAATAGGTGAAGTTACTCTCAGGCAACTTTGGGGTCGAAAGGGTTAAATAGACTATTTATGACATTTGACTTTGATTTTGTGCTCCTTATGTCTTTCATCCTTGAGTCATGCAACCTCGTCCTTAGTTAATTAGTTAAAATTTTCTCAGAGGCTTTTACCTTAGCTCCCTCCTTACCTTCCTCTCATCTTAAAATCTTCTCTAACTACATTTTATTTTTATGACTATTTTCTTATGTTAATTAGTGTTTTTATGTTAATTACGTTGCTTCTACAGTATCAACAATTGTTTGCCTCTTCTGAAAATTTGAGGTTTTTTAGTTGTGACTCTTTTTTTTTATTTAGTGTGCGATATGAATATTGTTTTATTTAATTAAGACCAACATTCAGAGACTTACTTTTGTGTTGGTTCTAGAAGAAGATTTGGATTAAGGGGCAAAGATAATTAGAGGAAAAAATCTGTAAGCACGTCGCTTGAATTTATGGAGATTATAAGTGTTGAGATATCTTAAAAGAGATGTCGAAGAATACAACTGATTTAAATATTCTAGAACTCCTAAACTTCATTACGATGATCAGTTAAATGATCAGATCGCTATTGTGGACCAGAAAGGTCAATCATGATCGTAGTGTAGCATTCAGGGGCGGCTTCAGAAAAATATTTCGGGGGGTTTCAAAAAGTAATTCTTTAATATTCATAAAATGCCTTTTAATTTGTATGTAGTTTTAAAAAGATCCTAATATTTCGGGGGTTTCAACCCCCAAAACCCCCCTGAATCCGCCACTGGTATCATTACTTCATAACCAATCGAATGTATTTGCTTTTGATTTTCCATTTAAAGTCCCCACAAAGTAAAAGTTCAATGCTTTTGCTTTTTTTTTTTAAGAGGAATCAACATACATAGTTTCTAAAAGGTTATATTGAATTGTTTGTTGTTCATTGTTTCTGCCCTTCTGTCACAGAAACAATAAACTCGTTGACTGCTTTGAATGGTGAAAAACTTCAGAAGCTGCACATTTTCATTATTATTTTTTTTCATATTTTTATACATTTTTTATATTATTGAAATATTAATTCAATTTTATTTTATCGTTTCTGTTTGTGCAAACATTTACTTTTGGTCTTTTGTATTAACTGACAGTTTAACTTGCTCAAATAAATTCTTTTCTAACCCTCTCTAGCCTCTTCTAGCCCTTTCCCTCTCTCTCTCTTTGCCTGTGTATGTCACATGTTGATGCATGAACATGTCGCAGGATCATCTTCTTCGAGCCCATGTCATCTGACCGCTTTATTTATCTGTTTGCATGGCTGTTGCTTTCTTGTGCGCTGCAATGTTTGAAGAAAATAAATCGACATGGCCAATGTTTACGAGATAAAATGCGCTGATATAAGCCGACTGCAAAGTAAACATTGCAATAAATTTAAAATGTTTTTGCATTGTCTGACGCAGCAATGGCCGCAGCCGCAGCAACATGTGTACGGACGACAAAAAGCGACGCTGGAGTAAAAAATATGGACTACATGCATATAACTGTTGCCATTTTTCAGATTTTTTTCCTTCATTTTTGTTATTGTATTTTTTGTAATTTTTATTTTATGTTTTTTTGTTATTCAATTTCAACGCACGCTTGCAAGCCGTTTGCCCCTTTTGTCTCATACACAAACGCACACACACACACAAGTCACATGGGCCATAAAAAATATGCAACAAAGAGCGGCAAGTGTGCAGTGGGGTGAGCAAGAAATCGTTGACTCGCTTGTACATGACTTATGCATGTGTGCTTCTATTTGCCCATTTGTGTGCAACTGTGTCTGTGTGTGTGCTTGATTTTGTATGTGTGTGAGTGTGTGTGTGCGACTATCTATCTTTATGTGCACATATGCGTAAAGCAGACAGAGACCGAGACTCAAAGTGTATAACGGATGCGCTGGGCTTTAAAACTCACCAGAGGAATACAGCCGCGCACGTGAACTGCACAGAAAATAGCTGAACATAGGCAAATACTATGTAAAATTTACGAAACAAAAGCATAGCAAAAAAACGAAAAAAGTTTGAACTAAACGCGCCAAGAGTTGGAGTCAGAAACGGGAAGAGCTGCATGCTAACAATTCGAAAATACAACGCAACACAAGTAAAGTTACAAAAAATTGTATAAATGTGGTGCTAGTTAGTAACAAAGCGCAATAGTTGTGGGCGGAAAGGTGGGGGGCGGGGGGTTGGCGCATGATCTCTAGTCATTACAAAGTTGGGCCATGAGGTTGTAAAAAAAATTAAATTTTTCCATAATGTGCACACTAACAAAAATTATAGATATTGCACGTTAAAAAAAAGATTTAAAAGTGTTGAGTTTCTATGGCAAAAGTTTGAAGCAGAAACAGAACGCGCACAGAATCAGGGATGATGGCGAATATTCGAGGAGGCCGAAAGTTCAAGTACTTGCTTGAAAAATTTTATTTAATTAAATAAAGAATGAAATAAAATAAAAATTGTACAAAAAATCAGCAGATTCTGGACTCTTTTGAAAGTAAAACAATACGTAAAACTTTTGGTTGTGCCTGGGAGAAGGTTGATTGAAAAACTGTACACAAAATTAGTAGATTCTGGATTCTTTTGAAAGTAAAATACGACGTCAAAATTTTGGTTCTTTCTGTAAGAACATTAAATGAAATCTGTACAAAAAATTAGCAGGTTCTGGGATTTTTTGAATGTGAAACACTACGTTAAAATTTTGGTTCTATTTGCGAGAACTTTGAATGAAAACTTTACCAAAAATTAGCAGATTTTGGACTCTTTTGAAAGTAAAACAAAACATCAAAATTTTGGTTCTTTCTCTGAGAACATTAAATGAAAAATTGTACAAAAAATTAGCAGATTCTGGATGATTTTTAAAGTAAAACAAAACGTCAAAATTTTGGTTCTTTCTCTGAGAACATTAAATGAAAAACTGTACAAAAAATTAGCAGATTCTGAATTCTTTTGAAAGTAAAACACTACGTCAAAATTTTGGTTCTTTCTCTGAGAACATTAAATGAAAAACTGTACAAAAAATTAGCAGATTCTGGACTCTTTTGAAAGTAAAACACTACGTCAAAATTTTGGTTGGGTCTGGGAGAAGGTTGATTGAGAAACTGTACAGAAAATTAGTATATTCTGGACTCTTTTGAAAGTAAAACTCTACGTCAAAATTTTGGTTCTTTATGTGAGAACAGTAAATGAAAAACTGTACAAAAAAATTAGCCAATTCTGAATTTTTTTGAATGTGAAACACTTCGTTAAAATGTTTGTTGTTTCTGTGAGAACTTTAAATGAAAAACGATGCAAAAAATTAGCGGATTCTGGACTCTTTTGAAAGTAAAACACAACGTCAAAATTTTGGTTCTTTCTGTGAGAACAATAAATAAACAACTGTACAAAAAATTAGCAGATTCTGGATTTTTTTGAATGTGAAACACTACGTTACAATTTTTGTTCTTTCTGTGAGAACTTTGAATGAAAAACTTTACCAAAAATTAACAGATTCTGGACTCTTTTAAAAGTAAAACATTAAGTCAAAATTTTGGTTGTGTCTGTGAGAACGTTGAATGAAAAACTGTACAAAAAATTTGCAGATTCTGGACTCTTTTGAAAATAAAACACGACGTAAAAATTTTGGTTCTGTCTGTGAGAACATTAAATGAAAAACTGTACAAAAAATTTGAATATTCTGAATTCTTCTCTGATTCCCTTTTGAAAGTAAAACAATTGAATGAAGGCGGAAATTCAAGTATGTGTTATGAAAATTATATCATGAATTGATACTTGTAAGGATATAATGAATGATATAATAAATGATCCAATCCAATGATAACATGAAATGGTATAGTGAATGATTTATGATATAATAATAACAAATCACATGAAAACACAATGAATGAGTCTGAAAGACTTGCTGCCTTGGTTATCCACTGGTCTCCCATATCAGAAGTTGTGTGCTTCATTCCTACTAAAGGTTTGGCCACGGTCTTGTCTAAGTTTCTAATATTTCTTTGCTTCTAATTGTTTCCTATCCCATCAACAGTTCTCTGTCAAGTCATTAACCTTGGGAAAAGTTCCTATTCTTCCCAAAACATTCAGTGGATAAGCAGCACGAAAACAATTCTCATTTTCAATTATCTTATAAGAAAACACCATCAGCAGCGCCAGTGCAGGCAATGGAAAAGTGACGCAACGCTCATCGTAGATGCGAATCCTTTTTGTTATTCACTTCCCACCTACAATAATCAACAAAGGATGCGCAGGATGCGAAGCCTCAACATACGAATTCGTCTAGCGTAAAGTAGATGGTAGCTCCATCAACTAGGACTGCTAGCCGTAGGCTAATCACCCAACCTGACACAATTTCAATTGATTAACGTAACCAATACAAGTGAAGTAAATAAGGAGACAGAAAAGCCTGAAGGGTGAAAGCGCGGCGGCTTTATTGTCTCGAACTCCTCGAAGGAGTGGAATAAAGCGTCAAAATATTTAGTCGAACGTGTGAAAATTATTTCAAAATATTATTGAAATTCTGGCTCAATTATAAAGTAACCAAACAAACCAACCATACAAGCGACGCAACGCTCGAATTTGTCAAGGAGAAACTCAGCAATTTAGTTATCTCACGGCGACTGATCATTTTATTTTTCGATTTTTTTTCTCAGGGACTGTGTCAACTCCTTTTATTCACTTTATGCTAAAAAGCCAACCAATTTGAACGAGCTCGAGGCCAACATTCAGCACGTCATTGCCGGAATAACGCCGCACATATTGGATCGCTTGAGGCACTGCCATGGTGTGCTCTTCCATTCAAAATGACATAAATGTAGCTTCCAAATAAAGCCAGAATCAATTTGATATTTTACATCGTTGTTTTTTTATTCAAATGTATTTTTTTATCCTTCTATCTGGTAACCCTTTATGCAAAGTAGCAGTTACAGCCTATACTATTGAATCAGATCTTTGTAGCATAATTTTAGGCGCAATTTTTATGACATCATCCACTGTTGTTTGCGGTTGAGTTATTTCGCTGTCAGCTCAGATCAAAGTCAATTAGTTTTTTACTAAATTTTTTGTTTAATAAAGTATGTTCTGACATTTACGTGTGAAATACTTTGCTGTCATTTGTTCAGATCTAATTAACCAGCTTTCAGTTAACTTTGACAAGTAAATATTTGATAGATTTTTTTTCAATTATTTTCATGGCCATTACTTATTATGTTAAACCACTCGTTGTGCACAATTTTTTTTGTAATTTTTTAAAATTAATTTTGCCCACTAATTTATTATTAAAATACCAACAAGAATATTTTTCCACTAGAATATTGAAACAAACATCAAAATTGGCTTAACTAAATAATGTGACCGCAAATAAATAAATTAAATCAGAGCAATGCAAAAAATCAAACTTAATGCCCATTCATTAAAACAATCTGCGCAGCCGCATTTAATTATTAAATTGAAATAATTTATTAAGCATTATTAGCTTCACGAAAAAAAGGGGAAATTTGAAAACGTGCCGCAGGCGAAAGCAATTTTTTGCACGTGCGCCAACAACACGAATGCATTTTATACAATTGAAACTTGCACAACAACAACACACATACATAGAAACTTATTTGTGCAAATGTGCGTGTGTGCGCATTTATGTGGCTTAATTTTAATATTAAATTAATATGCATACAATTTGTTGATGCTGTGCATTTTTATTATTTACACTCACACACACACACATACACAAATTTTTGCAAAATGCAACGCGTGACCATAAGTGCATTAGAATGTGCGAACAGAAAAAATATCAGTTTGAAAATATTCAAAAAGAAACAATTAAATTGTATGATTACAATGTACAAAAAAATGTACAAATTGTTTAAGCTTTGATAAAAATATAGATTGAATTTAAAAATAAATTATACTTGCGTTAAAGTTTAGTAATTAAATAAGTAGTAATTTAATTTAATTCACAACGTGCTAATATATTTTTTTTATTGTTATAAAAATACATACAAATTTAAATAAAAAATTTATATCAAATTTCAAGAAATAATTATTTGGTGTATTAAAAAAAATAATTCGAATTCAAATTGTTGAGTTCTGAAAAAGTATTTTGATTTTTTTTAATTATTATAAAAATAAAGAAAATTAAAAAAAAATAATTTGAATAAAATTTAAGAAATATATATTTGGTTTATTAAAAAAAAATTCGAAAAAAATTTGTTGAGCTCTGAAAAAGTATTTTAATTTTTTTATTTCATAAAAATAAATAAAACCTGAAAAAATTAATTATGGTATTCACAGTTTGTGGGAAAATTTATTTCGGGCAACTTCCCCTAAAAAATAATGATCTAACTGTGAGCACCCCATTGTATGTCTTTCAAACAATTGTGGAAAAATTTTCAAAATAAAAATGCCTTGCTCAAATGGCAAACAAGCGTTGAACATCAAGTAAAGAAATCGTCCGATAGTGGCATAAAGTACTAAAAAAAATTCGATCCGGAGATTGTGTCAAAAAATTCATTTGACTTTGTTTTTGACTATTTCAATAAACATGCTCAGCAGTGCGGCAAATTTTAAAACTACCGGTATCTTTGTTTTTCATGCAAAGCAAAAACAATTGAGATATCTTATGGGAAAATTCGGGAAAATTGCCAGGTAGGAAATTTAACATGCTAGATACCGCTGAACTGTGAACACCATAAATGTAAATAAAATTTAAAGAACAAATTATTTGTTTTATTAAAAAAAATTTAAATTGGAAAAAAATGTTTGAGCTCTTAATAATATTTTGATCGAACTCTTGCGCGGTCTGAAAAAATTCCAACCTAACAACAATATATGAAATTTTTTTCTTCAAATTGATTCTTATTTTTCTGTATAGTCTCCTTAAAAGTCCGACACTTCTCCCAGCAAGGCTCTCATCTTTAAAACCCGTTCAAATGGAATGTTGGAAATGCTCATTCAAACACGTTTTTTGATCTAATGTGAGCACACATGGGAGGACAACCTTTTCATGCCTAAATCTTGATTCATGATATATGATATGAGACAATCTCAATCTTTGAATATGTTCACGCCTTCTGCTATCTCTCTCACTTTAATTTGACAGTTGTCTAGCATCATTTGGTGCCCTTAAGCAATGTAATCCTCAGTGTTTGAAGTTCTTGGACATTCCGAACATTCATTATCTCTCAATGTGGTACAGCCACCTTTAAATTCGGTTGACCAAAAATTTCACGGCGGTAAGTGATGTTGCAAAGTCCCTGTTCGAAGTGTTCAACTGGTCTTTTATGACCATTTTCACAAAAACCCTCACATCGATGGACTCAAAATATTGTCAAACAAAAACTGTGTATCCAAAATGACTGAAATTTTTCAAAAAAGGCGCAAATAGATTCCCAAGCTTTTGTTGACGAATGCTGGAAACTTCATGTTCAGGTCGACAACTTTTCGGACCACTTTCGTAAGCAATACCAACAGATTTGGGGCTGCTTGATCACCTTCTGATACTTCTGTAATGTAAGTTCTTTCGCCATCTGGTAGACCTTGTAGTTTGTCCTTTCAGCGAGGTCTTTCTCGTCCTCGTTGTCCTGCGACTTCCACATTGAATATTTTGTTTGCTGGACACAAACAATTTTGTCTTGCACACAAACAATGCGACCGAGCCAACTGGAAACTTTTCAGACACGTTCATCCAGACTCTTCCAAGTGTCGACAGCGCTTTTTCTACTTCAGCCTTCTAGCTTAAACACGGTCTTCCTTATTCTCGTCGTCGTTTGACTTCCACCTTCAATCATTTTTTTCGTTGTAGCTATGTTATGTCTTCCACATAAACAACATGGCCGAGCCAAACGGAAACTTTTCAGACACGATCCTCCGGACGCTTCCAAGCGTCGTCAGAGCTTTTCCTTCTTAAGAATTCCAACTTAAACACAGTCTTTCTTGTTCTCGTCGTGCTTTGACTTCCATATTGAATACTTTTTTCGCTGTAGCTTTGTCTTCCATACAAACAACATGGCCGAACCAGCTTTGCTGCTGCATGCTGATCCTCGTTTGAGCAATCAAAGCCTTTTAATCAGTGACGAGTTGAAGTGAGTCGATTTGGTTTTTATATATTTTCTCCATTATTTAGCATAAATAAAAACATCCTCAAATTTTCAAAACAATTCAATAGCCAAAATTTTTTCCATTGATTAAATATAACAAATTTTTATAAAATTATTTTTATAATTGAAATAAATCAAATTTGTATAAAATTTTTTTCCCCAAAATAAATAAACCACATTTGTACGAAATTGTTTCTTCATTATTTATTCCACCACATTTCCATAAAATAGTTTTAGTTTACCTAAAAGTATGCACCAATTTTTAAAGTAACACTTAAAAGCTCTACACTATGATTTACTAAAAAAAAAAATCTCATTTGAAGTTTGTTTTTCCTCCACACGTTCGTTTGCCTTTTTTGCTATTTCATGTTTTGATTTTATTTGCATCCCCTCCGCCCCATTCTGTCTGCGCCTGTTGGCCCCATAAGCCGCTTATGTGTTGGCGCTTACAAAATAAATTGGAAAAAAAATTATTTCAATTATCGCGCTTCAGTTGGCGGGCTGAAGCCCAGCACACATACGACTACGAGCTCGCTTAGTGCGGCTTTTTGGCTGCTAGCTGTGTTGTTATTGTTTTGTTGTTGAAATTTGTATGTTGCAACTTTGTTTTGCTGCAGTTATTTTCGTTGACTATTCATGCAAACTTTTTTTCGTACTGTCCTATTTCTTTGTTGGCATTAGGTATATGTGCGAGGATTATTATTTGGTTAATATTTTAATTGGCAAATCAAAATTCAAACAAGTGGAAAAATACCGGTTTGCCTTTTGTGCAGGCTTTCGTTGAATTTTACAGTTAATTTAATATGCTGACAACAGTTTGGCTCGGTTAAGGTTAAATCGAGTTGAGAGCGAGACTTTATTATAGTGAGTGACTGGCTTTTTGTAGCATAGTTTCAGGCTGGGTGGGTGTAAATGTTTATGATAGAATATGTTTATTTAGTTGCAGTGGTATGGAAAAATTATTTTGTTTATAATTTGTGTGTGCATTTCTTTTATTTTCGTTTAAATGGATTACAATTTTATTATGGTTTCAAAATGTGTATGTAATGAAAAATCGAAAGAAAATGTGTTCAAATGAATGCTTTGAACGTTTGAATGAATTTTGTGTACAATTTCCGTATCAGCTAAAATTTTGTGTAGATTTTTTCTTTTCTTTTTTTGTTTCTCTAACTTTAGGCTTTAAGAATAACTAAAAAAAGTATCATAATAATAAAACATTATAATAATAAAAAATTAATAATAACTACTTTGAAATTATTTAATACCTAATAAGTTTTTGCATATTTATTGATTCACGCCTATTTATGACTGAGTTCTTCTTAAAATTTCAAGCTCTAGTTGGTAAAAATATGGGTCTGATATAAGTTTATTTAAAAATTTGAAAAAAAACGTTTGAGATTTAAATTTTTTAGAATATTGTCCATCAGTACTGTCCATCAGTATTCGAAGAGGCTCAACTTTTCAGCTCATATTCACTAATACCATATTTTTATAATAACACAGGGCAACAAATTTCGACTTTGTGTCTGCTTTTCTGCAATCCGCAAACCGTTTTCAAAACTTAGTTTCCGTTTTCGCAAAAAATGGGCGTGTCACTTTTTCGGATTTTCCCTGACTTTTTTCACGTTTGGGATTGTAATTTCTAAACCAACCAACCGGTTGACATGATTTTCACTTTGTGGCATTTACAACACCTCACGGCTTTTTTTCCAATGTAATTTATTTTTATGAGTTTTAAAATTCCGCGGTAATTGGACCTCAAAGTCGGAAAATACGGAATTTCAAGGCGTTTTCTTAGATGTTAAAAAACATGCACATTTTACGTAAATCAACTATCGAGTAAGGTATAACACGAAAGCGGAAACATCAAGCAACACAACACAGCCAAATTATTTGGCGAAATACACATTCGCATCGAAATAATAGCAAAAATGTACCATAGTCATTTTCATCACAATGTGGGTAATTTCCTTAAACAATTAGGAGCCTCAAATATGCTCTTTTATATGTTCCATTTATAGTCTGATATACAAGCAAAAAAACAAAATGATTTTGAATTGCTCCAAACAAAAAAAAATTAAAGGCTTTGCAAACCCAGAAAAGCCATTTTGCTGTTGATCAGTGTAATTAAACTGATACAATTTGATTTTCTAATGACTCTAATTTTTTCTTTCTTAATTTTTTATACCAAAAATCATTTAAATCTATGAAAAGTTAACTTTCTAGTGACACACATTTTTTTCTCTTTTTCTTTACAGATATTAAAGTGACGGAATTGCACAAACTTGAAAATTTATAAGCTATAAAGTGGCTAGAAGTAACATTAAGGGTAAACAATTATATGAAAAATTGCATTAGAATTGTATTAAAATTATATTAAATATTAAAATATTACCAACATCAAATAATTAACCAAATAAATATACATGAACAATAACAATTTATATTTATATATTTATATTTATATTATTTTAACAACTTAAATAAATTAAAAAATAAAAACAAGCTATAAAAATTAATAAAAAAATGCAAGAACAATAATTTATTTTTTTTATATCTACTATTTTAGTCGGCCTCGATAGCTCAGCGGGTAGCGCGCTGGCTTCTCATACCGAGCGCCCCGGGTTCGATTCCTGGCTTGGGCTGGAAAAAACACTCATCTACTTCTGTCGCTATCCACATGAAGGGAATGAGAATTACAAGAATCGCACAAGTGCGCTCTTGGCAGGCAATGGCAAAACCTCCAAGTGTGAAAGAAAAACTGCCCATCGCCGTTCGGATTCGGCGTTAAACTGTAGGTCCGCTCCCCTCCCCTCCCTTTCCCCATCCGTTTGAAATGTGTGGTGTATCACTTGTTGAAAAAAAACAGTGTTGCATACGCATTTCAAACGGGTGGAATCTGTGGTATCACAACGGGCCCATTAAGAGGCCTAAGTGTGTCTCATACAGAGGCAGCCACCTCAACCTAACCTAACCTAACCTACTATTTTAGTATAAATAAAAAACAATAATAAAACAAAATAAAAATAATTACAAAATTAAAAATAATAATAAAAAAGAATAAAAATAATTAAAAAACATTATAAGTTTTTGACAACATATGCACGTATGAAAAAAAATATATAAAAATTAAAAATATCATAACTTGAAGGGAAACAGTTTTCTTTTTATGGACAAAAAAATTAAATTAATTTTTAAATTTAATTGTTAGACCATAAACGTGTTCGAATGAACATTTCCAATGCCCTCTTGGTACAATTTAGGCTTACAAATTCGGAGCCACGAAAAGTGTCTAAACTAATAACTACATTTCTTGTATCTTTGCTAAGTCGGAAAGCTTTCAGAAGGCTCTCGTAGTTTTTTTTTTATAGAAAACAAATTTTAATTTATATTTACATTTAAAAGTTAGGCCAAAAACGTGTTCGAATGAACATTTACAAAGTTTTTTAGAAACAAGTTTTGGGTTTTTGTTAGGTCTAAAAAGTATAAAAAGAAAGTCAACTCCTTTGTCACTGTTCGGCTTTGTACACAAAGATGGAAATCCTTAGCCTCTCCTTTCTTTTACAACTTGGACGACCTCAGATAAGTCAACATAAGAGACTTGCTAAGTTTTATCCACAAAACAAATTGGCTTGTGGGGGCACTTTGACTTGCAGTAAGTCCGATCACTTTTTCCTTGTGGTATCACAATGAGCCCTTTTTGCGGCCTAAGTGTGTCTTTGAGCGAGTCTCGTGTCCAGGCAGCCACTTTAACCTAACCTGGGTCCAAAAAATTTCAGACCAATTTTGTAGTTTTCTTTCTATAAAAAAAATATGGTTAATATTTATAATTTATTTTTAAATTTAAATTGATGTTTATATTGTATTTTAATTTGTTTAAATTCTGATTTTTTAAACTAAGTCATTTTTTAATGCTAAAATTTTAAAATATTTATTAATTGTATTAAATGAAATAAATTCAAATAAATAACTAATTTCTTAAATTCAATTGAAATAATAAATAATAATTGAAATATTTTAAGAATTAAAAAACGTATTCTAACTTTTAAATTAAATTATATTTAAAAAAATAATTTCTAATAAGAAATTCAAGTTACATATCAAAAAAAGGTTTTAAATTTAATAATAACGATTGTTTATAATAAATAATTGCAATTTTTTATTTATATTTATTATATTAAATTTAAATTGATGATTGAATCCTATTTTATTTTTATTTAAATTCTGCTCTTCCAAACTAAACTTTTTTAATGGTTAAATTTAAAAATATTTTTTAATTGCATTATGAGAAATAAAATTAAATAAATAACTAATTTCTTAAATTGAATTGAATTATTGAATTATTTAATGACATTCAAAAAACGTATACGAATTATTAAATTAAAGTAAATTTTAACAAATATTTTCTGATAAAAAATTCAATTAACATATTAAAAAAAGTTTTAAATTTAATTATAACGAGCCTATTTTTAAAAAGGAAAAAATAAAACTGTATACGAACTAATTAATAATAACTCATTTAAATTTTTTTATCTCTTCGTAGCATTTAATAGTTTAATTAAATAAACCATCGTGAAAAAAACACCAATAAAACACAATACACAACAATTAAAAACATGTTAAATGCAATGCGAACAAAATCAAGAGTCAGCAACATAGCGTCAATAAAAAAAATGCAACAGCGATAAAATCAAAAATAAATAAATGCAATTAAAAAAATATTAACAAAGTAATTAACATTGAAATGAGACTTGAATCCGAAATTGAATAAAATTGTAGCGCCATTTGAATGCACTTTTGCAGCAATTCAATTTAAAAAAGACTGAAATAGTCGACAACAACAAAATTAAAAAAAAAATTAAAAATATCACACAACAGCAACAACAACAACAACGCCAAACACTAACGACTAACGTAGAACAAATTTGCATACAATTCAATTCGACACTTGACACGCTGCCAAAATGCCCATTGAACTGTCAATGGGGCGCGTCGGCCATTTGACATTTGCTGTGGCGTTCTTAATGAGCCGCATTTTCATTATCATCGCTCTGGCGGAAGCAGCAATGGCGCTAAGCGGCAACGGCAGCGGTGGCAGCAGCAACGGCGGTGCGGGCTCGAATGCCGGCGGCGGCGGCGTGATGGGAAGCGGAGGCGTAGGTGGCACCACGTCTGGCAGCATGGCCAATAATGGTGAGTGAATTAATTGCATTTGTGGACAACAAGGGGAGCGGCAAACGAGGGAAATATAAATATTTTTGATGTCTTATTAAATGACAATATTAATGCGTTGTTTAATTATTCACACCCGAGGGAAATCGTGGACTATGAAACGTATTTTTTGTTTGCATTTTAATGGCCTGAATTTGAAAGCATAAATTTATAAAATTTATACACAGTGCGGTGCCATATTATGTGAAGCGAAATGTAGAGTTTTTTTTAAGGATACAGCCTAAAAATATGCAACAAAAATTTAGTTTACGCGTAAATGGTGTTGACTTGAATTGAACTAAACTAAAGCAGTTGGAATATAGGAACAAAAAATATGAAACTAATCGTTTATTGTAGAGGATATTCCAATAAGGGCGAGTCGATGTTAAATTGTGTTACAAAAATATTATTTTTTATTTGCAAGGCTCATGTATTCACTATGTATAGAATATCATTTTATGGTCAAAATGTTAGCTGCAGCTTGGCACAGATCCTTTCTTTAAGGTATCATGGCACGTTAGAAAGGGGAATTTTTAATGATTTACAAAATTATTTATTTTTCAGCTCCCTTATTACCAATCTTTTTGAAAACTTTTTTACAATATATTGAAGGTCCAAGGAATAAAATTTTTAGCATATTGTCTCTTATATAGGTGGAGCTGAAGTCGCGTAGACAAATAAAACACATCCTCTATTACGGACACTTATTCTCCGGATTGGCTAATCTGAAACAAAAAAACAAAAAAGATTCATAATTATTAAGCTTTTGGACACAGGAATTCATCAGAAAAAAAAACGCTAAAAATAAAAGGATAGGAGCTTTTTGAAAAAAGTGTCAAAAATTGACTGCGTTTTCCCCCCTTTTTCCACCAGAAAAAGTACTTTTAATTAAAAATTTTCTTCAATATTGTGGTGGATTCTTGTAAAAAATATGTTAATAAAAAGAACTAAAAAAATTTTTTTAAATCGGTCGAGCCGTTTTTTTTGGGTTTCAAAAAGATTTATAATAAAGGAGCTGAAAAATAAATAATTTTGTAAATCATTAAAACTTCCCCTTTCTAACGTGCCATGATACCTTAATCACTTTTTTCTAATCTAAAATATTCCAATGTTCTTTTGAAATTCTCCTGCTTTAAAATGACTCACACAATTGTGCATCATCGGTCTGAAAGGATTAAAACTCACACTTACTCATTATGCTTTAGTCACTTTTTCAAATTAACTTTACCCACCATTTCAATTGCCACACCAAATCAGCACCAATAACCATAAAACAACCGCTGACGTTATTTGCGAATTTGCATTTTGTTTGCAACCGAACGCATTTGCACCTAAAAGCACAACTCCGACGACACAGCCAACTCTGGCTGTCAAATCACTAAAATCGCATTTATACGGCAACAAATTAATGTTGCACCAACTTGCAATGCACATTTTCAATTCAATTAGCTAATTTGCATTTAAGCGCCTAAAAGTATACACTTGCACTGAACACCGTTGCCATAAAACAACAGCAGGCAGGCAAGTAAGCAAAAAAAAAACAACAACAAATGGCAATCATTAGCATGTCAGTGCTTTTGATGCACAGCGCCATAAACTATGCAAATTGTGTAATTGTTTTTCTTAATAGTTTTTGTTTGCCAGTTTACTGTTGCATACTTTACGGCATAAACGGGCACATTATGAGTGCAATGTTGCACAGCAAACAAATGTCAAAATGTGACGTTTGTTGTGTTGCTTTTTATTGCTGTACTGTATAAATTATTGTTCTAGTGTTGTTTGAGTTGTTGTTGTTGTTGTTGTGGGTGTTGCAATGTTGACTGTAAATTACTTTGCGACAATTTGCAAAAGTGTTTTTCACCACTCGGCACACGCGCCCTGGCTGCATTTCATTAAGCGCTTTCGAGCAGTTATTTCATTATGGTTGTTGTTCGTGTTGTTGTTGTTTTTGTTTTTACAACTACTTGTGACACATTTTGTGTAATTTTCCACCACTTACACTGAGTGTAGCTACAGTTGCCGCTGCGACGCCACTTCTTAATTAATGGCAATTGAAAAGTTAGCTTTTTTTTAAGTAAACGCCGAGCACCAACAAAAACGCAAATTGCTGTGTCAAGTCATTTGTGACATCAACTTTATTTGATTGTCATTTTTAATGAGCCAGTTGTGGGCGTTAATTATGTCAATGAACTGCGGAAGAAATATCTTGCATTCATTCATATAAAAGTTTGCCAAATTCAGCTTTGTAATGAGGAATTGATTGCATCTCAGACTACAATTAAAAGCAAATATGTGCACTTGAGCAGATATTCCATTTTAATGTGGCATTGATTGTGTATTTCAACTTAATATGCTATGACAGCATAACTAAGGCACAGATGGCTTATTGTCAACGTCAGCACATCGCACAGCGAAGCACAAATTCGCCTGAAAGTATGCCCCATGCGAATGACATAAATGCCAGAAACACTAACGTTGCATTACAAAACAACCACAAATACATTGCATACATTTAGGCTAAAGTTTCGTTTACAAATTTGTTGCAAACCAGCACGTTATACTGTTGTCGGATTTGTCTCCGAGCCTTAATGGCCACTTTGTTGTGTATGAATTTAATTTAAATTGGCCACACAATTTCACAAACAATTTCAAAACAACGCCGTCGGCCATTTACGTATACAGCAAGTTGAAAATAATTTTATTTAAATGGCATAGCAGCACATGCGGCCCCGTTTTCATCATATCAGTCAAATCAGCTCGATAACGGGCGATTGTATTAAATTTTCCTAAATGTCTGCGTAATTTGTGCCAATAAAAACTCCAATTTCGCTTTGTGTACATTCGACACACGCACACAGCCCAATAGATCCCAATACACCATGAACCCGATAAGCGCTGTGATTTATGCGAGCCGGCGCAAAAACGAGTTTGCCGCCACGCCATAACCCAGCGAAAAATTACGCCGACACACATCATTAATCTCGAGCGCAGCAACGTCTCGGCAGCGGACCCTTTGCGCGCGCACAGACCGGCTCGGTGGCCTTCAAAAGTAGAAATCAACAACCAAACGCACACGTGTGCGCCCACTTCGGGCCAAGGGCGCTGCCAGGGCGTAGCAATAAAGTAGCGAAAGCGAAAAACGCTCAAGTCAACGGGGGGAGGGGAGTATGAAGAAGCTGTCTACTAATTGCTAATCAGTTTGTGGTAACCGCAATTGTGGTTAAAACAATAAAATACCACAACAGCCAGAGGGTGAAAATGCGACAAGAAAGGAACGAAGCGAACCGTAAAGGGCCAAGCAAAAACCGACAGACGGCGACTGCTAATGGCAGCCTATTGAATTTTCCCACATTGCGCAAGTATGAGTGGGCGTTTGTGTGTGTGTTTGCGTGGGGGACTTTATTGATCGACATTGTGTGTATGTGTGTGTGTAGCGTTTTCGATTCGAATTGCCTTTGTGTGCTCTAATAATATTAATGAATTTCTGGTCGATATGACAACTTTCTGTGCGTTAAGTATTACTACACATAAGCTGTCTGATGGAATATAATTTCAATGCGCAAATAACGCCAACACAATTGCCATCGAATTATGATTCAATTAAGCAAATTTATGTATTTTTGTATATTTTCCTTGTCAAGCTTAAAATTTGTTATTTTATTTTTTCATTATTTGTACATGTAATAGATTTCATTAAGCTATTCTAAGCTCATTTTATTAACTTACGAAATTCACACAGAAAATTAAAAATAGGTACAAATTATGGCATTTTATTCATGGCATTCATTTTTGTTAGGTTTGCACAGAACTTTTGAGCAAAATATCATTAAAACCATATTTGTTTCCCTAAGTTTTTGTAACAAGCAGATATTTGATAGAGGTTTGAGACCAGAAAATTGGCCCCCTTGCGTACACAACTGGGTGCGAGTTTATTCTTCAAAATTGACGTTTTCCGCTTTGCAGTAATATCCATCGATTGCAATGCACTTATGACATAGTTTGATTCATTTTTCATAACATTTGCAATACTCGATGTTTCGGTATGTCCATCAGAATCGTCTTTGATTTTTATATTATCTCTTCTTCGCAGTTCGTAATGATCGTTGGAATCAATCGATCAGAAAAAAAACCCAAGGGCTAAATCAGATGAATTCAATAGCTGAAAATATTCATTTCATTAATTTATATTAATTGACACACTCATTCTTTGCAATTTTCTTTATGCTTTATTATAATCATTGCTTTCTTTATCTTATCTTTCAGACACCTCATTGTCAACGTTTCTTTCTTTTTCATTGCATTCATTTCCTTCAATTCTTTCAGGGCGATCTTACTGCGTTTTAGCACCTTTCTAAGTAAGCAATTATTCCCAAAGAAATTCTTTTTTATGTCCTTCTATCTCATAGTTATTTTTCTTTTTATTTCAATTGGTTCTTTTTTTGTTAACCGTTTCGATCCCGAATTTTACCCTGTGTCTCGATATTACTTTTTGGCATTTAAATCATGAAACACTTTTCTAAGAAGTGTACACGCGACATTTGAATTCGCCACGCCTCTTTGTTAGAGTTCTAGAGCTCGTTTACTGTTGAACAATTTTAGCTTAAAACGGGTTAAATAAATTTTGTATCAATATTTTTTAATTACAGAAAAATTATTTAATATTTATGGAAAAATACAAAATTATCACTTTTTAATGTTATTTAACCATTATTAAAGAAACAGGGATTTGATTAAACGCGCCCAATTCGTAGACTTCAATTAGAACACAAACTTTCCCTGATATCGCTGCAAATTATTGGAAATTATTTTGGGGATAACAGAAAAATTGTTGTAATATGCTTTGAATTCACTTCTAAAAATATTAATTTGTTGGTGCCTACTTAAATTAAACCCATAAATCAATCGTAGCTTTTGCTATAAGATGACAAATAGGTGAAGTTGCCCTCAGGCAACTTTGGGGTCGAAAGGGTTAAAAGTCATCATTCCTTCCAGGGGCGGATTCAGAAAAATATTTCGAAGGGGGTTTCAAAAAGTAATTCTTTAATATTCATAAAATGCCAAAAAAAATTCCTTTTAATTTCTATGTAGTTTTACAGCCTGATTCTGTGTATTCTTGACAAATTTTTTATCAAGGAATTTTGTCAAGATTTTTATCAAGCAAAAGCCTTGTTGGTATTCTGATGCAACATTGATAAAGTAAAAAGCTCATTTAATTCAACATAAGGTGAATATGCGACAGCTGTCAAATTGTCAAAAAATAAGACAAAAAATTTAAGAAAAGTAAGTTTGAAAAAAAAGCCGGCCTTGATAGCCCAGCGGGTAGCGCGCTGGCTTCTCATACCGAGCGCCCCAGGTTCGATTCCTGGCTCGGGCTGGAAAAAACGCTCATCTATCAGGTCAGTCCATAAGTTCGTGCGTTTTTTTTCAAAAGTTTAACAATAGGCGCTTTTTGCATACAAAAAATAATTCGTGGGAGGTAACGGAATTTTTTTTATTTTCTCTGATGTAAAAGTGTTAACATGCACAATTCTTCCATTTTCAATAGGCAAAATTTCAATTTGTATGCTGTTGTCAATAGCATTCACATTTTTGACAATTTATCAAGAAAAGAGCTTTTATTTTAGGGAATAGAATACCGATTCTTGACAAATAGTAAAAACTTGACAAATAGTCAATATGGTGAATTTATCAAGTGTACAGAATTGGGCTGTTAAAGTCGATCCTAATATTTTGGGGGGTTTCAACCATCAAATCGCCCCGCCCCCCCTGAATCCGCCACTGATTCTTTCATTTCATATTTTGCATTCATAAAATTTATGGATCCACTCCTCGATTATTTTGTTCTATTGCGAACAATTTGGTTTGTCGTATTTTTTTCGTTTACTTAAATTTGTTCATCTATTTATCATTCATTCCATAATATTTTCATTGCCAAAGCCATTCTTGAAGTGCTGTGTCCTTCTATCCCACAGTTTTCTCGCTTTTTTCCTCTGCAACCTTTACTTTATTATTTTTCTGTTATTCGTATATCTCTGTTAATTTTTATTACTTTTAATTATTTTAGTTTTATATTAAATTTTTATGTTTTCATTTCTTTCTTGCTCATTCGTTTGTTTTTATGAAATTTTTATTATTATTATTTATTTTTATTTTGTATTTAATGTTTAAATTTTCATTTATTTCTTTCTCATTCGTTTGTCTTCATTAAATGTTTATTACTTTTATTTATTTTAATTTTATATTCAACGTTTAAGTTTTCTTTTCGTTATTTCTTATTCGTTTGTTTTGATAAAATTTTTATTATTTTTATTTATTTTAATTTTGAATTTAATGTTTAAGTTTTCATTTCTTTCTTTCTCATTCATTTGTCTTCATTAAATTTTTATTACTTTTATTTATTTTTAATTTTATATTCAATGTTCAAATTTTCATTTCTTTCTTTCTCATTCGTTTGTCTTTATTAATGTTTTATTATTTTTATTTATTTTAATTTTATATTAAATTTTTAAGTTTTCTTCTCGTTATTTTTTATTCATTTGTGTAAATTAAATTCTTATTACTTTTATTTATTTTTATTTTGTATTTAATGTTTACATTTTCATTTCTTTCTTTCTCATTCGTTTGTCTTCATTAAATGTTTATTACTTTTATATATTTTAATTTTATATTCAACGTTTAAGTTTTCTTTTCGTTATTTCTTATTCGTTTGCCTTGATTAAATTTTTATTATTTTTATTTATTTTAATTTTATATTCAATTTTTAAGTTTTCTTTTTATTTCTTATTTGTTAGTCTTCATTAAATTTTTATTATTTTTATTTATTTTTGTTTTATATTCAATTTTTAAGTTTTCTTTTCGTTATTTTTATTAATTTGTGTTAATTAAATTGTTATTACTTTCATTTATTTTTAATTTTATATTCAATGTTCAAGTTTTCATTTCTTTCTTTCTCATTCGTTTGTCTTTATTAATGTTTTATTATTTTTATTTATTTTAATTTTATATTCAATTTTTAAGTTTTCTTATCGTTCTTTCATATTCGTTTGTCTTATTTATTTTTATTTTTTTATTTTTATTACTTTAATTTATTTTAATTTTGTATTTAATGTTTAAGTTTTCCTTTAATTTTTTTCTCATTCGTCTTCATTAAATTTTTAATACTTTTATTTATTTGTTCGTATATCTCTGTTAATTTTTATTATTTTTAATAATTTAAATATTATATTCAATTTCTATGTTGTCTTTTATTCTTTCTCATTCGTTTGTTTCATTAAATTTTTATTTCTTTTAATAATTTAAATTTCATATTCACATTTTAAGTTTCAAAGTTTAAGTTTTCTTTCCTTCTCATTCGTTTGTCTACATAAAATTTTTATTAAATTTTTTATTTTAGTTTTATATAAAATTTTCAAATTTTCCTTTCTTTCCCTTTCATTCGTTTATTTTCAATAAATTTTTATTATTTTTATTTACGTTAATTTTCTATTTAATGCTTAAGTTTTCTTTTCTTTCTTTCTCATTCGTTTACCTTCATTTAATTTTTATTACTTTTATTTATTTTTTATATTCAAGTTTTAAGTTTTCTTTTCTTTTCTCCACCTTCCTTTGTCTTCGTTAAATGTTTATTATTTTTCATTTCATTGTAGTATTTAATGTTAAGTTTTGTTTTCATTCCTTCTTGTTTTTCTTGCCTTCATTACCTCCCTCTTTGAATCCATTCTCAAACCATTCTCCGCACTTTCGTTGATTGATTTTCCCTCATGTTAATTTGCCTTAAATTCCTTCGCACTCTTTGCAATTTCTTTGTCATTCCTTTTTTCTAATTTTTTTGCACATCCCCAAACATGTGTTTTCTGCCATATTCCTCCACTACTCCATTTTGTTTCGATTGCATTCCTCTCGAAATTCTTTTCCCATCTGTTTTATGTTGCACGCGTTTTTCCGTTTGACTTAAGCAAAGCACGCCGCATGGCCATCAGTCATGTTGGCAAGCACATTAACTGTACATTTTTGACATTCCACTGCCACGTTTGATTGCTTGCTGTCATTTTTGACTATTTGCTTTTGCATATCCAACAGTTTGAGTTTTATTTTTTTCAAATGTCATCTTCGACGCGATGGAAAAACATCAAAACACATCGCTTGTCGCAACTCCTTCGCTCCCAGCATCGAAACGGATAACAACCGTAAAATCTGCACTATCTGCACATCATGACTGTTACTGTCACTATCGCAAGCGCCATCATCATTTACCGCCCGCCACTCGGCGTCCGGCGTCCGCAGTCGATGTGTCCCCTCGGCCACGATGACTTCGCTTAAGTGTCGCTTACGCAAATCTGACAAATGACAGCAGCAACGGCAAAATGGTTATTGCTTATTTTGTCATTTATCTACATTTGCTGCCGTCTCGACCACGCTTCAGTGTCACGGCAGATGTTGGTTTTGTTTTCAATTTTGTTGTTTTTGTTGTTAGGCAATTCATTGCTGTTATCGTTGTTATCGTTGTTGTTGTTGTCCGAAGTCAAACACTAACAATTTGCATTGCGACAATAGAGCACTTGGCCAGCGTGCTTGATGTGTTTGCGTATTTGTCAATTTATTAGATTTGTCAATTTGATTGGTTTGCTAACGGTATAATGTTAACATGATGGGCCATTGTGACAGTTGGCTGTCGGAATGTATATTGAGTGTGTACGCCTTGCATAACTAATGACAGTTGCTCATTAACCGGACATGGCAATGAATATGCAATGGACTCGAGTACTATTTAAATATTTTAACAACTCTGGCAATTGGTTTAATTAAGTATTTGTAATTAACTAAATTGCAATTAGCAGCAAACGATGGGGGTGTGAGTGTGATTAGAAAATGTTTGTAATGTGGGCAACAAATGTGTAAACATTATAGCGAAGACATTGTAAGAACTTTTGACGTAATTTGGACGGGCGTACATGTGACAATTACGTAATTGGTAGCTAATAGTTGAGTGTAGGAAATCGAAAGGTCTTAAAACACAGTCTTCGAGGAGGCATTTAGAGATGAGCTAATATGAAGAAGAAGAAAAAGAAATAAACAAAACTAAGCCATAGCATCTCTTGTAATTTTGTTTAATACTAGCAGGGCCCCGCGGCTTTGGGGCCAATAAATCAAGTTCTTCTTAACCCTTAACTCTTTGTTGATGCCGTCAGATTTTTGTGAAAAAATACTCATCTAATTATTTCTTTTTTAAAGTTCTTCCATCATATTTGAAATCAATTGGCGCATTAAATCTTTCCTCTCTATACAAACATTTAACCCATTGTTGACCGTTAGATTTTTATTTTCCCAAAAGTGAAAAACACGTGTCGAATTATTTCGGATATTAAGTACTATCACTAAGTTTAAAGTCAAAAGGCTCATAAAAATTGTTTGTCTCCATACAAACATTTAACCCATTGTTGACGTTAGATTTTGATTTTCGAAAAATTAAAAATATGTGTCAAATTATTTCACACCAAGAGTACTTTCACCAAGTTTAAAGACAAAAGGCATACAAAATCATGTCTCTTCATACAAATTTTTAACCCTTGGTTTACCCCTTTCAGTTTTGACTTAAAAAAAATATGAAAGACGTGTAAATTTTTTTTGATTTCAAGTGTTTTCATTAGCTTTGAAGTCAATAGGCCAATCGGTTCAGGGGTTTTTCGTAGTCTTTCCGTATACACAACTTAACCCATTGTTGACCCCCTTATATTTTGATTTTCGAAAAATTAAAAATATGTGTCGAATTATTTCTCCCTAAGAGTACTTTCACCAAGTTTGAAGTCAAAAGGCCCATAGAATCTTGTTTCTCCATACAAACATTTAACCCATTGTTGACCCCGTTATTTTTTGATTTTCGCAAAAAATAAAATACACGTGTTGAATTGTTTCTCATTTGAAGTATTTTCACCAAGTTTGAAGTCAATTGGCCCAATAATTTTTTTCACAGTTTCTCTATACAAACTCTTAACCCATCCCGTCACATTTTTATTTTCGAAAAATAAAAAAAAGTGTCGAATTATTTCTCACTTACTGTACTTTCACCAAGTTTGAAGTCAAAAGGCTCATAAAATCCTGTTTTTCCGTATAAACTCTTAACCCATTGTTGACCGTTAAATTTTGATTTTCCCAAAAGTGAAAAATACGTGTCGAATTATTTCGCATGTTAACCCATTAACGACAGAGCCCTTAAAATTGATGTAAGATGCTGACATTTTTACCAGATGCTAGTTTTGTACAGTTAAATACAAATCAGAAAAAATTTTCAAAATCTTGGCAGGGGGCGTTAATATGGCCTGTGACGTATACGTCACGTTGGTCCTCATACCCACCTAGTGCATACATACGAAGAAGATAATTTTATGTGCTCGAATATTTGCGAATTTTTTGGTTTTTATTCTCCTTTTTGATGCATCATACATTTTTTCAATATTTTAAATAGAAGAAGCATCTGGCGAATAAAAAATAAACTTTATATATTACACAATAAAATTAGTAAAATTGAAAATTAAGTCAAAAAATGATAGGTTTTGAAGCATTTAGCACACAAGCCCATATTACATTTTCCGCATACAGATATACACACCGTTGTGCAATTCTGACCCCGACATCGTCGACGTTTGCTATCTGCAATCACCTCCACAAAGTGATCGATGCCATCGTACCTTTGCATCATGCATTTATCTTCACTCTTCGGCTTTCGATAACCTTCAGGCGACTTTCTAACGCCACGACTAGCTCAGTAGTGGCTTGAAATTGCTTGACGAAAATCAGATTGGTAAAAATTTTAATAATTTGTGAGCCCACTGTTGTAAGGTCCTAGGTGGGAAGAAAGGTCGGAATACGCCCAGTAGGGTGGAACTAATGTTGGTAAATACGGACCACCACAATTTCTTGCGACAATTTTGTATTCATTCAAATGCTGATAAATACGATCTGTACCGCCCATTGAAACATTATACACTGCATCGCTACCGCATGTGGTCGGGGAACGGTGATTATTCGCCGATGTTCTCGTCAGTATTGACCGACTTTGGATACGTGATGTTATCCATAAATGGTTTAATCTATAGAAAAAAACAGCACTTTCCAGTTTTATGCTCTCTATGTGATCACCTTGTTTCTTTTTTAGTGCCTTTTTGTCAGGCAAAAGGCAAGATTTCGGTATCATAAAGTATATCTTATTACACCAGTGCCCCCAGTAGCCCCACTGTTTCAAACCAACCAAAACTCGAATTGAAGTAAATAAATTATCGAAACTTATGCAATACGGCAACTGTCTTCTCGTCGTCCAAAAGACGACAAATCAAGAACATCCTTGATTTAAGGATCCTTCAAAGAATCAAAGGACGATATTGTCATCGATGGCGACAGGAATGTCATCTTCGTCGGAATTACATACTAATTCACATGGTAGTAGTTGCTTCCTGCCAAAATTTTTGATAGTACCGCCGTAGTCTTCTTCGCCTGAATCTTCATCGGACACCTTAGGGTCACCGGAAGGCTCTATATACAATTTTTAAAACCTTCATCATCACCCTGCAAGCTTTTCAGATAATCTAGCATTTCATCTGGGTTTACGAAGTATCTAATGACATAAAAAAGTAATATATGTACTTGCACTGTGTTTGGACCAACGTAACGTATACGTCACGGCAATAAAAAACACAATCAAACACGGATAAAACAAAATACGTTGTCATTTATTTTTTGCACTATTTATCTACAAACTATTCTAAGTAAAACTGCATACAAATATTTTGTTTATCTGCATACGAAAAAAACATTTTAATATACTTACTTTTTGACCTTTGTCATTTTCGATATTTTTCCTTTTTTCAAATTTCACAAAATAATAAATCAACGTAAACACGACTTTTCACAATGAAAGCTTGACTGCAACTGAAGCAGTTTCGGTCGCTATGCTTATGAGTAGGTCATGATATAGTTTTTATTACATTTGAAGTAGCCAATTTTTTTTTCTCCGCCCATAAAGCTGGGCTAAGCTATCGTGACGTATACGTCACGTTGGTCGTTAATGGGTTAAGTGTTTTCACTAAGTTTGAAGTCAAAAGGCCTATAAAATCTTGTGTCTCCATACATACTTTTAACTTATCCTTGACCCCGCTAAATTTTGATTTTCGAAAAAATGAAAAACATGTGTCGAATTATCTCTTATTAAGAGTACTTTCACCAAGTTTGAAGTCAATTGACCCTTAAAATCTAATTTCTACAAACTCTTAACCCGTCCTTGACACCGTTAGATTTGAATTTTCGGAAAAATAAAAATCACGTATCGAATTTTTTCACATTTGAAGTACTTTGAAGTCAAAAAGAGGTTTGAATAAAGGCATACAAAATCATGTTTCTTCATACAAACTTTTAACTCTTCGGTTACCGCCTTAAGTTTTCACTTAAAAAAAAATATGAAACACGTGTCAAATTATTTTTGATTTCAAGTGTTTTCAGTAACCTTGAAGTCAATAGGTCAATTGGTTCAGGATTTTTTCGTAGTCTTCCCGTATACACAACTTAACCCATTGTTGACCTCGTTACATTTTGATTTTCGAAAAAATAAAAAAACCTGTAGAATTATTTTTTACTTGAAGGGTTTTCACCAAATTTGAAATTAATGAACCCATTAAATCGCGTTTCTTCTTTAAACACCTTAACCCATATTTTGCCCTTCAGAACGAATTTCAAAAAATCCCCTCTTAGTGGAGGTTAATTTTTCGAGATGTGCTTACAGTTTTAATTTCATGTTTGTAGCTTTAGCGGTTTGGGCTGGGCGGTGATGAATAAGACAGTCAGTTAGTCAGTCAGTCAGAACAAACAATTATATGTCCTTGAAACAAGGACTCTAGGACTCTGAAACAAGGCTAGGACTCTAAACTTAGCTATAATATTTTATATTCTAATAATTAATAATAATAATAATAATAATAATAATAATAATAATAATAATAATAATAATAATAATAATAATAATAATAATAATAATAATAATAATAATAATAATAATAATAATAATAATAATAATAATAATAATAATAATAATAATAATAATAATAATAATAATAATAATAATAATAATACTTATAATAACATCTCTTGTTGTGACTTCCTAAAACAAGCTATTGACTAGCAAAAGCGCCGCAAAGTGGGCAAACATCTTCAAATTATACAATTAGCTAAGCTTTGATCTTAGCTTTTCATTGAAATTGTAGCACACTAAGCACACACGTAGCACACTAAGCAACCACTTAAAGAATTTCCAAAGTGAGTTTAAAAGTTTTAGCGCTTCAAACAACAACATCCAATACTCTTACATATGCACATAGATACACACCCACACACACACACACACACAGACACACTATGAATAGACATGTGTGGGCGCCGTTGCTTCGCATATAAATCATAATGCGACTTTTCACATTTCATGCTCGCACAAATCCCTCAAAATCTTTTCTACTTTTGCTGTCTTGCCACGTTGACGTAAAGTTTTAAATTCAACACGCTTGCCAGCTTCTTTGCAGCGGCAGAAGACAACGTCTCCCCATCTGCCTTGTGAGCGATCCGAAACAACAACAGCAATTATGCACATACATAATTTACTTAAACAATGAAACCATATATTAAATTACGTGCACACAGGATCACACACACACACACACACACACACACAAAAATGCCCAGCCATATGTGTAGGAATGTGTATGGGTGTGAGGGTGAATGTGTTTGTGTGCGAGCTTGTTTGGCAACCCATATATGGCATTATTGTTTGGCAACACTACCCAACTCAGGCGGCTGTCAGCGCCCAAAAACTTGGCAGCACAAGAAAAAAACAAAAAAAAGGACCGACATAGCGCCTCAGCGACGATGCGACGCGACGACGCTGCACAAGTATAAGAAATCAAATTTGTCAAGCGTTGCGATGTAAACACAATAAAGAAAAATTACACTTAATTTGGCATTTAAGTGTTGTTGATGCCGCTGCTGGTGGTGGTGCGGTTGTTGTTGTTGTTGTTGTTGCTGCCTTTGCAATTTTACTATATGTGAGCAGGAATGAAAATAACAAAATTTAAGGGGGCCACACAAACATAACAATAGCGAAAAGAAGAACGGCAACTGTGAAGTGCCAAAGTGGCATACGTCAAGTGTGCCGAAGAGTGCGCCAAAGCGAATGAGAGGAAGTGGCAGATGGGGCGAGCAAACGTGTCGTTTAACAAGCGAAGGCACAATGCTGTCCTTATTGAGGGTCGTTATGTAATCAACTTAAGAGCCACGGCTTGCTTTACTTAAAAGACTTTAATATCATTGATTTTGTTGTTTTTGGATGGATCTAGAAATTAGGAGACAAGGTTTAGAGTGAACAAGTTATGGACTTCTGTATTGAACGCACTATAATCATAGTGCTGGAAAAAATATCTGCAGGGAGAACATTCTACAAATGCGCCGTAGGGGCCAGAAACTCTCTCTCTCTGTAGTACTTAGTGCGCTGGAATATCTTTTCTAGGGAATGCCCGGAGTGATAGCATCACATTCCTCATCTTCTCTGAATAGGTACCGAAAAAGTATCTGTAAAACAAGCCCATGCATGCCTAGTTGCGACGATGTTGGAAGGAGTCACTAGAGCTCGATGCCCTATTGTTCCCTATAAGCTATTCTTCCTTACTTTTGTACGCGGTGCAGGAGCTCCAAATAGGTTTTTAAAGCCCCGGGATCTTGGGAAAATATCCGCAATGAAACCATTCCACAATCGCGCTGTACGAGCAGGAAACTCTCTCTCTCTGTAATGCTTAGTGCGCTGAAATATCGTTTCAACGTGGAATGTATGAGCGCCAGTGTTCTAACGGGTTGTCCAGGGAAATATCCAAAGATTGCTCATCTCCTCTGAATAAGTGCTGAAAAGGTATCTGCCTCATTACGACGATGTTTCAAGGTGTCAATAGAGCATATCTGTTCCCAGTAAGCTAATCTCCTTTACTTTTGTACGCGATCCAGAAGCTCTAAGAAGGTTATTAAAGCCCCGGGATCTGAGGACAATATCTGCAGGGATACCATTCCACAATCGCGCTGTACGGGCTAGAAACTCTCTCTCTCTCTGTAATGCTTAGTGCGCCGAAACATCGTTTCAACGTGGAATGTATGGGCGCCAGTGTTCGCACGGGTTGTCCAGAAGAATACCCAGAGGGATGACATCAGATTGCTTATCTCTTTTGAACAGGTGCTGAAAAGGTAGTAAGCTAATCTTCCTTACTTTTGTACGCGGTCCAGGAGCTCCAAAAAGGTTTTTGAAACCCCCTTCTACAGGTGCGAGTCAAACTCTATTGTTGGTCAGATATAGGTGGTGTAAATAATGCGTTGATCTGATGGCGTGAAATATTTGTTAAATCACTTTTGAAAGCCACTTCAAAGGCACTTGGCTGGTTCTTTCGACACGCCAAAAATATGATCATTCCATCAAAGATCAAAGAGCTACCGATTCCCATAACCAGCGATGTGTTGGCATATGGGGAGACACGTTTGTGGTATAACAAAAGGAACAATGGGCATTGCAAGGACTAAATCGCCCCTATTCGCTTGATACCACTTGGAGATTGTTTGTAGGTCACTGCTAAGTGTGTCATTCAGACCGCGCCGTTCTCTCTCAATCTCCACAGACCTGGGACGCTTTGTGATAGAGTATGAATGACAAATGGTGCTGTCATTCGCAAACGTATAAATGAGATTCTTTGACGATGATAACAGTTCGTTGATAAAAATAAGAAAAAGCTTGGAGAGAGTACCTAACCCTGGGGCATTCCAGCGCTAAGGGAATGTTGAGAGCTATCAGGTCCAGTCAGTGAAATCGATTGACATAAGGGATCTTTTAGTATTGTGACGATACTGCTCGCTGTCACTGTGCAAGGCACTGGAAGGGAAGGAAAATTAGCATATGTGGCATACTTTTAGGGGCATGATAATTTCGCTAGAACATTCATAAAGATGACTCGCGATGATACTGGAAAATTTGAGTCCAATTAGAATGTTCGAGAAAGAGCTGTGCGACAAGCAAGCAAGTATAAATGGCAGCCAGGTACAACCCAGAGGGAAGAGTTTGGTTTTAGTAAGCAAAGGTGCAACACGAAGTAGTCAAATAAGTAACAAGTGTGAGGCAGTAAATTGTAGAATTGTAAATAAAGTGACTACTATTGTAGAGCTGCGTTGAAGAATTTTAGTGTGTTTTATTTTGGGCACAATCCAGAGAAACGAATAAGCCTGCGCAGAGGTTGCCGAACAAATTTTCGTAACAGTATTGAACATTTTTATTTGTTTAATTTTTTATTTGGACGTTTCTGATTGTTTAATACTTTGCTTATTTAGTAGAGTGTTTCTACACCTTAGCTCCAAGTTCATATCTTACTTAACCCTTTCGCTACAGGTTTTTACTGGGGAAAGTTAAAATTTTAAATTTTACGTCTTAGGCTTCTATGTTATATTAGAAACATTCCACAAGAAATTTTTTAATTTTTATACTCGGACCCTGTATTTTAGAGTGTTTTTCTATGAGAGTAACCATTGTAATTGTAATATGAGTAATCGTTGTGGCTGTAATAATTACTTAAACATAAAACTTTTTACGCATAACGAAAATTTGAATATTTCTTCATTTACTTCAGCCAAAATTAAAAAAAAAAAAAATATCTAAATTGAAAGAAAACGTAAAATTAAAAAGTTCTCTAATTGTTTCTGCTTCTTCTTCCTTTACTTTGTCAAGATATACCATTAAAAAAACGTGTATTCTTCTCTTCTTTAAACTTAAATATTCAGTTTATTAATTTCGTATTTTTCCTAAAACTTCAAACTATTCTAAAGACCAACAAAAAAATTTATTTTTGCAACCATAGAGGATGCAGACGTCCACAAAGTAGCATGTTGCCATATGGCAGCAAAATAGCGAAAGGGTTAACTGGCCATAACAACCTTTTACCGAGTTATGGCCAGAATTTTCGGCCACACCAAAAGATTATAAGCCAAATATGATAGATCCAAAAGATATCCAGCAAATATCCAGAACATATCCAGAAATCTTCTACTGGACAATTCTACCTATACCGTTAAAAATGTAGATGAATCGATCAAATAGTTTTCGAATCTATAAAAGACAACAAACAAATTTATCAGAATGCATTTTGATCTGCTGTACGCTTCGCTACATAACTTTTAATTTTTTTCTAGCTTCGAAAACATATCTCTTCACATTATTCTGACCATTAAATTGCTTCAAATATTATCAAAAATAAAATAAAATCATCCTCGAAACGCTTTGCAAAATCCCAACAGCACATTCGATTCACATAAATTAGTTCAAAACTAATCGCTTTCCGCGCCAACATTAATTTCTCTAAATAAATGCTGACAGCTTTTAAATTCTGTCAGAATCTTAAAGTTTAATTCAATTAACGGGCGTAGCATTCGACATGTACGAAACTTTGCCGCTAACAGTTTGTTGTAGCGTCAGCGCGGCCTGTTTAGGGCTCTAACATAAACTTATTAAAAAAGTGTCAAGAACACTTTTAGCCAAAATGCCAACACCAAAAAACCCCAACAAAAAACAAAACAGAAAAAAAGCAAAACAAGTAAAAAAACAGACATCGAAGTGAAAAAATTCAGCATGAAAAAATAAGACGATGAAAAATGAAGTAAGCAAGAAGTAAGAAAAACAAATTGTAAAGTTTGCCTATAAAATGCCAGAAATGTCAAAAGGAAATGCCAAAAATGTCAAAACTTTTAGCAAAATCAATAAGCAACGAATTAAGGAAGCAACTGTACCAGGAGCGTAGTTGGTATGTTGTCATAAAAAATGTGAGAAAATAATTTTGTTATTTTCAATTTCATTTATAAAGAAATGTATGAGAAATAAAAGCATTTATATTTAATGGAGATGATGTGTTTTTGTATTTGTATATATTTATTTATATATATTTATACATTTGAATATAGATACTCTTCTCTCTGGCTACGCTCCTGAACTGAATATAACATTGAGCTGCATAAAAATATGGCCAAAGCGTCAAGTGAGGGATTTGTAAAACGCAGAAAAAATTTGTTTAGAATAAAAGAAGAGATGCGACACGTACAAAGTGCCACAAAAAACAGTAAAAGAATCACGCAAATAGTGAAGCGGCGTCGACAGAATGAAATTTATGTAGAGCCAAAGGAATTGAAAAATCACAGCAACAAGTTGAATTACCAACAATTACCATTTAAATTGAGATTTAAACCTAATTTGCAAATGCAAGTGAAGGCAAACGACTGGCCAACAATGTGTTGTTGTTGTTGATGTTGTGGCAGTAAAGAGTCGAAAGCGAACAGGAAATGTTGAGATGGTATGTGAACAGTGCTAAGTAAAATTGAAATTGTTGGCCAGAGCATTTCGAATTTCAATGGACAATTTTATATCCATTATATTGCCTCCTCCATTTCTTCTCACTACAACAGCAACTGTAGCTGACCAGATTGCAGCAATTCAGATGAAAACATGTTGTTGGTTGTTGGCATTGCTGTGTGTGTGTAGTTGTTGTGATAACAAAATCAAAATCCCCAATGAGATCGTTTACACTTTCGTGCCGAAGCAGATTTGTGCACTAGAACAAATATGAAGCGCAGCCGGAAGGGGTTTCGGGACGGAACGTCAGGCCGGCGCTGTGGCAAATAACAATATCAATAACCACAACAATAAAGGCAAATCAATTGATAGGAGACGCCAGCACGCGCCTCGGCCAACGGCGGCAACTGACAACGAACGGTGCCTAACAGCCCAGCGCCACTTTTGCTTTTTGCTTGCTTTGCTTCCTTGTTCGATTGCCGCTGAAACGTGCTCGCATTGTGCTTTTGTGTGTGTGTGTGTGTGTGTGTGTCCACCCGCAATTTTCCAGCTTGCGACACAGTCGCTGTCGAGCGTGAAAAGGATTTGTGGGCGTGCTTAACGTTTCGGTTGGGGTTTCCTTTGGTTTTTGTTGTACAGTTTTGGCGCTTCGTTACTTTTTGGTTTTTGGTGTTTTTTGGTATAAACAAAGCCATAACTCAAGCATCATTTCCTTTATAACCACATAAACAAATCGTCGCATTTTTGCTATCAACAGCAGCCAACAACACTAGTTGTTTTTGTTCTTGTTGTGCTTGTCAAAACAATAAAAAAAAACCAAACACACACTCATCACACACCCAAACGAGATACAGCCAACCAGTGTGAGTGTGTTTGTGTGTGTATAGCAAAAGGCCAAGAACCGAAACAAAAATGAAAAACCTTAACGCCAGTCAAACAGCCCGACACAGCGTGTAAATCCTGCGAAAATCCTGCGTCAGACAAACCATTGTCTGTGCCACACGCCGACGAGTTTTGCGTGCGAACTTTGCACATTCGTTTCCTTAGATATACGTAAATTGTATGTGTGTGTGTATGTGCGTGTATTTGTTAACGCACATTAGACAGCGTCGATAATTTTCTCAGGGGTTTACCGTTTACGGTTTACGGTTTTGGTTTTTATTTTTTTTATTTTTTATTTTTTTGTTGGCAGCCGCACTTGTTTTTATTTTCACACTTCAACTTCTTGTGTTTGCCTACAGTTGTTTTTGTTTTCGCCTTGCTTACGTTTGCCATTAGACATTTGTTCTAACGCCCAACAGTATGCTGAACTTTTCGACATACTCGCTAACCGCTTATTGCTGTGTTCACACGGCATTTAAAAATGTAAAATGCTTCATTTTTTTCGTGTATTCTTATGCTTTGGCTTTTGTGGATTTATAGGTCGTTAACCGTTTGTGTGAAATTGTTGTGAATGTTTTGCGTGAGTTGATTTGCATACAGCTTATGTACGCCTTAAAGTATGTGGCGTACAATAAATTTGCCATATCAACAGTAATTTCTGCGGATTGCTAAGCAGTTGAAATGGTTTTTTAAGCGTGTAAGAATTTGACTTATTTTTTTATGGCAAATACTTAAAGGAATTTTACTAAAGTTGATGGTTCAATGAGTTGAGTGTTTGATGTTTGAAGAACATATTAAAAAAAAAGTTGTAACTCCCTAAAGAGATCAGCTACCTGGCAATGAAATTTCGGAACATAATGAAGTTTAAATTATCACAAACTTTCGGCCCATTAAACCATCAATATAGAAATGGAATTCAAATAATCTCAATGAATTTGGTTAAGGATGTTGGTAAAAATTAATTAGACAATTTATTTTAGAAGCTCTAAAGGTTAAGTGTCAAATTCGTTTAAAAATCAATTAGTCATTGATGATTCAACAACAAAAACATTCAGATCAAATGTTTGAGCTTTCGATTTGATACCGAAAAGAGTTGCAGAAACAAGTCTTTAAAAAGATCCATTCAGGAAGGAAAAACTTCAGTACCAAGTGTTGGTCTAATAGTCAAGTGTTGGTCTGAGTACAGAAAATAGGTTGAAATTGCTTTCCGCTGACTTTTGTAGTAGCTCTACGGATGAGAAAGTAGAAGAAAACTCACTTCACCTTCTATGAACTTGTACTACTTTATCCAAAAGAAGGTTAAAGTCCACTGGGCAACTTCTTCTCTGACAATCTAGATCAGTGATGGCATTCTGTTACTCGCGAGTAGCAGAGAAGAGCAGTTACTCACGCATTCTGGTCACCCGCTGAGCTTGGACTGAGGTCCAGCTTAAGACGCTAACTCATTGAACCATTTTGAGCTTCTTAAGAAACCTAGCAGACTGCGAATAGTCCTCGCGAGTAGCAGAGTGGTCATCACTGATCTAGACAATCTTGCCTGTAGGACTATTCAGATTCTGTTAGACTTGATAAGTAGCTCAAACTGATTCAATGATTGAGCAGATATAAATTCGATTGATTGTGGTATTACAATGGACCTTTATGGCCTAAGTGGCTTCTTCGTCTTTGCAGCAGCCCCTCCTATCTACCTACCTAGTCTAAGTACAACTTTAAACTCAGTTACCTGCTTAAGTCCAAGCCTAAGCAGTACGAGTACATTCAGCTAATGAAACTGATGAATCATAAAACTGATTCTGTTATGAACTTATATCTGTATCTGTACCTGTATTTATTTCTCTCTATGTACCTGTATGTGATCCTACATTACTTATACCTTTTATGTTTTAAGGTTAAGTCTCTTAGTTTGAGTTAGGTGACAGGTTGTCCATCAAGCAATCATCAATCAAAACACTCCAAAAAGGCAATTCTTTACGCAATTACTTTTGCTGACCATAAAACCAGTCATTGTATTATGGTTCAGCATCTGTTCGAGGTACATGTCCTAATAAATCAAATAGTGATTAATCGATAACCAAAAAGATCACTTATGTACCCACTGGTTCATTTAACTGATCATAAAAACCGGTAATCGATTTACGGTTCAGCGTCCATTAGGAAGGGCATGCCCAAACCGATCAACTAGTGATTAATCCATTACCGAAAAGGTCACTCATGTACCCACTTGATTACTTACATAACTGACCATAAAAACCGGTTATAGCATTAAGGTTACTCCTCTGTCCTGGTGGCATGTACATATCCAAGATGGTCAAATAGTGATTAATCGATGACCGAAAAGGTCACTCATGTACCCACTTGATTACTTACATAACTAACCATAAAAACCGGTTATAGAATTACGGTTCATTCTGGTGACACGTACATATCCAATCCGATCAAATAGTGATTAATCGATAACCAGAAAGGTCACTTATGTACCCACATGACTACTTACATAACTGACCATAAAACCCGGTTATAGGATTACGGTTACTCGTCTGTCCCGGTGATATGTACATATCCAATCCGATCAAATAGTGATTAATCGATGAGTCAGTTATGTACCCACTTGACTACTTACATAACTGACCATAAAAACCGGTTATAGAATAACGGTTCATCGCCCGACATGTACATATCCAATCCGATCAAATAGTGATTATTCGCTAAGCAGGAAGGTCACTTATGTACCCACCTGACTACTTACATACATAACTGACCATAAAAACCGGTTATAGGATTACGGTTACTCGTCTGTCCTGGTGGCATGTACATATCAAATTCGATCAAATAGTGATTAATCTATGACCAGAAAGCTCACTTATGTACCCACTTGATTACTTATATAACTGACCCTAAAAACCGATTATCGGTGACATGTATATTAACTATGTACCCATATAATTACTTAACATAAAAACCGGTTATAGGATTACGATTCATCGGTTATTCTGATAACATATCTGCTGACTGTTGATAACCAAAAAAGTAAAAAAGGAACCTATTAATGTTCTAACTAGTCCCCAAAATCATTTCATTTAGTTGCATAATCTTAAAACCGTTCTGCAGAATTCTGAACCACAAAGTAACAAATATGACAATAGAATCAACTGAAGATGCGTTTTGGAATGATCGAAACCATTATTAGTTAGAGATAAGTCAGACCTGTAATCATATTTCTCCCTATAAGCTTCAGAATGCAGCACAACGTTTTTCGTTCTTAAACCGAACGAGGTGATTACAACAATAAATAAGATCCTTCGCTCGTTTAAACCTTCGTATAAAAATTCTGTGTCAATATTATATCGAATTGGCGTCAGATTCATGTGTCAACATTATTTCGAATTGGTGGAAGATTCATATGTTAATATTGCTTAACCCAGGTATGCCGAAGGTCCTATATGTTACTATTCCTATATATATTTCAGTGCATCGGTTAGCAAGTTTAAAACACAGTTACTGCAGCATCTTCAAACCGATGTACAACATTTAGTACGGTCGGCATATCTGGGTTAAAATCGCTTTATGATTTATGTATTAATGCTGTTTCAAATTAGTGTACAATTTCAATGTCAATATCTTTCGAATTGGTCTACGATTCCTTAGTCAATTCGTTTCAAATCCCTTCTCGGCTGCTTTTAAGACTTGTTCGTTGATTCCAATGTCTGAGACTGAAACAAAATTTAAAAGAAAAACACAAACCTAACCTAACAACATGTCTACATGTGCACTTCAAATTTAGCATAATCATCAAACAAACACACCAATTCTCACCTTTTCACCAAATGCCCGACATGAAATGTACATTTCGTTGAATGGCCTAAAAGTAGGCTAAGACAATTAGAGTTTATTTAGTCTATACCCAAAGGTCTCATTAAACTTTTAATGCCGACAGCAAAAGTGAATAAAGTTCAATTGCTTTAACCAACGATCTAAGAAAATATTATTTGCAGCTTAAGTGCCCATAAGTATGCAACGAAAATCTTAAATTTTCATTTGCTTTTCTGCACTTAAACCCAAGTATATACATAAATATTAACAATTGCTTATGTATATTAACCCCCCATGCTGCCAACAAAGACGATATAAAGCTCACCGCCTAAAAGTTGGCTATAATATTTTTAATTTCAATTTCAGCCATTAACAAAGATTTAAGTAAATTCATAATTTTTTATTGCGCACATTTACAACCCCAACGATTGCCGCTGCTCATTCTTAAAATAATACCAGTTTGTATTAACCAAAAACAAAGGAAAAACAATACAAAAACAGAAAAAAAGCACAAATCCGACAACAGCCAAAAAAACGTTTGTTATACTCGTATTTACTAATGGCCATGGTCAATACGGCCCCGCCGGCCACAGCATTCCACAAAATCAGCACAAACGCAATCACTTCACTCGGATGCTTTGCCTCGTCCTGCGGCTCTCGCCGGCTTTCCACTCTGTCGCTCGGCTATCAAATATTGCGCCATGAATTCGAACATTTCCTCAAAGAATTTTTTTTTGGCGAAATGTTAAAATTTCTTTTGTCTTCGACCGATGCTTATTTGGACTTTGTTCTTGTTTGTATTGTAATGTTGTTGTTTTACTTGTTGTGGTCTGCTCGCCAGACCCAACGCGTCTGGCCTTGTTTTTGTTGTTGCCACATTCTTGTTTATTTAGAAGTTTATTTCCTGGATGCGTTGGCAAACGTTGCCGCCGTTTGTTTGTTCTTGATTATTTGTTGTTGTTGTCGTTTGCGTTGTTTGCATTTTATTTCACTTTACTTTCTTTTGCCTACTTTCGCTTTGTTTTACATTGTTTGTGTTGGCATTTAACCCAGTTGCGTATTTTCTTTAGTTAATACGCCCGAATGAGTTACGAGCTTGTTGGATTTTTATTGTTTCCGCAATTTTTAAGGATTTGCCGTCGACGGCCGACTGGCAGGGGCTGCGTCGTTAGCGTGTTTAGATCGGCGCGTTTTACATTTATTTGCGTATTACTGCAGCTGCGATTTATTTGCGGTTGCCGTTCGCCAAACTCTGCGTTGGGGTCGAGGTCTGCGCACAAAAAGGCAAACAGACAAGTTTCGAGTTTTCGGATTTTTAACGCTCTCTGGCGGCACTGCTTGTCGGCTTGCTGTGTATTAAGTCGATAACAAGTGGCACAAGTCGATAAGCGATTTATTTATGCGCAGCAATTTAAGGAACTGTTAAGTTTATTTGTGTTGATTCATTGGTGCGTTTGGCGGCTCAACACTTTGAATTGCTGTATAAAGAAGTGCAGTGGAAACTGTATGTGCGGGGCAATGGTTAATGGTTTAGGGGTCGTCCAATCAGGGGCGTAGCCAGTACTTGGTCATGGGGGGGGTTTAAAAAATTTTTTTTTGCCAGTTTAGTATTACATGTTTTTTAAAATAAAGTGCACTTTCCAAATAGGGCATTTTGTTGTGGCTTATGTGACTTAATGCATTAAAAATTAAATTTGTTCCCTGATTTTTAGTACAAATTTCATGAAATTTGGTGGACTGAAAGCGAAGTTATTGCATCTGAAGTGGAAGTATGTTTGTATCATCGTACAAAAATGTGCATCGAACAAAGATCCAATATTAACTATTGTTTTAAAAATGTTTAAACTTTAACCGAAGCATATTTGGCTATAGAAGGATGCCATCCCATCTATTGACACTTGTTTTGACTATTTTTTTGTTTACTAAAAGTCGAATTTTAACCATCAACCACTCCTCGTTTTCACATGATGTGGACCGTGCGAATTTCACCTTTTCAAAGAATGCATTTGCCGATGAAAAAAGCGTTTTGAGAACGTAGAAACCATCCAAAAGGCTTGTACCGACATCCTGAAGGACATTCCGGTCGACGAACTAAACTACTCTTTAGACATGTTTTTAGAACATGCAAATCGCTGTATTAAGCCTAAACGTGACTATTAAAAAAACAAATTAGTTTCGGTAAAAAAAGGGTTTTGTTAATATTCTTTTAAATATTTAAAGATGAAAAGACCTTTTTGCTAATGTGGGAACGTACGATGCATAGTGATTGAAAATGTTGACAAATTATAGGCTATGGGGGGGGTTCTGACACCCTAAACCCCTCCCTTGGCTACGCCCCTGCGTCCAATAGACATGCAGAGCAGAGAGGGAGAAAGTAAATAGAGAAGGTGGAATGTAACGAGGAAGAAAGAAGATTAGTAAAGCTGATAGGGTGAGCAGAAAGTGTAGAACAATGATGACCATTTTGCTATTTGCGAGCAGAAGAATGAACATAACCGATGTAGTCAGATATGGGAGATTAAGTACTCTAAATTGACG
>OZ057399.1:79966407-80111407 GCA_964056695.1 Melieria picta | reverse complement strand
TAAATTAAATTAAATTAAATTAAATTAAATTAAATTAAATTAAATTAAATTAAATTAAATTAAATTAAATTAAATTAAATTAAATTAAATTAAATTAAATTAAATTAAATTAAATTAAATTAAATTAAATTAAATTAAATTAAATTAAATTAAATTAAATTAAATTAAATTAAATTAAATTAAATTAAATTAAATTAAATTAAATTAAATTAAATTAAATTAAATTAAATTAAATTAAATTAAATTAAATTAAATTAAATTAAATTAAATTAAATTAAATTAAATTAAATTAAATTAAATTAAATTAAATTAAATTAAATTAAATTAAATTAAATTAAATTAAATTAAATTAAATTAAATTAAATTAAATTAAATTAAATTAAATTAAATTAAATTAAATTAAATTAAATTAAATTAAATTAAATTAAATTAAATTAAATTAAATAAAATAAAATAAAATAAAATAAAATAAAATAAAATAAAATAAAATAAAATAAAATAAAATAAAATAAAATAAAATAAAATAAAATAAAATAAAATAAAATAAAATAAAATAAAATAAAATAAAATAAAATAAAATAAAATAAAATAAAATAAAATAAAATAAAATAAAATAAAATAAAATAAAATAAAATAAAATAAAATAAAATAAAATAAAATAAAATAAAATAAAATAAAATAAAATAAAATAAAATAAAATAAAGTAAAATAAAATAAAATAAAAGAAAATAAAATAAAATAAAAGAATATAAAATAAAATAAAATATTATAAAATAAAAAAAATATAAAATAAAATAAAAAAGTAGAACCATAACCACAAGAAAATTCATAGTATAACCTCTCTCTCTTTTACCAAACATTCAATATACTCAAAATTATATTCGTTAAAAAATTGAAGCAGATCCTCAAAATGGCACCCTTAAGATTTAGTCTAAATTTTTGAAATTCCCTAAAAATTTCGCACATTTTTTCAGCAGTTTCTCTTTCGTTAACGCATCACAAAGCCCATGTCATCTAGTTCGCGGACTATGCGCATTCGCATGCGGGTCAGCGCTAACCGATTTTTTGGCCTTTTTCATGACATAAAGAATTGAAGCAAAAAAGGTCGCTCGCAAAGTAGTCAGCGACAAAAATGCAAGTGAGAAAACAGGCGCTGAGCATTGCATGCTTAACGGCGAGCAGCGGCAAGGTGAGGCGCGTTGCACGAGCTGCATGCAACGCTGTGCGACTGATATGGCTTAAACGATTTCGCGTCAAGGTCCCCTTTGGCTGTGCGACACACGCAAATCCAGCATGCAACTGGCACAGTACAACGCAGCCAATTCGCCTACACTCATACTCTCCCATTCTCACACACACTCACACACGCGCACACTCGAGCTTGTGCAAACATTTCGAGCATGGCACACATTCTACCGAATGCGGGGTTCCAAGCTGCGCTAGTTACAGTTTTTTATCGCAAGCGTTGCATGCAGCAACGCATAGCTTTTTTTTAAATTTTTTTTGTCTAACATTTAACACGGCAAAGTCGAGTCGCTGACTGTCATCACGGGGCGCTACACTTTCAAATTTTTCCACTATCTTCCCGGCGCTCCACTGCCGCGTCCGGTTGACCATAAAACCGAGTGGGATTTTTTCGATTTTTATGTGCGCGGATTTTCACCTGCTGCGACTATCAGTCGGTCAGCGGACTTTATCTGCGGGAGTGCGATTCTCTCCAATTTTTTGCAAGGACATTTTTTTCTGTATCTGTGTGTGTGTGTGTGTGTGTGTAGATGTGGCGCAATTTGCAAAGTAACTGCAGAATTTTTAGTTTGGCGCTGGACTTTCACTGGGTTCTATGGTCGACGAGCATGTCACAGTTGTTGTTGTTTATTTGTTGAGGTTTTTGTGGCTTGATTAAGTCGTTTATGGTAACAAATTTCTCTTCAGCCTCAAAGTGAAATTTATAAGCATTCTAATTAGCGATGCGGTTGGTGTTTGCTATAAACATTATTATATGATTTTTTGAAATTGGGTAACATTGGCAGTGGTTAAAGTTGGTTGAGTGGGTAAAACTGGTGTAGTTAGTTACAGCAAATTGTGGCCTAGGAAAACAAAAAAAATACAAACTATTTATGTAAAAGTAAATATTGTGCTAAGTGGTTTTAAGTGGTTTTGGGTTTTTTGGTGGGAAATTTAAGAGCAAATTTTTACTTACTTTATAGCTTTAAGCATTATAAAATTAAAGTTTACGTGTATCTTCAGATCGGTGGTTGTTCAATAGTTTCATAGACCTTAATTTAACACTTACAGACAGATACTTTTTAAGGTACTTCTTTTTTTTTTAAACGAGCCAACGCGCAGGGGATACCCCTATAAATGCGAGACGAAAAGTCTTCAATAACACTTTGGAATATATGAGACTATTCATAGAATTAGTCAAATTAATTTAATTTTTATGAAATATAAAATCATCAAAGATATGTTTGAAGTGTATTTTATGATCTTGAATCAAGCGGCAGTTAGTCTGCAGAAAAGCCATAAAAGATTCCGTCAATAAAGGATGCACAGTTCTGATAGGATTCAAGGAGGCTTATGCCAAATTTATAAATTTTTTTATGAACACATAAAACCTTAACTCTGATTTTCTACTTTTGAATGGGTCTTGACAAAAGTGTTTTTTTTCTGCACGTAAAAAGATTCCGTCAATAAATCTGGCTGAGTTCTGATAGGATTCAAGAAGGCTTCAGTCGAGCTTTCTATTTTACAAATTTAATTTATATTTTTTAAATTTTTTTATGAACACAAAACACCATAACTCGGTTCATCAACTTCCAATGAGTCTCGACAAAAAACTTTTTTGACCCACGTAAAAAGAATTTGTCAATAAATCAGCCAGAGTTCTGACAGGATTCAAGGAGGTTTAGGCTGGACTTTCTGTTTTACAAATTTAATTTATATTTCCAAAATTTTTTATGAACACAAATAACTTCAACTTTGGTTATCAACATTTGAATGGGTCTCTTTTTGTCTCACCTAAGAAGATTCTCTCAATAAACGAGTCAAAGTTCTGATAGGATTCAAGAAGGCTTGGGTCGAGCTTTCTATTTTACAAATTGAATTTATTTTTTCCAAATTTTTTTAAACGCAACAAATTTAAACTCTGTTTCCCAACTCTCAATGGGTCTCGACAAGTCTTTTTTGTAAAAAGAAGTGGTCAATAAATGAGGCAAAGTTCTGATAGGATTCAAATTTTATTTATCTATTTTACAATTTTAATTTATATTGTCTAATATTTTTAAAAACACAAAGAACCTTAACTCCGGTTCTCAACTCTAAATGGGTCTCGACAAAAGTGTTTTTTTTTGTTCCACGTAAAAAGAATTTGTCAATAAATTAGCCAAAGTTCTAATAGGATTCAAGGAGGCCTAGGCTGGGCTTTTTGTTTTAAAAATTTAATTTAGAATAACAAAATTTTTTATGAACTTATTTGTGTTAACTTTGGTAATCAACTCTTGAATAGGTCTCGCAAAAGTGTGGTTTTTTTTCCTACGTTGTTATGAAAAGAGAAATGGCCTTCATTTGATGCTGACATACGAACCAACAACTCTCTTACTCATTATTTGACACACTAAGCTACAACGATAAACTACAACAACTACTAAACTGCCTAGTACCCAGTCAAAGTCCTTACATGTCTGCCGCCCCTCTGAACACGCACACTCATTACCTCAACAACGCGGGCACTTCTGTTTGCTTAACAATTACCACGCCCACTTGAATTTCACACCTTCGGCTCGGTTGCACACTTCAGGCGCCTTTAAATTTCAACATGAATCACGCAAATGTCATAAAAACACGCGAGGTATGCGCAACATACAAAAAAAAACATTACAGAAAATCGCTGCAACGATGCGGTAAACATGCCCAAGTCCACCCCCAACCCTGCACCCCCGCAAACTTTGCTCAATCCCTCACTCATTGTTGCTTTCTCAGTTGCTCGCCAGTTGTTTTGCTTACTGCGCGAAAGACTGGCGACTACTTATTTATGCAAAAGTCACTGCCGTGAAAGAGGCAGTGGGAGTGAAAGGAGGGGTTAGTGAAAGGAGCTGCGCGACAGTCATAAAGTAAGCGGCAAAGGACGGCAGTGCGCGCCTGTGCAAAGGAGTTAAAAATTACACACGCTACTAAATTGCGGAACGCCAGGAAGTGCGCTCGTTTGTTTTAAGTGGCGCGCCCTGCACAAACACACACACGCACGCACACACCTACATGCAAGCAAACGCCGCACACAAAGGCTGCTGCCGCTGTTGCATGCTGCGAACAATAACAACGCCCGCTATGAGCAGCAAAAGTCACCGCGAAGTGCAGCGTAAAGTGTGAGCTGTATGTGTTTTCCTTCCACCGGTTTTCCTTTTTCTGTTCGTTTGTGTTGTTGTTGTTGTTTTGTTTCTGTTGAAATTGCGCGGTAAACGCAAACAAAACGTGAGCAAAATTACAGCCTGAGAAGTAGCAGCAGCTGGGATAAAAAATTTAATTTAAAAAAACTAGTCAAAGTGTTGCAGTCGATTTTGACCGACTTTTGTCATGCGCTACATGGACTGAATATATAATAATTATAATTTTTTTTAATTTTGTTTTCTAAAGGATTTTAATTTAATTTCTTTTGGATACTTTTGATATTTTACTGAAACTTTAACTATTTAATATTTATTTTTATAATATTTTTTTTATTTATAAAAGAAATAATAAAAATAAAAAATATTTATTTATAAAAATAAATAATATTTATTTTTAAAAATACTTTTTGTTATTTGTAAAAAGAAATAACACAAATAAATAATATTTATTTGTAAAAATAAATAATAAAATAAAAAATAAATAATAAATAATATAAAATAAAATGTATAAAAAATATAAAATTTGATATTAAAATTTGATTTATAAAAAGAAATAATAAAAAGAAATAATATATTTTTTTTTAAATACTCTTTATTATTTATAAAAAGAAATAATACAAATAAATAATATTTATTTGTAAAAATAAATAATAAAATAAAAGATAAATAATATTAAAATAAAATATATAAAAAAATAAATAAATATATAAAATTTAATACACGTCAAGTTTTGCTTATTCTCCCATTTTCAAATGAAATTTGGTTGCAATTCAAATTGTATAATAAATGAAAAATTGTATAAAGAAGCAGATTTACGTAATTAACACTAAAAAGACCGAAAGTTTTCCTTACCTTCAAGGACTACATATTATATCCACTGATATCTCGAAAAGTACACATCGAATTTGGCTAATTTTTCACAAAATAAATTTTTACAAAATAAAAAAAAAAATCCTGATAAAAAAAAAAAAATCCCCAAAGCAAAAGTTAATAGAAATACAAAAGAAAATACAGATACCTATTATTTTTCTTAATATTACTCTTACACAGCAACCCTGCTCACTCGTGGGCGAACCATGCCCACATTTAGTGGTGCACATATACAAAAAATCCAAAATACAAAAATAGAAAAATTCTCCATGCGAAAAATGGCTTCAAATGGAATTGAGCTCAAAAGTTTTACGCAAATCCCACTTGCCCCCAAAATGAAATCCTGTGTGCGCCCCTGCTCAAATTGGTCATCAGTTCTTAGCTGGAACACCTACAGCATCTGTAATAAGTTTCAACTCATGTCTTTAGGTACTTCCAGAGCTGTTGTGCGAATCAGTTGCTTCCCATACAGACAGGCAGACAAACGGATGAACAAACCATTTTTTGAGTCCATTTCTCATGATCCATGCCGGTAATATTGATCATTTATACTTTCCTAAGCGGTCACAACTACTTCTATGCGCAACTAACTGTTCTTCTAGACATACATACATATATATATATGCTTATACCAATGCAGAGTATAGAAATATGTAGAATAAAGCAATGAGACAAAACATGGCTCCGGGCACAGGATATTCCTGTTCAGCAATGGTCAGTTGGGTTTCCGGCTCACAACCCCATAGAAAACTTTCTGTGACTAATAGTCTGTATAGTAGTTATTTGCCAAAAATAAGTCATAAGACACGACCAAGAATTTATAAATAGCGATTATTGAAGCTTGGGGTTGGAAGGACGATACTGCAAGAATGAACCTTGTAGGAAGTACTTTTGTTAAGCTAAATTTTCGAGCAGATTTAAAATAAATGAGGACCTACTTACTACTACTTAATACTCTTCAAAGTAATATTTGTTTGTCTTTAACAAGTTTTTATTTAATTTTAAAGACAATTTTTCAAGTGCTTCTAATAATTATGCATCAGTCTAAAATTTATGAATATTCATAAAATTTTTTTTATAATTTTGAACAAGACCCTTAAGAAAATATCTTTCAAAACTCTTTCACTAAGCATCATTAGATTTTTTCTTAAATTTTTTAAATTTCTAAGAAACAGAAAAACATAGGTGCGTTTATAGTTGTGCTCCCCAGTGTACTCGTATATCCTTGTGAACCCAATGCAGGGTATACTTAAAAATATGTAGAATAATAAAGCAGCGAAAAGTGCTATGAAACGGAAATTGTAGTTGTTGCATATTTAAGGCATGAAAAGCGGCGTAGACGCCGTTGTATGTCAGACAAATTAATTATTTACGGGGGAGTTTTAGAGGCGGACACCATGTCAAAAGCGAAAGCAAACCAAGAAACGAAAGTATAGATAGTAGCGAACAGCAAATTACATGAAAACACAGTGTTGCCGGACGGATGAACGGGCGGAAAGGACGGAAACGCAGAGCTATTGACTTGTAATAGTAATTATTTAATTTAAACATTGGCCGAGGCGTAACAGGAAAACGAACAAATTGGCTAGTTGGTCCGGAACAGAGATACATAGACGACAAATTGAATCGGGAATTGTAGAGAATGAAAGAAAGTTAAATGCATTTGTGGGCAAGTTAATGAAGGGTCGCAATGCAAAGACAGATAACCAGCTGCATTAATGAAATAAGCAACGCAATAGTAATCGAACGAATTGATGAACCATTACATGAGTTTGGGGGAATATTGCCTGCTGGGAGAATTCCCTAGCAAAAAAACAAATTGAAAGAAAGAAGATTTAAAGAGCGACAGGTCGAAAAACTTCTTTAAGTACGAGTATTTAAGTCACAGAATAGTGAGATGAAAAACATAAATTAAACTTGTTATTAGAGATGTTTTAGTGTTATAAGAAGATTCTTAATAAATGACAAGCAAAAGAACTGATTGGAGACTAAATAGTCAGTGACAGAAAAATGAGATGAAAATGAGATGAGACTTAGGTTGGGTTAGGTAAAAGTGGCTGCCTGGGCATGGGACTTGCTGAAAGACACACTTAAGCCGCAAAAAGGGCTCATTGTGATATCAGAAGGAAACAGTGATCTGACTTACTCCAATTCAAAGTGCCTACACAAGCCAATTTGTTTTGTGGATAAAACCTAGCAAGTCCCTTAACCCTTTCAACCCCAAAGTTGCCTGAGGGCAACTTCACCTATTTGTCATCTTATAGCAAAAGCTACGATTTATTTATGGGTTTAATTTAAGTAGGCACCAACAAATTAATATTTTTAGAATTGAATTCAAAGCAAATTACAAACATTTTACTGTTATCCCAAAAATAATTTCCAATAATTTGCAGCGATATCAGGGAAAGTTTGTGTTCTAATTGAAGTCTACGAATTGGGCGCGTTTGATCAAAACTCTGTTTCTTTAAGAATGGTTAAATAAAATCAAAAAGTGATAATTTTGTATTTTTGCATAAATATTAAATAATTTTTCTGTGATTAAAAAATATTGATAAAAAATTTATTTAACCCGTTTTAACCCCTCTGTTACCCTAGGAAAAACTCGCACATTTGACCCTTCGGGTCATAAAATGACCCCGATTTATTTCTTTGTATTTTTGTCCAAAAAGTTAAGACAATGTGATTTTAACAATTAGTTATTACTTTTATTATTGTAAAGCCACTATTTGGCCTTACTGGAGTCAAATATGTTCAACATGGAGACCACGTCCAGGTTCTTGATATTCTTCTCGGGCACTTTAATTCTTGCGATTTCTTCAGAAGTTAAAACTATATCGTAACTTATTTCTGGACAATTATATTATATATAACAGATAATAATTATTAATCGTTAATCGCCCAAAAATAAATGATTTCGCAAGAAAGCCCACAAAAAATTACTCGGTTTAGAGGTTTAATTTATAAAAGTATGGCAAAATATTAAAGTTATACTAGATATTGACACCAATGAACCAATACAAATTATAATATATATTAATTAACATTATTCGATTTCCCGAAAAAGAAAATGAATATATTCGGCTGACCCGGATTGCGCCCCATCGTTTCCTTTCACTGAGTATCTTCTTCTTTAGTGAATGTACTGCTGAGGATAACTCACACGATTATATTATTGGCTTGCTTTCTTTTCGCAAAATTGAAGCCCAGGAAGTAACTTTTCCAATTCTTTATAGAATAAGCAGCGTTACGTTATCATTTCAGGGATGAATTTCATATCACAAATGCAATGGTGCCGCAAGGAATAATAGAGTTGCGAACTGCAGCAACGAGTAAAATTTTTGCTTGTCGCTGACACGAATATGTTTCAGAAATTTGATATAGCTTGTTCACACTCCTTTTGGAATTTTTTTGAAATTTAGTACTTGCTAGAAATCGTACTTTATGTACTATTTATATTGAAAGCATCAATCAAATTTTCATACCAGCAAACATAAAGTTTTCGTACTATTGGGTTTCGATCCCTTGAAACTTTAAAGCTCTTGTACTGCTCATTGAGATGTGTGGGCGAAGCTATGCCCTTTATTAAATGCCCTCCCTTTTCCCCTTTATTAAATGCCCTCCCTTTCCCCCTCCCTCCGCCCTTTTCCCCTGTCGAAAAACATGACCCAATAGTTAGTTCGATTTTAGTGTCATTGATGTGCGACTTATAGTTTCGAAGTTATGTTCAAAATTTGGACCGTTAAAAGAGTGCCACGCCCATTATTAAACGCCCATGAAATATTTTCAGTGGAATAATATCACGAAATTGCAATGTTGTATGACTCATAATTTCGATTTTACTCCATAGTAGAAAGGGTTGTATAGCTAGCGCCACGCCCTCTTACCGACACAAAACAAAACAAAAATGCCAGAAACATTTATCCGCGACACCTTGAAACCAAATCTAATAAAATTCACATCGCATCGACCAATTTCTAGCGTTCAGTACTATGGGTCATAAAATGACCCTAAGGTCAAATTTGTATAGTTGCTCATTTGCACGTAAACCAGTGTTGCAAATAAAATGAAATTTAGCGTATATTCAAATGGCAAAAAATTAGCCACTGAGCCCAAAAGAAAACAATTCTTCACCAGAAATAAGGAAGTTACGGCTCTTTAAAGTAAAATTTTACTCGAAAATTACCCTAAGGTAACAGAAGTGTTAAGCTAAAATTGTTCAAAAGTGAACTAGCTCTAGAACTCTAACAAAAAGGCGTGGCGAGTTTAAATGTCGTGTGCACACTTCTTAGGCAGGTTTTTCATGATTTAAATACCAAAAAGTAATATCGAGACACAGGGTAAAATTCGGGGTCGAAAGGGTTAAGTTGACTGATCTGATATCATTCAAGTAGTCGAAGAAAGGAGAGCCTAGGGATCTGACCTGGACCAGTCCCCCGCGCAAAGTATGATAACAGTCTCCGAAGCTGTGCACATAATAAAGATGTCCAGAGATAGATTTCTGTTGATAGAATTTCCAGGCCCGCCTGAAGTACTGATCTCAGGCATTCAGTCCTCCCCAAACAGGGAAGTCTCTGCACCTTGTTTAAAATATCGATGTGAGACTTCTTGCCTTCGGTGCCAAGCCAGGGCACCGTAGCACAGTATGGGTCCCACTATCGCTGTGTAGATCCAGTGGATAATGTCCAGTTGTAGTTCCCATTTCCTGTTCAACATCTTTCTGCAGAAGTAAAGAGTCTGAAGTGTTCAACCTTTAGGTTGTTTTTCCGGAATAATTTACAGTCTAGAACGACCCCCAAGAGTTTTACTTCCTTGGAGAAGTTAAAAACTGTTTCGTTCATTTTGGGTGTGGCACCATATGCCCTTGAGCGCTGTCTCAAAAAATGTATACAATTTATTAAAAAGTATTATTTATTTAAGATTTCTAAAGCTCCTAGTTTAGTCTGGAAGGATTTGAAAAGTAAGAAAATGTTTCCAGACTAGAGGCTTCAAATTTTTAGTGAAAGCAAGAAGGTAATTCAATATTTTTTTATTTATATATTTATATTATATATTTTTGTATTTTATTTTTTTATATTTATATATTTTTGTATTTTAGAAATTCTGGTATTTAGATATTTAAGGAACTAACATTTAAATTTAAATGTAATTTTCTAAAGGACTAGAGACTCTAACTTTTTAATGAAAGCAAGAAGGAAATGCTATATATTTATTTGTATTTTAGTAATTCTGGTTTATTTGATATATTTATTTAACTTAAATTTAAATTTCTAAAAAAAATGTTTGTTTTTCTAATTTAAAAATTTTAATTTTAGAAAAATATGCCAATCTTTAATATGCTTAAATCTTCTAGTAAAAGCCAGAAATAAATGCGATATTTATGTATTTTAAGAATTTAGGTAAATTTTAAAATTCAACACTTTAATTCCGGTATATTTTGCAGAGATTTTGCCAATACAAACATAATTTCTATAATTGTACATCGACTGTAGAAGGAGAAAAGTGCACATGAAAACTTCAATTAAAAATAGGAATTTCCAAGAAAATCAACTTGAAGCAGAAACAAGAAGACCAACTTCAATATGAATTTTTAAATAAAAAAAATCGAATTGGCCACATTTACTAATTGTCTCTGCATGGTAAATAGCAAAAATTATCAAGTTATTTTCAATATTCAATGACTGCCAAAATACGGGAAAATATTTTAAATCGAACAATTTCCAATAATTTATTGTTAAAAACAACAGCAAAGCTTTTGCTTTCGGCATCAATGTCCAACTTACTGTTGTGCATTGTGGCGAAAATATCACAGCAAATGACAGCAAACAAAAGCACAAACAATAACAACAACAACAACATAAAGCAACTCTTGTGTGGCTGTGTAGAATTTTGCATATGGCTTGAATTTTCTTATCAAAACACCACAAAATACAATGCATTATTTTCACTTTTGCATTCGCTTTGTTGGCTGCTTAGAGTATTTTATTTATTTGCTGCCATTTCTTTTGCATTTCCTTCAATGGTTTATTATTTGCTACAACGCCTCTTTCATGCTCTATCGCCGCACACACACAAACACACTGAGTTGTGTCGCCTGCATCGGTGTATGTGTGCGTGTGTGTGTGTGTGTGGATAAGAGCGCCAAATGCCATGTCATTGTGTCAATGTTGCACAATTCAATGTTGCATGCCAATTGCAGTTATCAGAGTTCGGTGTGTCCTGTTGTGTTGCGCTCATCATTGCTTTAAGGGCAGCTTGCTCCATTTTCGATTGAGCGCGCTGCAAGTTGTCAATTCACTTCACTGTGCATTCGTTTTATATCCAAAAACATTTTCTACGTACTGCACTTTACTATTGTATTTGCTTTAGTATTTTTGTTGTTGTTGTATGAGTATTCATTCGCTTCGACTCTTATGGCATATTTGACTTTCAAATATGTGCAAAAATTCGAGTGCGCGTCTGTTTGTTTTTGCTGTGCTGTTGCACATTTTCGCTTTACTGCCTTCTTGCAATTTTGCAACTGTTTATTGTGTATAAAACAAGATATCAGAAAATATTTACCATAGTATTCGATGGCAATTTCTAGCTGCTTGTTTACATAGTTGGCCTTTGGTGTAATACGTCTTGCTTAGTTGTTATGCGTTGCAGGTATTGATTTCATACAAAACGTTGAATAATGTTGTTCACTTGTGTTTGTGTGTGTGTGTGTGTTTGTGTAGATTGTTTGCTGACCTGTTCATTCGTTTTGAAATTTCTGCCATTCATCATTGCACTTTGACCAATGTATATTAGGTCAACATTTTGCTCGTTTTTTTGTTACAAATTTAAATGCAGACGTGTATAAAAGACACGTTTTATTGAAAGATTTTTCGATATCAATACGTCAAAAGGCTTCATTTTGTAGGTAGTAATGAGAAAATGCTTCAATCAAAACATTTAAGCCGCCAAATTGGGGTTAAGTGGCATTGCATTGAGATCAAAGTTCAAATATGTGCAAGGAAAATCAACAAACTAACATACAACTACAACTACTCTTCTTTGTGTCTCTGTCTGAACAAATGTAAGAATGCTAATTGAATTGAAATTTCAATCATCAAGATGCCACAAACTCGTATTGTTAAAAACAACTTTAATCAATGATTAGAAATTGACACTGCTAAACTTTAAAAATTTTATTTATTTCATTTATTTATTTTAGTTTTGTTTTTGTAATGCATTGTGTAATAGTTTATATTATGCAACAAAGAAATTTGCTGCATTTTTTGTTATCTATGCAAAAAATTGTTTGCTGATGTTAACTATTCAACATTTATAATCAAATATCAACTCTACTGCAAAAAATATTTACAAAAGTTTTTAATTAAATTGCAGCCCAAAAGTTTATCAATTGTGGTCACAGTGTAAACATTGGAAAGTTTAGTTAACTTAAAACAGCATCTTTTAGTGTATAGTTTTAGGCTCTTTAAAGAGTAATTTCAACGAAATGCCGATCAGGTTGGTCACAATAAAAACGCTGATGTAGAAATACTTTTGTTGATATTCTAAACTTTTGACAGAAAAAGCGACCTTTATTACTAATTTTTGAGAAGCAGAAGAGTCCTACAACAACAAAATAGTTAGTAAAAATTAAAGGCTTAGAAATCACGTTTGAGAGAATCGCTTATACGTAGTCGATCAGGCTAAAGAAACATTGATGTAGACATAATCTTGTCAGTTTTCTGGGCTTTTCATCGAGACAGCGATAGGATTGACCAATTTTTGGAAAGCAGAAGAGTTCTACTACAACAAAATAGTGAAAATTTAAGGCAGCCATCTGTTCTGGTTTAGGAATCACGTTCGATAAAAATACTTACACATGCATTGATTTGGCTGATAGAAACGTAGACATAATTTTGTAAATTTTCCACACTTTTGATCAAAATATCGACGAGTTTGAACTCTTTTTGGAAAACTGAAGTGTTCTATAATAAAAATTATTACAAATTTATGGCATCTATCTCTTCTGGTTTAGGAAATAAAACAATATAAATAAAATAAGATAAAATAAAATAAAATAAAATAAAATAAAATAAAATAAAATAAAATAAAATAAAATAAAATAAAATAAAATAAAATGAAATAAAATAAGATAAAATAAAATAAAATAAAATAAAATAAAATAAAATAAAATAAAATAAAATAAAATAAAATCAAATCAAATCAAATCAAATCAAATCAAATCAAATCAAATCAAATCAAATCAAATCAAATCAAATCAAATAATAAAATAAAATAAAATAAAATAAAATAAAATAAAATAAAATAATAAAATAAAATAAAATGAAATTAAATGAAATGAAATGAAATGAAATGAAATGAAATGAAATGAAATAAAATAAAATAATATAAAATAAACTAAAATACAATAAAATAAAATAAAATAAAATAAAATAAAATAAAATAAAATAAAATAAAATAAAATAAAATAAAATAAAATAAAATAAAATAAAATAAAATAAAATAAAATAAAATGAAATTAAATGAAATGAAATGAAATGAAATGAAATGAAATGAAATAAAATAAAATAAAATAATATAAAATAAACTAAAATACAATAAAATAAAATAAAATAAAATAAAATAAAATAAAATAAAATAAAATAAAATGAAATGAAATGAAATGAAATGAAATGAAATGAAATGAAATGAAATGAAATGAAATAAAATAAAATAAAATAAAATAAAATAAAATAAATAACATAAAATAAAATAAAATAAAATAAAATAAAATAAAATAAAATAAAATAAAATAAAATAATAAAATTAAATTAAATTAAAAAAATAAAATCAAATCAAATCAAATCAAATCAAATCAAATAAAATCAAATCAAATCAAATCAAATCAAATCAAATCAAATCAAATCAAATCAAATCAAATCAAATCAAATCAAATCAAATCAAATCAAATCAAATCAAATCAAATCAAATCAAATCAAATCAAATCAAATCAAATCAAATCAAATCAAATCAAATCAAATCAAATAAAATGAAATAAAATGAAATAAAATGAAATAAAATGAAATAAAATAAAATAAAATAAAATAAAATAAAATAAAATAAAATAAAATAAAATAATATAAAATAAAATAAAATAAAATAAAATAAAATAAAATAAAATAAAATAAAATAAAATAAAATAAAATAAAATAAAATAAAATTAAATTAAATTAAGGTATCATGGCACGTTAGAAAGGGGAATTTTTAATGATTTACAAAATTATTTATTTTTCAGCTCCTTTATTATCAATCTTTTAGAAATTTTTTTTGCAATATATTGAAGGTTTAGGGAAGGTTTGTTTTTTTTGTAGCATATTGTCTCTTATATAGGTGGAGCTGAAGTCGCGTAGAAAAAAAACACATCCTCCATTACGGACACTTAATCTCCGGATTGGCTAATCTGAAACAAAAAAAAAAAAAAGATTCATAATTATTAAGCTTTCGGACACAGGAATTCAGCAGAAAAATAAAAAACGCTAAAAATAAAAGGATAGGAGCTTTTTGAAAAAAGTGTCAAAAATTGACTGCGTTTTTCACCTTTTGTCCCAGAAAAAGTACTTTAAATTAAAAATTTGTCTTCAATATTGTGGTGGATTCTTGTAAAAAATAAGTTAATAAAAAGAACTAAACAAATTTTTTTTAAATCGGTCGAGCCAATCCGGAGGTTAAGTGTCCGTAATGGAGGATGTGTTTTTTTTCTACGCGACCTCAGCTCCACCTATATAAGAGACAATATGCTAACAAAAAATTTTGTTTGTATTCCATAAACCTTCAATATATTGTAAAAAATTTTAAAAAAGATTGATAATAAAGGAGCTGAAAAATAAATAATTTTGTAAAACATTAAAAATCCCCCTTTCTAACGTGCCATGATACCTTAAATTAAATAAAATAACATAAAATAAAATCAAATCAAATCAAATAAAATAAAATAAAATAAAATAAAATAAATTAAAATAAAATAAGATAAAATAAAATCAAATCAAATCAAATCAAATCAAATCAAATAAATTAAAATCAAATCAAATCAAATAAAATAAAATAAAATAAAATACAATAAAATACAATAAAATACAATAAAATTCAATAAAATAAAATAAAATAAAATGAAATAAAATAAAATAAAATAAAATAAAATAAAATAAAATACAATAAAATAAAATAAAATATGACTTTAATGTCCATGTATGATTCTGTGTTTTCTTCGAAACAATGCCGCAGCTTGTCGAAAGCTTGTTAACCATATTTTGAGTTTCAAAATGGGTTCAAAAATACTAAGAAAAACAACACGTAGCTACATGTAAAATGTCACCCTGATTGTGCTGTCATATTTAAGGGTTGCTGTCATATGTTTATAAAACGAATATAAAACAAATTGATGAAAATTGGTACAAGTGGGCATAAGTGAGTCTCCAATGTATGACAAATGAGGGTTAAATTGCTCGTTCAGGTGGTGAGGGTAGTTCTTCTTTGGGTCTTCTGATGTGAGGAACAAAAAAAAAACATACAAAAGTGTAGAGTGAAGGCGAGCGTGAATCGGGGTGCAAATGAATAAAAAACATTCTTGTGTATGTGTCTGTTTGATGCTGAAAAGTGTACAATTAAAGGCTTAAACAAGATAAAAGGCTTTAAAAATAATTATACAAAAAAAACGTGTTACAAGTGTTAAGGGTTTGAAAGCGTTAATGAAAATTGTGTGCACAAAAGTGTAAATATTATGAATGCAATTAATGAATGAGCAAAGGTTGAGGCATGATTATTTTATTTATTTGTTTTTTATAAAAATTTAATATATTAAAATTCTGACACTCATGCTAAATGTTGGGATAAACTGCCTAAAAGTAGACTATATAAAAGAGGGATTGGCGTCTAAGAAACGTAGTTGTTTGCACTGCTTGAAGTGCTAAACTTTCAAAGCATAGATTTAGGCTGAGAATTGGGATATTGTCAGCTGATTTATATGATTTTTTCCATACATTATAACAACCAATTTATCTACTTTTCAACTAAATAAAAAGTTATTTAGTAAATATTATACAAACCAAATAAAATCAATATTTATCTCTGGACATGAAAATCTCTGGAGCATACAACATGTGACAAAACGAGCCAAAGCATTAACAGAAATGGAAGACATTAATGCTCGGAGGCGAGCGTATTGAAAGCGTCCATGGGTAGCCAAGTGGGCAGTGCGGCACGTGCCACTCATTACCGCAACCTCACGCACACACAGACGTCGGCCTGATAATGCACTCGACGCGTCGACGCCCACAAGGTGTGCTTAATTTCGAGTCTGGGTCTGAGTCTGAGTTGGCTGTTTAACACACAAAGCGGCATAAGGGTTAAAAATTAAATAAATAAATGCTCAAGTGCGCGTCGACTGTGTGACAGTTGAAGTGGTATGAAGCAGTGCATAAATTATTATAAATTATATACAGAAAGAAAAGCTTGTTTTGCTTTAAATATTTTTATTTAAACACAATTAATTTGTTCGCTTTAGGCTTTACGGCGCAAATATTGAGTACAATTTTAACCGACTATTTGTTGTCTGAATTACGGACAAGCCTTCTTGCACTCCTCGTCGTCCTCGCAAATATCGCACAGCTTTGAGACCACTTCGTAGTAGTCGGTGGCCTTTTGTGTGGTGTCGTAGTAGTCGTAGAGCACTATGGAAGCGGGCTTCTGACGTGCCACGGCAAACGACTTAATGGCCTCTATGGGCAAACATTGCAACTCATTCTTGTGCAGACTTTCAAAGTAGACCACAATCACCGAATCAGCGTTCTTGGTCTCGGTTTGCTATTGAAAAAGAAACAACTATGAAGTACTCATTCCTTAAAGAAAAGCATCCATGTACTCACTCGCACACGCGGCACTGCCTCTATGTGCTCGAAGCTCTCCACATCGGCCACATAGCCGGACGGCAACGATATCTCCAACAGCGCCATATTGGAGGCCTCCTTCTCGCCTGTGTACTGCACGCACACATCCATTTCCAATTTGGAAGTGGGCGTATCCTTCTTGATCATTGTCTCAATACTAAAGCTGGGCTTCTTCTCTTTCTCCAAAATATTGTACTGATAGGCAATTTGCACCAACGCAGCGCCTTTGCCCTTTGCCTCAAAGTCCACAGCGAGCGTCTTGTGCGGCAGCTGCAAAACAAAAACAAAATTGACTTGAAATTTCAATGTCAAATAATCCCTTTTCCAACTTTACCTCCACACTTTGCAGCAACAGTCCATTATCTTCGTTTACTTTAATAGTCTCCTCCTTCTCCTTGCCGCCCTTTGCCTTCACATCAATGTCCATAACGGCCGCCTCGTAGCCCTCCTTGCTGGCAAAGGCCGTCAACGCCTGCAGACCCACCACTGTGTCCTGTGTGGACGAGAAACCGCCGTAGCTGTTGCGCTGCGCCACCAGCCATTTGACAATGGGCAGCACCGCTTTCGGCTCATTGTCAATCAGTGTCAGCAGTATGTACGAAGTGATCTCCACATCGCGACTGCGCACCCAATGCCACCAGAAACGTGGTTCCGGCGCATTGTTTTCCGATTCGGACTCAGACCACCACATGCGATCGTCATCGGTTTTTGCCAGCGACTGCAGCTCTGTCAGCTGTGTGCGCGCCAGTGGATGTTTGGCCTTGTGGAGCGCATAAGTGGCCAGCGCCTTTGCAAGCAGATCCGAAGTCTTTTCAAAGTTCTCCAAGAGGAATTTGAAGCCTTTGTCTATGTTGTCTTGATACAGTTTGTTGGCATCCTGAAAAAGCAACAACCATACTTGATGAATACATAATTTTGTTCCTTTCGTAGCTAACCTCATTTTCCACAAATGCCAGCAGCACGCTGGCAGTCAGCGTCACAAGCTTCTGCTGCGAATCGTAGAAAAAGTCCTGACTCTCGCTGAAGCTGCCGTTCTCAGCCTGTTTGCTGGCCAAGTATGCCAAGCCTTCCTTCAAAATGTTTTTGTCCACCTCTACAAAGTCCTTCATTTGGTGCAGCGAACGCACCACGTAGGCCGTCAGCCAGGTGGAGCCATCACGCGGCTTGTCCTTGTTGTGCGATGGCCCAAAGGAGCTGAACGAGCCGTCGTCATGGCGATAGCTGAGCATGCGCTGGTAGCCACTCAGCAGGTTTTGCGTGATTCTGTTCTCCAAGTTAGCATTCAGCTTGTTTATAGACTATGGGAGTTAAATATTGCATATAGCAGTTCAGTATTCAAATCACTATTCAAAGATTTGTGTTCTGGGCGCACCAACCTTCAAGTACTTCAACATCAAATAGTTTGGCACCAACGATGACATGGTCTGCTCTCCGCAGCCAGTTGGCATGCGTACCAGGTGATCCAAATTGTTCAGCATCGGGCCCAACAAATCACCAATAACCGTAAACTCAATGTGCTCCGAATCGGGTACAACTTCGCTGGGCAGTGCCAGCTCAAAGCTCTCCTTAAACTCGGGCTTATCCTTCAAATTGACAAAGTAGGCGCGATTCGCGTACTCGGTTACGCCCTCGGGCACCACCTTGAGCGGCTTGTGTATGGCATCGCCGGCAATGGGTGAGACTGCAGTGAATTTCAGCAAAAGATTGCCTATGACCTTGGGTCGTATCATGAAGGAGACGGCACGTGACGCCAGTGCGGGCACTCGCACAGACTTCTCGCGCTTTGGTTCGTTGATGACCTCGTTGCTGACTTCAGTAAACTCATATTCACCATCGACGTTGTCCAAAGTAACCGCAACATCCAGATCCTTGTCCAGATAGTTAAAGACCAGAGCGGGCACATTGATTACTTCGCCTGAAGAGCAAAAAAGTCAGTAAATTTGTTTCTGCTATTCTCATAAAATCTCAGATAAAAACCTCGTTTAACGGAATAGGGCAAGCGAATTGAAATGAAGAACGGCTGGAAGGTGACAATGTCCGTTTTAGCTTTGGTAACACCCACACCTTTGTCTGCGTGCAATGAGAAGCCGGTCAGAACCCAGGACGTGATGGTATCTGGTATTTTCTTGGACCATGTGAACTCTTCCGCTTGAGTGCTAATGAATAGTTGTAGAGAGAAAGAATGAGCAAGAGAGGGAGAGTATTTTTATCACCATGACGACACTCACTCTTCAATATCGGCAAAGAGCCATGTTTCCGAGAAATCGGTGCGCACATGCACATCGGGTTGTGCACTGGAACTGGACAAACTAACGAAACTAGCCGGCTGTGCCGGGGCGGGCCCAGCAACGCCATTTCTGTTGGGCGACGTCTTGCGATTATGATCTGAAGTCATAAGAGCTACTGTAGTACTAGTCGTATTCTCTAGAAATGATAATGATTTCCAATGCAACAATGCGACTCATGACCTAAATGTGAATGTTGAATTTTTAACCCGCATAGATCCACAATACATACCGTAATATGGTGAAGTTCTATTGTAGAAATAGTTGGCATTTGTCAGCGTAACCACGCCAGTTTGACTGCCCGGATACGGAGAATAGCCACCCTGCCAAGGTGTGTAGGTAGTGTAGCTGTTAATTGGCCAATAGAAATCGTTGGGCGTAATGTCGTTATTGCGGTCCAGAAGCAGCACACTCTGATCAACAGCCAACAGCCCCACAAACGAGTGCGGTTCGGTCTTGATACGAAGCGGCACTTCCACACCGGGCTTCACTTGTTCTGGTGCGGTGATTTCAATCTAATAAAAGGCGAGAAGAAATTATCGTCAAGCGATGTCCACTGCGGGGCAGTGCTGTTCCAGCTATGATAATGTCTAATCAATAAAGGTTTCCCAGAGATAAAAGAGAAAGAGTAACTCGAAAACACTAGCCGGCCTCGATAGTCCTCTGGGAAGCACGATGGCTTCTCATACCAGAGGCCCTAGGTTCGAATCCCAGCTCGGGCTGGTAAAACACTCGTTTACTTCTATCGCTATTCTCTTGAGGCAGATGAGAATTACAAGAATCGCACAAGTGAAAGAAAAACTATCAACCGCCGTTCCGATTCAGCGTTAAACTATCGGTCCTTCCTTCCCTTCCCCCATCCGCTTGAAGTGTGTGTTGTAACACATGTTGGAAAAAAGAGTGTTGCATACACTTTTCAAATGGATGGAATTTGTGATATAACAACGGGACTATATAGAGGCCTAAGCCTGTCTCATGCAGAGACAGCCATTACAACCTACCTACCTACCCTTAAACACTGGTACAGAGATGTTGCTCCCCATTGATAGCCACTGAGAGCTACCAGATCTTTCTTTGCTAGGTTTTTTCAGTGCGGAATTATGAAAGGGTACGAAATAGCCGATGAATAGAAAAGGTTCGGAAATATACGTAAATGAGGTGAAATCCTTTACACAAGCAAAGACCTATGAACTATTTAGGGGAAGTACAGGGAATCCTAACGGAAAGCGGAAGTTCGAGTGGCTTCGTACCCGGGGCGGAGTTCCAAGGATCCGTATTTTATTGTTCTATGCAATTGGCTTAGGTCTTTAGGGCTAACAATGATCTTAGTAGGAAGGACCCATAGATCGCGGTCCTTTGGGCGCAAATTTTCTTTCACGGTTCTAAATATGGGACGTTTCTTCATTCTATCCAGACTTAACGTAAAGTTCCGACACTCGTAGCTTAAAAGTTTGATACCTCTTCCCCTCTGGAAAATTGACTTAAGCTATGTAGTCTTCAATCACCTTATTCTGTAGCTCCAGTTTGACCGTAATAGTTCGCTCAGCATAATGGAATTCACCCTGTTCGTCGACGTAGTAAGCATAGAATGATGCGCGCGGTGCCATGAGGAATGTTGTCTTCAACGTGATGTTGTATAATTTTGGACCGTCCGGCACTGTAACGCGCTTTGTTTCCAAGATATTTCCACGTCCCACCAGCGTATAGTCGAAATAGGTCAGCGGCATGCTCGAGTTGAGGCTTATGATGACTGGCTCACCCAAGTTGGCGCCGCTATTGAGACAACAAGGAAATTTCTTAAGTCATTACAACACCCACAAAAGACCCTTCACCGTCTACTAACATGTACTGTTCCGCTTGCTGGTAGATAGCGGTTGCCTTAAAGTAGTCCTTCGGCTCCTCTGTCTTTTTGGGCACTTCGTCCGTCTTCTTTGGCGGCCTGTGCTGATAGGCGCTCGTCACTTTGTGCGTTTCATCCTCGAAGTCCACCTCCACCGCATAGTAGTGGCTGAAGCCTTCGAACTCCTCCAAATCGGGCAGCGACACCTTGAAGACGGCCATGCTGCTGGCATTCAGTGAACTCTCGAAAACGAATGTCCTATTGGTTATCTCGGGTGTGGGCTTGTCGCCATCTTTGTGGTAGTAGTGCTTGCTGACGCCTTCAATATATCTCAACTTGACCGGCGATTTGCTGTCCTTGAGATGTGTGCCATCCACATGGGTCACCTGAATGATGACATCCATCTCTTTGTCCGCCTCGAAGCTGTAGCAGTTCTTGAAATTGACACAGCCAGCGGCATAGCGATTGGCATACAGGGTGCTGGAGGCGGTGCCGTTGATTTTCACGCCTGTGAAATTCTCCTCAACGGTGGCGGTTATGGTCAGCGCTGCCGAGTAGCCACCGATGTTGTCCCTGTACTGCTTCACATTCACGTCGAACTTGGCCTTTCCGTTGACCGTGTCGGCTGTTTTAATTATGCGCTCCGGTGCCGGCCTGGCCACATCGGGTTTCTCATGGAAGTAGCGAAAGTTTTCCAAGTCAAAAATGAGCGTAACCTTGCCGTCAACCGGTTTGCCGTAGGTGTAGCTGCAACAAAATCAAAATACTCATTTGAAGGCAAAGTACAAAGAATTGAAACTTACTTGGCGCGCACCACCACCTGCACGTCGCCATCCTTGACCGACACGCGTTTGGTGGACTCGACGTTCACTTTGTACTTGGGCAGCACATATTTCTCCACCTTGAAGCGCACCGTCGTGGTGGGCACATTGGCACCGGCGCCTACGGTCAAACTCCAACCACCCAGAACGGGAAAGTCAGATAGCTGAAATTTGCCCGTGTAGACACCCTTCGGCGCTTTGATGTGCTTGTACTCCTTGATGCGATTGCGCTTGCCATCCTACAAAAAAAGAAAGCCGCTGCAAATATTTAATGACAATTCAGCAGTTATTGCTCACCTCGAACCAAATTGTGCTCTGCTTTAGCGGCTGAGTGGGCTTCAAGTTCTCATCCAGAAACAGTGCGCGGAAATTCACCACATCGCCGGGCTTGTATTTGCCTTTATCTGTTTGAATTTTGACATAGGGCCGAGAGTCCACACGATTGAGCTCGGTGGTGTTTTTGAAAATGATGCCAGTCACACCTTCGGCAGTCAGATTGTAATCGCCAGGCGGCAGCAGCGGCAATGAGAACTCAACATTTTTGACCTGATCGGGCTGCAACTCTACGAGTTTCTGTTCATTGTACTCGGGTCCAATGATGCCCACTTTAAGCTGTGCGGACTCTTTTGCATTGTGCAGTCCAACGGCGACATTGTATTTGTGGCCAGAGTGTAGGGTGCCGGGGCCAATAACGGTGTAGTGACTGTGTTGATAAGAGATGGAAATTGTAAAAATTAGTTTATGTGATGATGAAGTACCAAAAAGGTTAGAAGTAGGACCCAATCAAAAGCAGATCCATTAAACTATCAGCAGGATCTCTTTTAGAAAATCTTGCAGAGAAACGGTGTGAAGTTTTTTCCCTATTTGACTTTAGAGAGAGAAGTTTGAAGGCTCCTATACATTATTCTGTCAGATGTTTAGCCATGGATTGTGTTATAAATGGCCGCTTAACAAAACCGTAATTCTGTTAAATCTTACAGTCTGAAAAATGGACCATAAGTGCTGACAAAGTCGATCTCTGAGCAATAATTCACATAAGAAACAGACTGATTACCCTACCAACAAATCCCAATCTAAGCGCTCAAGTCGAGACTAGCTCAGATTTTGGATGAGAAATAAGTGCAACCATGGTGTCAGAGATCTCTTTCAGCGAACCCTAGTCAGTACCAGACAATTATAACTCTTATGGTTAACGAATAGCATTAAATACAAATGAGGAATGAAATAGGAATGAGGAATGGACCATAGGTTCTTATAAAATCAAGCAATTAGATGTTTTGGTACTAACGATCCCTCAGCAATAATTCTCATCAGTAACAGACTCGTTCTTTTGCCAACAGATCCCAATCAAAACGCTCAACTTGAGACAAGCACAGATTTTGAATGAGAAATAATTGTAACCATGGTGTTAGAGATCTCTTTCACCGAACCCTAGTCAGTATCAGACCTCAATCTAACCACTCAACTCGAGACAAGCACAGATTTTGGGTGAAAAATAAGTGCAGCCATGGTATTAGTGATCTCTTTCACGCACTATTCGGACTATTACGACTCTTATCGTTAGTGAAGAGTATTTAATGTTGATAAGTGACTGATTAGTACAAATTCTACTGCGAACCTTAGAGCCTGAGCCATGTAAAGTAGGTCCTAAAAAAGTAAAGCAATTAGATGTTTTGGTACCTACGATACCTGTGGACCATCTAACATCCACGATAGATAGGCATTTGAAAGAGACAGATCTCAAAACAAGACACAAGTCAAGAATAGTTCAGACTTTGGATGAGAAATAAGTGCAGCCATGGTGCTAGGAATCCTTTTCATGGACTACTCGGATTATTATGATTTTTATGACTAGTGAAGAGTATTAAATGCCGATTAATGACCGTTTAGAACAAATCATACTGCGAACCTTACTACTTGAGACACTTAAAATATGTCATAAAAAAGTAAAACAATTAGATGTTTTGGTGCCTACGATACCTGTGGAGTATCTATCGTCCACGATATTATGGATATAGATATTGTACAGTTCACATTAGATAGACTTTTTCTCCTACCAGCAGACCCCAATGCAAGTGTTCAAGTTAAGACTAGTTCAGATTTTGGGAGAGAAGTGCAACCACGGTGTTAGAGAACTCACTATCAGTGATTCCATTGTATACCCGGACCCCAGTCAGGTTAGACTATTAGACCCACACTTCTCAGTGCATAATACAAAAATTTCTTAGTTACTACTGTAAGATAAATACAGAGTGGTAGACTTATTAATTCCCAATGATTCCTCGGTGATTATTGGAGGATTAAAGAAATCCTAAAGCAATAATTTATTAATTAGTTAATGTACATCTTTTATTATTTAAAAATATTTTATTGTTTTACTTAATGTTTTAATTTATATTTGAATAACTCTATTCAAAATGTTTGCTTTGCTTTTCATTTTTTTGACCGTTGTTTAAGATTTGTCATTTGCGCAAATTTTGTCAAATTTTTTATTTCTTTTCCACTTGAATATACATATATTTTGTTGCTATATTTCTAAATATTAATTAATATATATTATCAAATTAAAAAAAATATTTTGAATGCTAGCAGACATAAGCTTCTATCACCTCGTTAATGGCAATTTGTTGGTATTGTTTACTAAAAGACTTGAGGTGAGATTAGAACAAAATGGCCAAGTATTTTTGTTTTGTTAGTTATTGTTTGTAATTTTTCTTATCACTGTGCATGCATTAATATGATTTTACTTGGCAATTTCCCATTAAGATGGCAGTAGCCAGGACCAAAATTTTTTATTTATTTTTCTTAACATATAATATGGACTGATTTGTGATTTGAACTCACAACACTATGACCTACGATCCAGCGCGTTAATAACTACAGACAACTCGCGATGCTTTTAAATTTGTTTTTCAATAATTTTCTAAAAATGTAAAAATGTTTAGAACTCTACGATCCAATGTGTTAATTATTGCAAACAAACTTGTGATGCTTTTAAATTTGTTTTTCAATAAATTTCTAAAAATGTGTTTTTTAGAACTCTACGTTCCAATGACAACTTGTGATGCCTTGAAAATTTTTTTTCTTTGAATCTGTAAAAATACTTTTGTCTAATGTATTCTTAGCCCATCTTGAGTTAATTTTTTTTTTAGAATTTGTGTGACGAGCTTACAGTTTTAAAGAAAGATATCGTGAGTTATGAAGATTTTCAAATTTGTTCAATAATATTTTAAATTGTTTTGTTTGGCTTTAAAAAATTGGTAAAAGCTTCGAAAGATATCCTTTTAGAAAATCATGCAATCAAATATTAAAGAAAAACTTCAAAATGACCCTTTTGACTTCGTTGAATATTTTAGTGTTAGTAGCAAAATTTTAGTGAATAATTGCAAACAAACTTGTGAAGCTTTCAAATTTGTTTTTTTTTAATCTGTAAAAATGTTTTTTTTAGAACTCTACGTTCCAATGACAACTTGTGATGACCATCTTGAGTTAGTTTTTTTTTATAGAATTTGTGTGAAAAGCTTACAGTTTTAAAGAAAGATATCGTGAGTTATGAAGATTTTCAAATTTGTTCAATAATATTTTAAATTGTTTTGTTTGGCTTTAAAAAATTAGTAAAAGCTTCGAAAGATATCCTTTTAGAAAATCATGCAATCAAATATAAAAAAAAAAACTTCAAAATGACCCTTTTGACTTCGTTGAATATTTTAGTGTTAAGTAGCAAAATTTTAGTGAACAATGAATAGTGAATACCTATAACTGGACACAACAATATTTTTTTAAATTCTTTTTAAAATTTCAGACAAATATTATTTGTTTTTGTTTATCTGAATATTTATGTCTTAAAAATTTCAGACAATACGTTAAAATAAATATCATTGTTGTTCAAATTAAAACACCTTAATTTTTTTTTTTTTAATTTTTTTAGCTCTTCCAAAACACTACCAGAAATGTTCCCATTAAAGCTATTTAAATTTTTTTTAAATGCTTTTTAATCTTCACATTTCAATAAAAATACAAGTAATGTCATATTTGTATAGTTATATCTTATATAATTTTTTATTTTTTTTTTGGACACATTTGCTTTTGAATTGATTATCGCAGACAGTGAATTATATCACAATGAAACAATAGCAATCATTGACTAAACAATACTGAGTTTTTGTCATTCAAAAGTTGAAAAACAAATTTATAAAATATTATAGTCCATTAAAAAGTCTGCTAAAACTCTAAACCTGAAATTGTTTTCCGTATTTTGCACAATTAGCCAGCAATTTCTGTTCCAAACAACGTTCAATGTGTTCCTTCAATTCTCAATGCCCTCTACCTGACTTTAATCGATCGGTGCCTGAAAGACAATGCTGACGCACAAAACTGACCTGCGTCGACTGGGCGAACCGGCAAACCGGCTTTTGACGTAAGGCACATCGCTTCTTTTCGAAATTTATCTCCGCTGTCAGGGTCCTTGCGGCTTCGGCAAATGTCTAAACTGGTTTGTGAATTGTAAACTACAAAACTAGCCAAATCAACGCAGCAATAGGCGGTTGGTAGGTAGGTATGTACGAATGATTTTTCCTACCATACGAGCGTCGCTAACATTTCGCAGAATATTTTGTGCAAATTTACACAATTCCCCGCAGTAAAATTTGATTTGTCAATATTGCAATGTCAATTGACGTCAAACTCTACCTTTGTCGAAATGTAGCAATGAGTGTAAAAAAAAATAATAACAAAAACCGCATCTGAACACTTACCCTTCACCTTGCACCGCCAGCGTTGCCTGCAATAGGCAAACAACTAGAATTGCCACACGTTGCATGGCTTATTTATTTTTGGTTGTTTATGCCACCGCAAAAAAATTAATTATTAACTAAACAAACACAAATTATGAAGAAACGAATGTTTATGTTTATTTGATATTTTTTAAGTATTCCAACTAATTTTGAAATATTTTTTTGGTATGTTTTTCGCTGCCTAAGTCCGCACAACCGACACAACAGACACTGTCACTGATCACAGCCGAGCTGCGACTAATCGCGTATTACGAAATTTAAACGCTGCTTGTCCCATTTCATTAGGCAAGGCGACCATGCAGCGAACAACGAAGAAGAAAAATGAAATAAATTTTAATTACAAATATGGGAATGTGTCGGCACTGGAAGGCAGCAGGTATGTGCTACAAAGTAGTTGAGCAGTTTTGCAGTTTGAGTAAAAATATAGAAGTAGTATGAGTTATAAAGTGGATGTGGTATAAATGTTATACAAGATTTTAATAAAAATATATATGAATTATATAAAAATTATAAAAATATTATTAAATTATAAAATGGTATACATTTTATATACAATTTTAATAAAAATATGTATGAAATATATAAAAATTATTAAAAAAAACTATAAAAATATATCAAAATTATATAAAATATATTAAATTTTAATAAAAAATGCAAAATATTTAAAAAGTTAGTCAGTTAGTCAGATAACGCACAAAATACAATAGTAAGTTTGTTAAAATGCTGAAGGAAAATCCGACTGAATGCGCCAATAAGAATTTTATACCATTTTCATACCACAAAAACTGGGTTAAACTTAAAAAGAGTTAAGTAGCTGCAATAGTTCACACAGAATTTACTTTCGGGAGAAGAGGGGCTGAGGGGGGTCCATACCTTACTTTTGAGGAGGTTTGAATCCCCAAAAATCTCCCTTACGAGCGCCATTGGTTAGTTCAATTGATATCCTTTTCATTCTTTTTTTAAAGCATAGACCTTCGCTTAACCCTTTCGCTATTTTGTTGCCATATGGCAACATGCTACTTTGTGAACGTCTGCATCCTCTATGGTTGCAAGAATACATTTTTTGTTGGTCTTTAGAATAGTTTGAAGTTTTAGGAAAAATACGAAATTAATAAACTGAATATTTAAGTTTAAAGAAGAGAAGTATACACGTTTTTTTAATGGTATATCTTGACAAAGTAAAGGAAGAAGAAACAGAAAAAATTAGAGAACTTTTTAATTTGACGTTTTCTTTCAATGTAGATACTTTTTTTTTTAAATTTTGGCTGAAGTAAATGAAGAAATATTCAAATTTTCGTTATGCGTAAAAAGTTTTATGTTTAAGTAATTACTACAGCCACAACGATATGGTTGCTCTCATAGAAAAACACTCTAAAATACAGGGTCCGAGTATAAAAATTTAAAAAATTTCTTATGGAATGTTGCTAATGTAACCACATATAGGGTGTTCTTTTTAGAGGTTTGTTTTTCGAACAGAGATAAAACTGGCATTTTGTGGTCAAATCTGGCAACTCTAATGTCATTTATGTTCAGTTTGGTTTGCCATTTCATCATGAACAGGTTGACAAAAGAACAACGCTTGCAAATCGTGCAAATTTATTTCGAAAATAATGGTTCAGTTCGCGAAGTTTACCGCAAGCTCCGTCCATTTTATGGTCGACATAATCGTCCATCAGAGCAATTAATTCGGTTAACCATGGGTCGTTTTCGCACTACGTTTACTCTATGTGATAATACGCATCCGCAGAGACGTCGAACAGTGCGCACCGAAGAAACAATTGCCGCTGTAGAGCAAAATGTTGAAGAGGACCCGTATGAATCGATTCGCCACCGTGCACAGCAATTGGAGCTTTGTCCATCAACTTTATGGAAGATTTTGCGCAAAGATCTTGGCTTGCGACCTTACAAGATCCAGCTTGTGCAAGAATTAAAGCCGCGAGACCATGCAATGCGTCGTGATTTTGGTGTATGGGCCGAAAATGAGATTGATCTCGATGCTGATTTTCATCGCAAAATTTTGTTCAGTGATGAGGCTCATTTTTGGTTGAATGGCTACGTCAACAAGCAAAATTGCCGCATTTGGAGTGAAGAGAATCCACATGAGACCCTTGAGACGCCATTACATCCACAAAAACTGACTGTTTGGTGTGCTCTATGGGCTGGTGGAGTCATTGGGCCATACTTCTTCCGAAATAATGCTGGAGAGTCAGTTACCGTTAATGGAGACCGGTATAGAGCCATGATAACCGACTCTTTTGTTCCCGAATTGGATGGCATGAATGTGGATGAGTTTTGGTTCCAACAAGACGGCGCTACATGCCACACAGCGCACGTCACAATCGATTTATTGAAGGAAACATTCGATGAGCGCATAATTTCGCGGAATGGACCTGTCAATTGGCCACCAAGATCGTGTGATTTGACACCATTGGATTATTTTCTTTGGGGATATGTGAAGTCGCTCGTCTACGCCAACAAACCAGAAACGTTAGGGGACTTGGAAGCCAACATTCGTGGCGTTATTGCCGACATACGGCCCCAAATGCTCGAAAAAGTGGTTGAAAATTGGACCTGTAGAATTGGCTTTATTCGAGCCAGCCGCGGCGGCCACATGCCCGAAATCATATTTAAACATTAATGGCATAAAATTATCCTTCCAATAAAGCCAAATTGATGGACATTAAAACGATTTTCTTGTGTTTTATTTCAATTCGAAGTTCTATACCTCTAAAAAAAACACCCTATAGAAGCATAAAGACGTATAATTGAAAATTTTAACTTTCCCCAGTAAAAACCTGTAGCGAAGGGTTAACACAGTTGGATCATCTGGTAACTGAAACGACCAAGATATATTAAGTTTATCACAGAAGACAGCCGCACCTAGTCCCTGGGCCTTCTTCGACACATCCCGACCCTCCTGAGGGATCAACAACCTTATTTACAACCTTGCAACTTTTGAATCTAAAGCATTCGAAACCATATTTGCTATCCCAAATGTTTGCAGCAAACAGATACTTTGAGGGATTTGAACTCCCAAAACCCTCACTTCACTGCTCTCTGTTTGGAAATACCGTATAAAAGTTGTTCTTAAAGCTCAACGTTGGAGCCATCAAATCCTCAATCACTCACTGGGTTAAAAAAACTTCAAACCCATAAGTTACTAACGGTCACTTATTCTCCACAATTACCCAAAATTTTTGTTTAAACATTTTCGACCGACTGTAGCGCTCTCATGAATATTCTCATTGCTAATTAATTCCCAAATCCCGCTTCCATTTCTACATTAAAAATTCAAATTCAAACCCGCCACATGTTAACATATTAAACAAATAAAAATCATCAAATGAGTTGCAAACATATTTGAATATGCTTTGGATTATTCGTAGGTACCGTTACTTATTTAACACGCTCAATTAGCGCTTCTGATTTGATTGCGGTCAAGCTCTGAATGTTGGCTTACGAACCACAAAGTAGAGTTCTTTGACAGACACACAAATTGGCGCTACATTCACCTACGCAATATTTATTTTAATCAAATTTACATATCAATAATAGATGCACAAAATTTGTTTGATATATTTATTAATATTTTTTACTTTATAAATTTATTTTATTTTATTTCAATATTTAACAAAATCTCTTAGAAATCTCTTAGAAATTAACTTGCATTCAGCGTGTATCTAAAGTTTACGGGCAAGCCTTTATGCACTCCTCATCGCCGTCGCAGATATCGCACAGCTTTGAGACCACTTCGTAGTAGTCGGTGGCCTTTTGTGTGGTGTCGTAGTAGTCGTAGAGCACTATGGAAGCGGGCTTCTGACGTGCCACAGCAAACGACTTGATGGCCTCTATGGGCAAACATTGCAACTCATTCTGGACCAGACTCTCGAAGTAGACCACAATCACAGAATCACCGTTCTTGGTCTCGGTTTGCTATTAAAAAAGAGACAACCATGAAGTACTCATTCCTTACGAAAATGTATTAAGTGTACTCACTCGCACACGCGGCACTGCGTCTATGTGCTCGAAGCTCTCCACATCGGCCACATAGCCGGATGGCAACGATATCTCCAACAATGCCATGTTCGAGGCCCCTTTCTCGCCCACATACTCCACGCACACATCCATTTCCAGCTTATTAGTGGGCGTGCCCTCTTTGATTACCGTTTTGATGTTAAAGCTGGGCTTAGGTTCCTTTTCGTGTACGTTGTATTGATAGGCAATTTGCACCAACGCAGCGCCTTTTCCCTTTGCCTCAAAGTCCACAGCGAGCGTCTTATGCGGCAACTGCAAAACAAAAACAATATTGACTCCCAATTTCAATATTTATTTATTCTTTTTTCCAACGTTACCTCCACACTTTGCAGCAACAGCCCATTCTCCTCGTTCACTTTAATCGTTTCCTTCTTCTCCTTGCTGCCCTTTGCCTTCACTTCAATGTCCATGACAGCTGGCTCGTAGCTGGCCTTCTTGGCAAACAGCGTCAGCGCCTGCAGACCCACCACTGTGTCCTGTGTGGACGAAAAGCCGCCATAGCTGTTGCGCTGCGCTACCAGCCACTTGATAACAGGCACAACGCTCTCCACATCAGCGGACGGCTGATCCAACAGTGTCAGCAGCACATAGCCGGTGATCTCTACATCGCTGCTGTAGCTCCAGCGCCACCAGTGAATCGATGGCCTTTCCGGGTCTTGTGTCCACCATTTGCGATCATCGTCCGTCTTGGCCAAGGCCTCCAACTCAGCCAACTGTGTTTGGGCCGCGGGATGGTTGGCCTTGTGTAGCGCATAGGTGGCCATGGCCTTAACGTGCAGATCTTTGTTCTTATCCAGATTTTCCAAAATGTATTTGAAACCCTTATCAATGTTGGTTTGGTAGGTTTTGGCCAGAGTCTGTTGTAGGAGAATTGAAATAAATTTTGTTTTTCAACCGAGAGTGCAATTTTTCTACCTCATTTTGCAAGAAGGCCAACAACACATTGGCCGTCAACGTAATGTGGTTGCGGTAGGGGCTATAGAAGAAGTCGTTGCTCTCCACATAGCTGCCATTCTCCGCCTGTTTTCTGGCCAAGTAAGCCAAGCCCTCTTCGATAATCTTGTCATCAATAACGATATGTTGCTGCGCCTCGATGAGTGAGCGCACCACATACGATGTCAGCCAAGTGGATCCATTAATCGGCTTGTCCGAATTGGCACGCACGCCGAACGAGCTGAACGAGCCGTCCTCCAGTCGGAAGCTCAATATGTGCTGGTAGCCGGATTCCAGATTGTGTTTGATTTTCGCTTCCAACTCGGGCGTCAGCTTGTCAATACCCTGGGTTTCATGAAATTGAAATTTAAATAAAGTAATTTTATGCTCCCTAGCAGACCCACCTTCAGATAACGCAAGACTATATAATTCGGCACCAACGCTGACACGGTCTGTTCTCCGCAGCCGGTCGGCATGCGTACCAGGTGATCCAAATTGTTCAGCAGTGGGCCCAACAAATCACCAATAACCGTAAACTCAATGTGTTCTGAATCGGGCACAACTTCGCTGGGCAGTGCCAGTTCAAAGCTCTCCTTGAACTCGGGCTTATCCTTCAAATTGACAAAGTAGGCGCGATTCGCGTACTCGGTTACGCCCTCGGGCACCACCTTGAGCGGCTTGTGTATGGCATCGCCGGCAATGGGTGAGACCGCAGTGAATTTCAGCAAAAGATTGCCTATGACCTTGGGTCGTATCATGAAGGAGACGGCACGTGACGCCAATGCGGGCACACGCACAGACTTTTCGCGCTTTGGTTCGTTGATGACCTCGTTGCTGACTTCGGTAAACTCATATTCACCATCGGTATTGTCAAGTGTGATCTGCACATCCAGATCCTTGTCCAGATAGTTAAAGACCAGAGCGGGCACATTGATGACTTCGCCTACGAGAAAAACATTAATGTTGCATGCACCGCTGGCGAATTCAGCGCTAACGAACCTCGCTTCACCGAATACGGCAGCCGTATGGCTATGAAGAATGGCTGGAACGTTTTGATCTTGGTTGTGTCCTTGGTGACGCCCAGACCCTTTTCAGGACTGATGGCAAAGCCACTTACAACCCAGGACGTGATGGTATCTGGTATTTTCTTTGACCAAGTAAACTCCTCCGCTTGAGTACTAAATAATGCAAATGGTTTTGCATAAATATTTTGAGAACGAAAAAACGCGTTTGCTTACTTTTCGATATTGGCAAAGATCCAGGTTTCCGAAAAGTCTTTGCGTACAGCAATTTCGTTTTTCGGAGGTGCCGCCGAACCACCGCCAAAACTACCAGGAGCAGCTGCTGACATTAAGACAGCATCATGGGCTACTACCGTTGACGTTTCTAATACGCCTTTGCGGTGAGCTGACAGAGGAACTGTTCGTGTAAGCAAAAATCATTTAGAAAACCATTCGGAAACATTTCATTTGGGCTTTTGGACAGATCGTCCATATGCGTCACTTACACACGCCGTAATCGGGTTTGGTGCGATTGTAGAAGAAGTCGGCATTGGTGAGCGTTACGACGCCGCTCTGTTCGCCCGGATATCGCGAGTAGCCGCCCTGCCATGGTGTGCTCGTGTCGTAGCGTCCCAAGCGCCAATTGAACTCATAGGCGCTGATGTCGTTGCTGCCCGCCAAGAGCAACACGCTCTGATCCACCGCCAGCAGGCCCACAAACGAGTTCGGCGCAGTCTTAATGCGTAGTGCCACATCGGCGCCGGGCTTCACCTCTTCGGGTCCGCTAATTTCGATCTATCAATCACAAAGACATCTCTTAAATGTTATGGATTATTCACATTGCAAATATGGCGCACCTTATTCTGCAACTCCACATCGATGTGCAGCGAGTTCTCGGCATAGTGCAACTCGCCCTGCTCGTCCACATAGTACACGTAGATACGGACATAGGGTGCCATGAGGAACGTGGGCTGCAGTGTGATATTGTATTCCTTCTCGTTGTTGGGCACCTCAATGCGTTCATGCTTCAAAATATTGCCACGCCCTATGACATTGTAGATAAAGTAGGTCAGCGGCTCGCTGGAGTTGACCGTTATGGGAATCGTGTTCGAGAGATTGAAACTGAAATTGTGCGATATTACACTTTCTGTGCATCGAAGAAATCAACAAATTTCATTAAACTTACGAGTAGCTTTCCTTGGGATAGTGTACGAAAAGCTTGAAATACTCCTTTTCTTCTTCGGGTTCTGGTGTTGGTTCGATCTTCTTTGGCTTTCTGTACTGATAACTGCTGGATATTTGTCGCTTCTCATCCAGATACTCCACTTCGACTCTATAGAAGTGCAAGTAGTTTTCGATTTCGGGCAGATCCGGTAGGTTGACCTTGAACACAGCAACGCCCGTCTCGTTCAAATGACTCTCGAACGTAAGTGTGTTCTTCTCGATGACTGGTTTTGGAGTGGTTGATGTTGAACTCGTTTCTGCATCCATGCCAAAGCCGCGCCAGTAGTGTTTCTCCGATATGTCCTCTGTGAAGATGAGCTTCACCACCGATTTGGTGTCCGCCACCGGTGTATCATCGACCAGACTCACTTTTATGCTCACCTCAGCCTCTTTGTCGGCCTCGAACTGCGAGCAAGTTTGATAGGTGATACAATTGAAAGAGTAGCGATACGGAAAGACGAGTATGTAGGCGGTGCCATTCAGTTTAACGCCCGTAAAGTTTTCCTCCACGGTGGCAGTTACATCCACCGACGTTGCATACAATTTGTCCCTAAAAAACATTTCAAATTCCTTGACGTTCAAATCGAACTTGGCTTTGCCGTTGACCATATCGAGGCTTTTGATGATTTTGGGCGCCTCTTTGCCCGATTCCTTGTCCTCTTGGTTGTACACGTAGTACGGATTCGTGTTCAGTATGACAGTTGCCCGGCCATCAACCGGTTTGCCGTAGGTGTAGCTGCGTTTGCAAATTGTTATATGTTGCAGTTTTAAAAACTTACACTTTCAACTTACTTGGCTTTCACCACAACATGCACATCGCCATCTTTGACCGAAACTCGATCCGTGGCAGTGACAGACACCTCGTATTTCGGCAGCACATACTTCTCCACGTCAAAGTAGATGTCCGTGCTGTAGTCGTTGCCGTTCTTCACCAACAAACGCCAACTGCCCAACGGTGCAAACTCGGATATTTTGAATTTTCCAGTGTAGACGCCTTTGACCACCTCAAGATCTTTAAATTCCTTGATGCGATTGCGCTTCTCATCCTGATTGGATTGAATTGGAATGAATTGGAGTCGAAAGATAAAGTTTAGTTAGTTAGTTTGTAGTTTACAAGAACCAGACAGAGTCTACAATACGCTCATAATTATCAATGCTGATGCGATTGAAAAGAAGGCAATACTCAACGACAGTGGTGCAGGATTTGAATTATTTCGTTCAATAGTTATATTTGTAAAGAAAAAAAATTTCTCTGAGAGTTAAATAATCTACGCTAAAATTCCTAAAAAGCCTTAGCAAAAATGACCCTCCAATGATATACAAAAATGATCTTAGAAAAGCTTTCTGAAAGCCATGTGATCTACGAAGAAGGCCTTAAAAAAGTATTAGAAATTTTTGAAGAAAAGGAAAGAAAAAAATATATCTGAGATCCAAATAATCTACTCTAACATTTCTAAAAAGCCATAGCAATAATGACCCTCCAATGATATACAAAAATGACCTTAGAAAAGCTTTCTGAAAGCCATGTGATCTACGAAGAAGGCCTTAAAAAAGTATTAGAAATTTTTGAGAACCAAATGATCGATGAAATTTTCCCTTTTAATCGAATTGATCCACGAAAAACCCTTAGAAAAGCTTTAAAAGCTTTTAGGAATCAGGAAAAATTCTCTGGGAGCCAAATGATCTACACGCGAAGAAAGCTTTAGAAAAGACTAAGAGACCTGTGAGGGTCAAATGATCTATGATCTTTTTTCCTTTTTGACCCAAGTGGTCTACGAAAACGCCTTTAAAAACCGTTAGAAATTACGGAGAGTTAAAAGATATACAAAAAAGACCTTAGAAAAACTCTCTGAAAGCAAATCGATCTACGAAGAAAACCTTAAAAAGGAATTATAAATTTTTGAGAACCAAATGATAGATGAACTTTTTCTTTTTTAATCTATTTAATCCACGAAAAAAAAACCTTAGAAAAGCCTTTAAAAACTGATGTAAAAAAGGCCTTAGAAAAGCTGAGAGCCAAATTATTTACGAAAAAAGCTTAAGAAAATACTTAGAAACCACTGAGTAACCCTCAGCGATCTGCGAACAATGCTTTAGAAAAGACTTACAGACCTCTGAGCGTCAAATGATCTATAACTTTTTTTTGACCCAAGTGATCTACAAAAAAGTTTTTAAAACTCTTAGAAATCACGGAGGATCAAATGATGTACCAAAAGACCTTAGAAAAGCTCTCTGAGAGCCAAATTATTTACGAAGAAAGCTTAGGAAAATACTTAGAAACCACTGAGGGTTAAATGATCTGCGAATAATGCTTTAGAAAAGACTTACAGACCTCTGAGCGTCAAATGATCTATAATTTTGTTTTCCTTTTTGATCCAAGTGTTCTACGAAAAAGTTTTTAAAACCCCTTTGAAATCGCGGAGGGTCAAATGATATACAAAAAAGATTTTAGAAAAGCTCCCTGAGAGCCAAATGATCTACGAAGAATGCTTTAGAAAAGATTTACAGATCTCTGAGGCCAAGCCAAGGGATCACCAGTTTCATAAGAGACCACAATGACTTTCATTTCTGAACCGGGTGTAAGAACTGATTTATTTGAAATCTGTCAGGTATTAAGAAACAACAAAATTAACTTAAATTTAAACATTCCTATTGAAACTTTTTCAGAATGTTGTTTAAGTTATATTTAAATTCAAAATTAACCAAAATGATTAGAATTATTATTCACACTAAAATATCAGGTGTACAACTTTGCTTCCGCCGTTTTTTTCCAAAATTAAAAGCTTTATTGCGAAAAAGTGCTTACAGATGTATTATTCAAAGTATTGTCCGTCGCTAGCGACAACTTTCTCCCATCTTTCCGGCAATTTTCGGATCCCGGCTCGAAAAAAGGAGTCCTCTTTTGACGCTATCCATGAAGCAATCCATTTTTCCAATTCTTCGAAGGATTGAAAATGTTGATCTGCCAGGCCGTGTGCCATCGAACGGAATAGGTGGAAGTCAGAAGGGGCGACATCTGGGGAATACGGCGGGTGGGGCAAGACTTCCCATTTCAGCGTTTCCAGGTACTTTTTGACCACTTTTGCGACGTGAGGCCGAGCATTGTCGTGTTGGAGGATGACTTTGTCATGTCGCTCTTGATATTGTGGCCGCTTTTCTTTTAGCGCGCGACTAAGGCGCATCAGTTGCGTTCGGTAGCGATCTCCTGTGATGGTTTCACCCGGTTTTAAGAGCTCGTAGTAAATCACACCGAGCTGATCCCACCAAATACCATGTTTGTCTTCGACATCGAAATCACCATTTTTAAAACGTTGAAACCACTCCCGACACGTTCTTTCACTCAGAGCAGCATCACCGTAAGTTTCTGAGAGCATTCGATGCGCTTCAGCTGCATTTTTTTGCGAATTGTACCAGAAAAGTAAAACTTCCCGCAAATGGCGAGAATTGGGCACATAAACGGACATTTTCGAGCGTGAATAATACGAAAACAAGAACAACTGTCACTGAAACGGCGATGACAATTCGTTAGGCACTGTCCACACTCACTTTAAAGGCATTACCATCTATGTATTTCAACCAGCCTCAGCCGGTACAGCCACCTATCGGAAAACGGCGGAAGCAAAGTTGTACACCTGATACATTTATTTTAGAATCCTTGCCCCCACAATGAGCCACGACTGTGAGTGCCCTAACATAACCTAACATAGTTCTGGATATAATTTTACCCTTTAATCCATTATGGGTAAAATTAATACAGTTATTTCTTCAAAACACCTAATTCAGATGCCATTTACTACCGATTTCCAACTAATTATTAAAAAGTAAAATATTTTGAATAGAACTAATAAAACAAGATTTTAGTAGTCGAAGATTTAAGAGTGTAGGGTATAAATAAGTCGATAGACTTTAATCGAAACACTCTTATTTTATACAAATCGACATGAGGAAAAGAAACTCAACATTTCACTCACCTCGAACCATATTTTCGCATCCTTATCCGGTTTACCCGGCAGTAAGTTCTCATCGAGGAAAAGTACGCGGAAGTTCACCAAATCGCCCGGCTTGTATTTTCCTTTGTCCGTTTGCACTTTGGTATAAGCGGAGAATATCTCAAAGTTGAGTTTTGTGGAATTTTTGAAAATAATGCCCTCCACGCCCTCGGCAGTTAGATTATAGTCGCCCGCCTTCAGTACGGGCACAACGAATTCCACATTTTGCACCTCGTTTGGTTGCAGCTCAACAGTTTTCTCGTCATTATAATCGGGTCCGACGAGGCCGACTTTCAACTTTGCCGGTTCATTGGTATGATGGACGGCAACGGCCACATTGTACTTGCTGTCCGAGTGTAGGGTACCAGGTCCAATTATTGTATACTGACTGCAAGGTAACAAACAAATTTCAACAATAATTAGATTATTTGTTGTTGCGATCGTCACAAACAAATAGAAACATGGACCAGCAGCTGTCGATTCAAATCGTAATGCAGCCCATAAAAATTGTACTTTTTATGGGTGTATGTGACCTGCAATGAATGGTCGACTACTTATCAGTAGTTAGACATTTCGCAGCTGTGATAAGAAGGTGAATTGAGTATCCGTTTCAGCACCTTCGACAGACGGGTGGGTCACTTTTGAAATCTTTACTAAGTAGGCTTATCACTGGCGGCTGTATGTTTGGTGCTTTATTGTATGAAACATTTTCGAATTCATAAGGAAAACACATGCACTGAGGGTAGCAAATGTTTTTAGAGTTGTTTATTTATTTTAATATTTATTGTTATTTTTTACGACTACAACTTTGTTGTTGCCGACATATTTCACAATTTAAGTAGTGGTGGCTGCAATTAATTTGTTTAGCCTTTTAAATTCAGTTGGGGGAAACCAAATACATCAAAATATTCCAAATACATCAATTGTTTTCATAGAGCATTAGAAATTATTGCATTGTTTTGTGAGGAAAATACATATTTTGATTTTATGTTTCCATATCAGTTTTTTTGTTATTTTTGTATTAGTTTAATTTTCAAGAATTGTTTGGTTGGTTTTGTGAGCGGCGTCTTTGAAGTTGATTTTAAGAATTGTTTACTATCGCTAAATTCAAATTTACATACGTTTAAATTTTACTGCTCTGCTATTAACAAATTTGGTTTCACACGTGTTAAAAGCTAAAAGCTCTAAACAATGTTCCAAGAAAATAATACCAAAAAAATGTCGCCTGCCTGCTGTCAAAAACTTGAATCATAAAATTGCAAAATTTACCATAAGCAAATAATTTCGTTAACATATTTGTATGAAAAAACGTTTACTTAATTAATATTGCAAAATACAAAATTCGTAACACAATTTTGCTATACGAAAACAAATACAAAATTAATTAAAATTCCACATGACGCCTTTTGTATGTAAATTTGTATTCTTCTTACCTGCTTTTAAAGCTATTTAAAGAAATTTTTTTCATATTATTTTTTTTTAATATAACTTTTTTTAATATTATATAATCAACAAAATAAGTGAAAAATTTATGAGCAAAGCTTTAAAATTCAATTGAAATGAAGGAATTAAAAAATATATAAATAACAAATAAATTAAATAAAAAATATAAGAAATATAAAAAGTATAAATTTAAATATAGAAATATTTCATTTAGTTACAATTGAGTTGTACTGAATTGAAATCAGTCATATAGTATCTTCTCTATAAATAAAATTAAAATTAAGTTCAATTGAAATGAATGAAAAAAAATTATTAAAAAAATATATAAAATATATATGAGAATGAGAAAACTAAAAATAATAAAAAATATAAATATTAAATATAAAATATAGAATAAATTAAATAAAAAATATAAAATATATAAAAAGTATACATTTAATATAAAAATATTTCATTTAGTTGCATTTGAGTTGAACTGAATTGAAATCAGTCATATAGTATTTATTGTATATATCAAATTAAAATTTAATTCAATTGAAATAAATGAAAAAATAAAAAATAATTTAAAAAAATACAAAATATGAATATTAAATATAAAATAAATTAAATAAAAAATATAAAAACTATAAATTTAAATATAGAAGAAATATTTTATTTATTTTCATTTGAATTGAACTGAATTGAAAGCAGTTATATAATATCTACTCTATATATAAAAATAAAATTAAATTCAATTGAAATTAATGAAAAAAAATAAAAAATAATAAAAATATAAATAAGAAATATAAAATATAGAATAAATCAAATATAAAATATATAAAAAGTATGAATTTAATATAGAAACATTTCATTTAGTTACATTTGAGTTGAACTACATTTAAATGAGTCATATAGTTCCCACTCTAATATAAAAATAGAAACTATTTAAAACGCCAACTATGGCAAAAAATCAGTGAAAGTTGTTTCCAGATCACAAACTGCAATTAAAGGCGATTAATTGTAATTATTGGACGAAACATTTTTCTCACTTTTGCACGATCGACAAAGCAGAGATAGTAGCTCTAAAAAACACGTTCGTTCATTATAAAAAATATTATAAATGTACCTTAATTAGATGTTTTAATTACAGCCAGATGTGTCATTTCTAACACAAATAGATAATTTTTATATTTTTTTTGTACATCAACACAAATTTCAAACAATATTCACGTTAACATTCTCAGTAAATTACGAAATGCATAGCAATTTAAGTTTTTTCTTTGTTATTATAAAAAAATGTTATTTATTAAGAAATATTAAAGCTTGATTTTTAAAATTCGCCATAATACTGCGACAACAATTAAATATTTCATGAACAGGTGCATTAAATATTTGAGGTTGTTTGCGAATTCATAATTAGTAGCTATTGTTGAAACGAGCTCATTGAGTCAATGAAAGCCACTATAACGAAGCAGTAATAAAAACAATTGCTTTGTAATTATGAAATCTATTGAAGTGCTTCAAAACTGAAATTGTACACAGAATCATAAAAAGAACGAACCTGTTTCACTTATGTCTAAATATTGTGGCAGAGTTTAATGCTTAATTTCATAAGTAAATTAAGCAGATTCTTTAACACAGATGATGAGAGAATAGAACATTTAATTACAAACTGTCTAGCACTGACACAAAGACGTGGAAAGTTTCTGGGGAAAAAATAGCCTCAGTGATGAAGACCTGAAAGGTCTGATACTTGAGCACTCCAAAAAAAACACTAATAAAAGACAACATAACCATGAAAAATAGTTCCCAAAGATATGACAACCAAGTTTTCACTGCACTCCATCGATTACACTTTTTTCAATTTGTTTATTATTCAGTTATCCAGAAGTCCTTGATTCATAATTTCGAATTTGTAATAATTTTTCAAGATTAAAATTTGAAACAAGTTTTTTCTGAGAGAATTGAAAATTTTCACAAAATTAGAAAAAATGTTCTAAGGAAATTAGGAACTGCTTTGCAAATTTGTATGCCAGTTTTACGAGCTTAAAAATTGGACCAAATTTGAAGAAAAATCAGAAAAATTCTTAACAATTTATGAATTTTTCTGGAACATTTCTATGATAATTTCAAGAGCTTAAAATTTACAACTTTCAAAAACATTTAAAAAATGTAGTAAATTTATGAGAAATTTTTTAATAGTTTTGTCAGCTTAGAATATGGAAAAATCTCCTAAGAAATTGATTAAATTTTATGGAAATTTAGATAATAAATTAAAGAGCTTAGTGTTCTAAAGGACAGTCAACAAACAGACACAGACAGACAACAAACACTCTTCCCTCGCTATAGTTGCTCCCTTTTTAGTTAATTGGTCTGTCATCTCATTTCTCATTTCCTGAAAGGTTACAATATGCTTTGTCCCAAAAGAGGCAGACCTTGCCTAAGTGTGTTCAAATTTAACACTAGAAAGACCATTCGGTAATTTTGAGGGTTTTTCATTTTTTAAATATCTGTATTTTTTTTTGAGTATTTCTAACAACTTTTACTTTGGTGACTTTAATTTTTTATCGTAAACAATTTTATATATTTTTTAAATTTATTTTGTGAAAAATTAGCCAAGTCCGATGTGTACTTTTCCAGATATCAGCGGATGTGATATGTAATCTTTGTTGGTATGGAAAACTTGCAGTCTTTCAAGTGTTAAGAATTGCCACTTCTATCTACCTATATATCTACCTACCTATATATCTATGTAGTAAGTGAGATCTGTACAGCAAAATCAACAGCTCTCTTCATACTCTGGGCGTATCTTACTTAATGAAAAGTGATTCTCAATAAAAAGATTATTTATTTTTTTTATTTTAAAGTAATCAGAAAACTTCATAAAGTCATGTTAAAGTTGAAATATGTTTGTACAGTAACAAAAACACTTTGTTTAAGGATTTTGAATTTGGAAATCCTTATGTTTTGTATTAAAAAAATTTTCATTTATTTCTGAATAAAACTCCAATACGACAATAAGTCTTTTTGACTGTATTGGGCATTCTGGTGTTAAAACCCTTAAACAAGATTATAACAATACAAATGTATATAAATTATACAAATTTACTAGTACCAACAAATCATATACCACAAATCATTTTAAAGAGCAGCGTATTTCAGTTAAAAAAAATAAATAGATTTACTGCGAGAAGTCATCTCCAAAAATTCAAACATCTGCCAGAGTCACAGCTTATTGCTGCCCTTAAAATTTATAGATCAATTTTCACGCTCGAACAGCGTAAATAATCTGCAAATTTTACCTTTGAAAAAAAACCCCACTGTATGCAGCAAATTCACTGAAAATTATGGCCAACGTGAATTCTAACCACAATAATAGATTTTACCTCGAATTCGCTGCCGCGCAGCTGATTGTTCACACAAGGCCAACGATGGCATATATAATAAAAAAAACAATAAATAGTCATAAAAATCATCACAGCGAAAAGCAAATCACTGAAACGGACACTGCAGCCATGGGTTGCACCAGCACCAAAGCCATGTGGGAATTCCCCCAAAAAATCACTTAATTTCATATGCAAACAAAGCGAACACAACAGAAGAGCGCAAACGACGCAAACAAAATAAACAAATACGAACCGAACAAAGCAACACACATTGGCCACAAGCCACAAACGGCAAAACGCACAAAGTGGTAACCACAAAACCGTTGACGTCTCGCAGGCCAATTGCACGCAGTGTGCGCTTTGCTAGTCGTTGTGGCAAAATTGGCAACTCGACAATATGTGCGACAATTACTCACCCATTGGCCGCGGCGGGTGAGGCCGCACTCAGGCAGAGCACACCGAATGCGGCTAAAAGCGTCAAGTGTCGCATTTTGCGTCAACAAATCGATACGACACGGTCGCGCTGCGCGTTGAAACTCGAACGAAAGACTAGAACTTGCCACTGGCGTTGAACTTGGAACGCTTCGAAGGTTTTTCTCGTACCTACACCGGCCACTGCTGAATGGCGACTGACGGCCCGGTGCGCGACGCCCGCAAGCTTAGCTCAGTGCGCGATGTTGCCGTTTCACTGTCAATGTTTGTTTTGAAACGCTCGATTCACATAAAGACGTAATTAAATCGCTAACAAAAACAACAAATACCGACTGCGACAACAACACTGCAGCACAAATTTGTCTCGCAAAAAATCGCATACACAAAACAACGAAAAACACAAAAACCTGAAAATCCCATAAAGCCGCGAAATTTAAACTTAAACAACGCGCCCTAAAAAAAAATCAAAATAAAACACAGTGAAACAGAAACAATAATAATGTTTGTCAATTGTATGTTAAAATGTGTTATGGTTATTGCTGGATTAACACACTCAATCAGCACAAAAGTGCGGGTTTATTTTTGGTAACTTTTTCAAGACCTTTTTGCCAGACGTATTTAAACCTTTGGTGACAATGTCAAATTTAGATGCGGAAAATATACAATGTTTGTCTTTTTATTTCCCATTTGATGTGCTCTTATTATATTTTAAGTAAATAGGCTCATTTAATCATGTTTCTCACTTTATACTGTTAACCTTTAGTTGGACGCATTAGATTTTAATAAAAAAAAAAAAACCAAAACACACGTCTCGTTTTACTTCTCATTAAATATAAAATACTTGTTTCATTATTTCTCATTTGATGTAATTTTATCATATTTGAAGTCAATGGAATAGAACACTGTTAATTTAATCATTTTCTCCCTTTATACTGTTAACCTATAATTGGCCGAAAATTACAAAAAATACTCGTCTCGAATTATTTCTCCTTTAATATAAAATGCTTGTCTTATTACTTCCCATTTGATGTGCTTTTATCATATTTGAAGTAAATAGGTCCATTTAATCAGGTTTCTTCCTTCGCACTGTTAACCTTAGTTGGATGCATTAGATTTTAATACAAAAAAAAAAAAACGTCTCGAATTATTTCTCATTAAATATAAAATACTTGTCTTATTATTTCCCATTTATTGTGCTTTTATTATATTTTAAGTAAATAGACCCATTTAATTATGTTTCTCCCTTCACACGGGTAGCCTTTAGTTGACTGTCTTAAATTTTTTTTTCTCAAAAAACTGAAAAACAGGTAGGTATCAAATTATTTTTTATTTGAAGCACTTTCATTAAATTTTTTATTTTTTTTAATATGTTTATTTGTTTCGTATTTTCATCAAATTTGAAATCAATAGGCCCATTGATTCATGTGGTTTTTTTTTTAAGTTTTTTCACTTCACTTATTCAGTTATTATTATTTTTGGCTGACTTATTTCTGGCTTTCAAGTTAAATTTTGAGCCTTGTAATTAATTTAAAATAATTTAATTAATAATAATTAAAATAATTAATTATTTAATAATTTTGAGCCTTGTTATATATAAAAAACTGCATTCAAATTCCTGCAAATTCCTTCCTTGTAGTATTTTACATCAAATTGCTGAACACATTTTATAGATAAAATGTAAGCTTACATGGTTTTCGTATGCCAATTCACCATAAAGATGTACAAAAGGGGAGGAACTTTGACCTCCTTAAAAAAAATTTCAGACATTAACTTTCAAAACACCGTTCCCTATAGCAGAATTCGTTGTCATTATTAAAAAAACATTATTTAAACAAAACATTATTTAAAAAAAAATATGATTCATTTGGTTCAGTGTTATTTTCCATTTTAAGACTAGAAAGACCAATGCGGTCATTTTAGGGTTTTTCATTTTTTTGCTTGATGACTTTTATTTTTCATCGTGGAAAATTTTTCATATTTTTAAAAATTTATTTTGTGAAAAATTAGTCAAATCCGATGTGTACTTTTCGAGATATCAGCGGATGTGATATGTAGTCTGTGTAGGTATGGACAATTTGCGGTCTTTCTAGTTTTAACTGTTTTTTTTTTTTACTAATTTTGAATTCAATAAGCCTAATTTTTGATACTTCTTCATAATCTTTCCGTTTACAAACCTGGCCTTGTTGACCCCATCAGATTTTAATTATTGATAAACTGAAAAATATGTACGTGCCAAATGATTTTTGATTTAAAACATTTTTACCAAATTTATCAAAAGTTTAAAATCAAAATTCATATAACCTTTTTGCCCCTTCAAGCCCTACATTTCAAAATATCCCTTCACAGTGGAAGTTAATTTTTTAAATTAAACCTTCATTTTAAAAAATAAGTTTATTTTCGGTTCAGTATTTACAGTTCAAGTTTCATATTTATAGATTCAGCGGCTTGAAATGGGCCATGATGAATCACTCAGACACGACAGACAAATATATATAACTACAAATTATTTTAATTTATTGTACTTTTATGTTTTTTTTTTTTATTTTTGATATATGATAAATTGTTGTTTTCAGACAGCAATTTATACTAATTAAAATTGTAAAAAATTGTTTACCGAATATCCTTTAATCTGTTGTTGTTAGCCTTCTCACTGATTGTTCAGATATTCCGCGCTATTTTTCTCTTTGGTATCCTCGTAGACTACAAACCTGAAGTTTCAACGTCAAATCACCTAATTTGCGTTCGTGTGCTGTTTTGGTTTGGTTTTTTTGTGGGCATTGTTTACACTGAAATGTCAAAATTACATCATCCTCATCTCTTGTAACTGCCATAACAACAACAAAACACATTTCTTCAAACATCAGTTGGAAGTACAAAATTTATAAATTAAAATCTGTTTTTATTTCATTTGACTTGCAGCCATGGGAATCCAAATCACTTTCCATTCTATTTATTATAAAACAGCAGAGATGCTAACCACATCTCACAAAGTGCATAGAATCATACTTTTACATCTAAACATACTAAATGTATTAAGTTTTTAGACTTCAAACTATAGTTTTCAATTCAATGCTCAAGTGCCTTGCAATCTGGTTGCTGATTACTTTGTAATTTAGAAATTTTCCCCAATGATTGTTATCAACATTACTTAAGTAAATAATTTCATAACATTTGACATCATTCTATCTTCACTTTAGAAAATCAATGTAATGGGGCATAAAACGTAATAGGGGAACCCCGCCATGTTAGCAAGAATTAAAAAAATTTAGAAGACTAAACTTTACCCGTTTTAAATCAATGTGAAAATACTGAAAAAGGGGAACCCCCCACAACAATTAGAAAATATTTAAGCAATCTTTTTAATTTAAACTACACTTAATTCTTAAATACTTTTTTTTCATTATATTGAAGCTATGAGACTTGTAATTAATAATTTTTCAGCTGCCATATGGCATTTTTGTCTCCGTAGTAAATTTATGAAACTTAACCTCAAATTGATAGTTACAGTGTTTTAAATTGATTTAAGGTTTTCTGCATAGAAATAATCAAACTTTAAACTTCCAAAATATAAAAATTATTTGATCTTGTTGCCATTCCATGTGGCAGCTCGTTGGAGTCATCGCGGGAAACTGATCTATGCTGCTCAAATGGTGCTTCTCATCCAGTGATACAGAAGCTGCGGAGATAAAGAAGATGTAGAAACAAATACAACTCTTCCCGTGCCTTTCCTCTTCCTGTACTGTCCGACTCCGTACCCCAAAGTCCAAATTCCTGACTGATTCCTAGAGCGGCAAAAGTTGATACCTAGGAACTGTTGTCCTTCATTAAGAGGTCAACCTGGTTTACTGAGGATTGATAATGTTGGTTAGCTTTAGAAGAATATAGAATAAGAATATATAGAAGGGAATCACAATGGGCCATTTCGGCCTCCGAATGGAAGTGCTGCATACACCCTTCTCTACCTAACCTAACCTGTTGCCACCGTACAACTGTAGTCTGATTAACTATTTTGGCGGAACATTAAACAGCCATACGCTAATCACCTACCCCCTTGATATGTCAAACAGCCATAGACTAATCACCTACTTTGGTGGAATGCCGACCAGTCATAGACTAATCACCTACCCTGATGGAATGTCACCCAACCATAGACCAATCATCTGCCTTGGCGGAACATCAACCAGCGATGGGCTGAACACCTACTCAGAAGGAATGTCAACCAGTCAACATCAACCAGGCGAATCACCTACCCTGGCGGAATGTCAACCAACAATAAGCTAATCATAGAGCCCGACCGAAACTTAGAATTTTTCAGTCAAACTTGAATGAAATTTAAACTCAGTTTAAACGCCCCAATTTAAATAAGTTATTCACGTTTATTCACCTTCGGCTTCGGTTTTAGCGAAATGTGAGCATTGTAGCCGATTAATCGGCTCCGGCTTCGGCTAAAATGTAATTTTAGCCGAAGTAATGATGTACTGCCGTAACTAATGATGTACTGCCGTAAAATGCCAGTCATAGGCTAATTATTTGCCCTGCCGGAACGTCAAACAGTCACAGGCTACCCTGACGGAAAAGCAATCAATTAACGCACCCAACAAAAGTCATTAAGACTTGTTAAAACTCTATGATCCACAGAGTAGTGAAAAAAAAAACAAAAATAATAGAGAAATCAAATTGAAAACTGTATTATTTAATATATTATTTAATCTTCTTAAGAAGACAAAATCCATATTAATTATTATTCCAAATCTTTAGCACACGAATTCTTTTCCTTTTTGAGTTAAAAGCAGAAATGTTTTTAACATCAATTCTATTAAAAAAATACTCATCTTTGCACTCAAATCAAATAATCTCCTCACAAAACGAAACAGCCTTTGAAAGTAGCTGCTCCGGAAGTAAAAGCTTCAATAGAAGGCTTGAATGATTGACGAAAGATTGATGGAAATTTTAAAATATATCTGAGTATATTTCAAATTTTTAACAATGTAAAAGATTATCAAGTAAAAACCGATCTTTACTATATTTAAACAGACTTTGAAAGTAGCTGATGAGGTAACAAGAAGCTTCAATACAAAATTTGAATGATTGACGAAAGATTGATGGAAAAATTAAAATATTTCTATATTAAAATGTTTAACAATTTAACTGGTTTTAAGGTGAAACCCGATCTCTACTATATTAAAATATTTGTTTTATTATATTTCTGAAAAAAATATTTCTGCTTTCACCATTAATCGGTTCATGACTTTTGATCAAGTCGAGAGACCCAATTCCTATTTATTGTCATATATAATTATTGTCTATGTCTTGTCTTGTCTTGTCTTGAATATTAAAATATATGAATAAGTATTTCCAATGTAAAAGATTATAAAGTGAAAACCGATCTTTACTATATTTAAACAGACTTTGAAAGTAACTGATCAGGTAACAAGAAGCTTCAATACAAGATTTTAATTATTGACGACAGGTTGACGAGAATATTTAAATATTTCTATATTAACATTTTTAACAATTTTAATGGTTTTAAGGTGAAATCCGATCTTTACTATATTGAAATATTTGCTTTATTATTTTTCTGAAAAAAATATTTCTGTTTTCAGCATTAATTAGTTTATGACTTTTGATCAAGTCGAGAGGCCCAATTCCTATTTATTGTCGTATATAATTATTGTCAAAAAAATTCAAAATATTTCATGCTATTTGAAGCCTAATATTCACCGAATTTTCTAGTATTGTTTCATTTCTGATTCTCATCCCGACATATGAAAAAATATTCACGTTTTTCTACTTTAAAGCAACCATCACTTCGCATACTTTATTTCACCTTCACCAATCATTAGTTTTGACGACGTGATTTAATGATTATTGCATGTTTTTTTTTTATTTTTTAGCAGCCTTTTGTGCATTCACCATGACAACTAGTTCAATTAAACTGACAGCTGAACGCGCAAATATTTCAAAAGAATCCAGAATAATTTCGCAGTTTGTGGTTTCACACCAACTCATTCGAATAATTTTCATAAATTCATTTTTATTTGCTACTAAAAATGAATTTTTGTGCACTTTTGTTATTAGAAAATATCTGATTCGTTGCAACGACAGTCACGTACGATCGATCGCTTTAGACATCATTCCAGGTGAATATTTCACCACAACGCCCATTAAACATGATTACTGCTCGAACATGTGTCGAGAAACGTCATCTTGGTTTTCCATTGTACGGCGAAATCACCGACAAAAACAAAAGCACAAATGGTCATATGACGTGTGGGAAAGTTATTTACATGCTTATTATTTATTTGTTTGTTACCTTTTGTGCGACATGTTAGTCATCGGCCAACAACAGCAACGGCAAGCAACTCAATTAGCTGAAGATTGAAGAACTTGAAAAGCGCTCTCGAACTACTTGTGCGTTGGTTTGTTTGTGTAGAGACCGAAGTAAAAAGACTCAATTGGCACGCTTCAAGTGCTGATAAGCTCGACGAATCTCAATTATTTGCTCAAAAGTACCGGCGAGCACCGTGCAATGACGTCACAGTTCGAGGAAGTTAAGTGGATGCGAAACGTTCGACTGGCTATGAAAGTGTTACGTATTTGTTTTTATTCACCGACAAGGGCTCGATGCTCAACGATACCGCTCAAGCAGTGCGATATCGAGTTACTGAAGTGAGTGCTTGCGGTGAGTGAGTGTTGACGCTGAACGGAGCGCGAGTGAAGTGTTGCCAGTTTAACGATTTTATGACTGGATTTGGTTGTTAATTTTGGTCGTAAGCTGTTCACAAAATTTTTGGAATTTATTTTCAAATAATGATTATTTAGTTAATAGTGGTTAAAAAAGTACATCAAAACAAGCCAACTTTTGTATTGAATTTGTGATTTTTAAGTTTCATTAAACAAAGCCAAAAAATTTTTCAAATATAATAACAAAATATTCAAACATTCAAGTTTCATTTATTTTTTTAACAATTTCTCTTAAACTGTTTGATTATAGTTTTTAAAATTATCTGGCAACACCAAGTTGCTACGTGGGTGGCTATAGTTGTGATAGTTTTTGGCGCTTAGTCATAGACATTCGTATACACGCAATTTATCGATCGTAAACAATAATATATATGCACATATATTAAATTTATTGTCTATAAAATTCTCTAGTTTAATTGTTTTAAGATAACTGTGCTGAAACTACTTGAAAAACGGTTACCTTGGTTCAGTGTTTATTATGTTGGAGCACGAAATTAAGAAATTTGTTTTTTAGACTCGATGCACTGCAAAAGTTGAAAAAGTTGGAAAAGCTTTTAATTTGCCATTCAAAGCTTTTTAATTTTTGGGTTTTTGTTGATATGTACTTTTAGCTTTTTTCTGGCTATTTCTGTGAAAATTATTGCAAGTCAATCGTATATATAGGTTTGCTGTAAGTATGCACGCCACAAGTTGCGTCTAGTTGAAATGTATTTAAAATTGGAAAATTTACTTGAAATAAATACTTTCATGAATATTGCAAAAATACAAAAACTTGTTCTATTTATACCATCACAAGATATTTTTTTGAAAATATCTAATCTAATTTTGTTTTATTAGAAAGCAAACCAAAATTGAATGCTTAAATGCAAAATGAATGAATGTTTGACTAAAAGTTGGCCGCAAAGGGTTCAGCTTCCAGTACGATAACGCATCCACGGGTACAGCGAATAATTTCAGATACCAAAACATTAAAACATTAAATGGTTCGAATGTATTCCAGATGGGAATCCTACTACATGCATCGTACTTGGATACGTGTGCCAATTTGACAATAGTCTCACAAATTCACTGTCAGAATCGTTTGTCGTTTTATCGTTAGAATTTTTATCGTTTTTCAAAGTCAAGGTGACCACACTTAATACTAATCTTTAACAAATTATATCACTTTTAATATAAAAAAATATTATTCACGTTGCTCCTTCACTGCGCGTATACGAATGCTCATACTTTTCTTTCACTGCGCGTATACGAACGTTGATATATTTGTAAGTAATTTTTTTTCACCAAAATACTTTAGAAAACATTGATTTTAAATTTTGATATGTAAATTTAAATCCAAAAATTGCTTAATTTAACCAGAGATTTTTATTTAAAATTGTATTGTGTGCGTGTTGTTTTTTTTATTGTTTTTTAATATTTTTGCCGAAACAAGAAAAATTTCATTTTTTTAAACTCAAAAATTGATTGACTACTGATTGAAAATTAAATCATTGACTACTAAATTGTAAATTGATAAAAAATTAAAAAACCAGCATAAGCTTTTTTTGAATAAAAACACCAAGAAACTTAACAAATAACAATTTAATAAAAAAAAGTAAAAAAACAAATTTGATAAAAAACAAAGGAATGAAAAAATGAAATGGGAAAACTAAAAATTTTTGGTTGATTTCCTTACATTGTCTATTAATGAAAAATTCGTTTCCTTCTTTTAATTTTTCAAGTGGGATGGATTTTTGAAATTTATTTATATTTTCTATAATTTAATACAAATTAAAAAATAATAATAATTTAAATAGCACAAATTTAATACAAAAATATTAGTTGATTTCCTTAAATTGTTTATGTATTTTTTATTAAAATTGGGTTGGGGTTTGTATTTGATTTTTTTTTATATTTAGTGTAATTAAAAAAAAAATGCTAAATAATAATTTAACAAAAAATAATAATTCTAAAATGTAAGACGATTTCTTTACATTTTTTATGTATTTTTTAATTTTAATTAAATAAACAAAATGGTTTTTCTCCTTCTAATCTTTCAAACGTTTTTGTTTTTTTTAATTTGTTTATACTTATTACTATAATTCATTTTTCAATTTAGATAGTTTATTTCCTTACATTGTATATAAATAAACTAATTTCTGTTTATATATATTTTTTTAAATTTATTTATATTTAGTATAATTGAATAAAAATTAAAAAAAAATTAACTCATAAAAAAAATTTATGCAAATATGTTAGTAGATTTCTTTACTAGTTTATGTTTTTTTTTTATTTAAATTTAATAATCAAATTACTTTTTCTCCTTCTAATCTTTCAAATGTTTTTGTTTTTTAAATTTTTAAATTATATTTAGTAGTATTTAAAAAAAATTCAAAAATAATAATTTCATAAAATCAAATTTAATACAAAAATGTTAGTTGATTTCTTTACATTGTGTATGTGTTTTTTATTTAAATTCACCATACAAAATTACTTTTCTGCTTCTAATCTTTTTTTTATTTATATTTACTGTAATTTAATAAAAAATAAAAAATAATTTAATTTAAAAAATGTAAGTACAGTGTAATCTGGGTGGAGTGAACTAATTAATGCAAGGCCAGTTCATAGAATCCAGATTGTTCACTGTATCCAGATTGAGTTTTTCTGTTCACCATTACGTACTTACGAGTATACCTTATGATCAAAAAAGATATATAGGGAATTTTAAATTGCCGCGCTTATCCAATCAGTAAATTTTTATTTTCTCAACGTTGGGAATACAGTCAAACCTGGATAAGTGAGAACTGGATAAGTGAGAAAACTCTATAAGTGAGAGTAATAGCCAGGACCCGTCATTTTAAGCTCCCAAAACCTCTATTAGCGAGAAACAGAAACCTCTGTAAGAGAGAGTCGTTTTTCCCTCATAGACCTCCGTTAGTGAGACTGCTACTTATCTATACCTCTATAAGCGACAGTCGAGCTTTATTTACAAATTTAACGTGTGCTATTTTATGACTCATTCTTAACTTTCGTGGAACTGAACGTGACGGATTTTTTTGAGTGCAAATAAGTTCTAAATAAAATAAAATTACATAGTACATGAATTTTTGTTTTGTTTTCGTAAGCATTTAAAAATATATATGTACATAATATATGTTGTGCATATCATGCACATAATTTTATCATATTACATATTTACTACATTTGTACTTGCTGTGACTTGTTATTGCTGCGTACCTCTATAAGAGAGAAACGCTACCCATGTACCTGCTTTAGTGAGAAACTCGGGTTAGTGAGAAACCTCTATAAGCGAGAATGAGATTGTGCTCCCTTGAACTCTCGCTTATCCAGGTTTGACTGTACTTTTATTGGTGTTCTGTCAAGTTTTGACGCATATCGTAAGATTAGTATTCGATTGGCGTCTATACGAAGAAGTCGAAAAATTGTTGTGTGGCGATTTTTATAATGGATGAAAAATTAGAACGCGCGTGCCTAAAATTTTGTGTTAAAAAATGAACTTTCGTGTGCTGATTCGTTGAAAATGTTACAAAAGGCATATGGTGAAGCGTGTATGTCGAAAACACGAGCATACGAATGGTATAAAAGGTTCAAAGGCGGCCGAGAGAGCCTAGAGCACGATGACATCCCTGGACGGACATCAACATCTGTTACCGAAGAAAAAATTGAATCGGCGAAGCAAATCGTGTTGGAAAAACTTTGTGTATCGATTAGAGAGATTACTGTGTTGTTGAGCATCTCATTTGGATCAGCCGAACACATTTTAACTGATATTTTGGGCATCAAACGCGTCGCTTCTCGGCTGGTGCCAAAAAAGTTGAATTTCATTCAAAAACAGCGTCGTGTGACTTTTTTCTATATCCCAAACTCAAATTGCCATTGTGGGGACCGCGTTTTGGGACCATAGGAGCCATAAAAGAGAATTCGCTGCGTGAGCTGAATGGCCTTCAGGCCATACCTTTGGCGGCCTATAAAAAATGTATGGAAAATTGGATCAAACGTTGGCATACATGTATTGACGCAGGAGGAGAGTATTTTGAAGGGGATAATAAAGAAATTTATTAAAAATTGAAATTTTGCCTTTCTTTTTTAAAATTCCCTTGTGGAAAAAACACTTATGAAACCATTCTTTAAAAATTTCTGCTGTCATCCATGCATTTTTTGAATGTCGGTAGTCCACCGGAATGTTGAAAGATTTGAAAGAGCGTGATTTGTCCTTTTGCGTTTGCTCATGCAAGAACTATAACTCTGGCTTTTTCTAATTTCCTACCTGGAGCCGTTTTTTCTGCACTGGTTACTGGTTACAAGTTCTTTCGGGTAGTATCCTCCAAAATAGTCCACTCTTGTCCGCGTTGTAAATTTGGCTTTTATAAAGTTGTACCTCACAAATCGTACTATTGAGCTTTTGTTTAAACGGTTCAGCCGGGCTATCTGAAGACAATTTCTCGCCGCACGCTTTTAACAGACGAATTCCACAGCGTGATTTAAATCCGGCTAGCCATCCACAACTGACGTTAAAACCGCCTTCCTTTCATTAATATCAGCATGTAATTTCTTTGCTTTTTTAACATATCTCCACTGACAGGACAATTTTTCTGGCGCTGCCGCACAAACCAATTGTACAATGCCTTTTCCATACGCGGATATTCGCCTTTTTTAAGAGTTTTTCTCTTCAACAGCCCGAAATTCTGGTTGGCAGTAACTTGAAGTTACTGAAGTAATTTATTTTAAATTGTGTTCACTCTAAAGAGATTCAGAATTGTTCACTCTATAGAGTACTCAATGTAAAAATTTTGATGTTCACTCTATCGGGGTAGTCGTACCATCGGGGGTTCACTCCACCCAGATTACACTGTATATAAAAATGTAAGTAGATTTCCTTACATTGTCTATGTATTTTTTATTTTAATTCAATAAACAAATTTCTTTTTCTCCTTCTAATATTTGAAATGTTTTTGTTTTTTTAATTTATTTATATAATTGAATAGAACGCAAAAAAATAATGATAATTTATTTAAAACAAAACGAATACAACAATGTTAGTTGAATTCTTTTTTTTTTTTAATTTTATTTCTATTTAAATTCAATAAAAAATTTGCAATTTTTAATTTTAACTCAACCAACAAAAATCCTTTTCTCCTACTAAACTTTCAAATGTTTTTGTTTTTATAAAATTATTTTTATTTAGTATAATTCAATAAAACGTAAAATAAATAATGATAATTAATTTAGAACAAAACTAATACAAAAAGTAGATTTCTTATTAGATTAGTAGATTTCTTTTTTTAATTCTATTTCTATTTAAATTCAATAAAAAATGTCCTTTTCTCCATCTAATCTTTCAAATGAGTTTGTTTTTTTTTAAATTTATGTATATTTAGTATATCTGTTTCAGATTTAGGGGAAACTGGGGTACATTTTACACCTTTTTTTTTAATCTATATTTCTCGAAATGTGATTGATTAATTTTAAAAATCAATGCTGCTTTCTCGAAAGTGATTATTAAATTTTGGAAATTTAAAGTTATTTTTTTATACAGAAGATTTTGCTCGTTATAATTTCATATTTTTTGAAAAAAGTCATTTTGTCAAATGTACCCCAGTCAAGGGGCACATTTGACTTTGGGAGGGGAACATTTGACATCTATATTTGTGAAAGAAAATAAAATCGCTTCTGATTAAAAATTAGCAAAATTTCGTTACATATTTATTAATATTTAATTTTACGCGAAGGAAAAAATAAATAATAGATATTTCATTTATAAGTCTCTAGTTAACACAAAAATTAAATATAATCTTTGCCAAATTTAATCTGCATTAAAGAATTCTTACTGAAAAAATATCGAAGCATCGAATAAATAGTCGTTAAGGTACAACCAAAAGCGACAACAATGCCAACAAATATTAAATATTACTTTCTACACACACACACACACACATAAAGGCGCACGCATTCAGCCGCGACAAATATGAGGCTTTTCCACACTTATGTGCCGTATGCGAAACGACAGGCAACGTGCGCGCATTTTCGCCATATTGCAGTCGGCCATATTGAAATGCATAAATCAAATAGTGCGCACACACACACACATGAACTCATACGTGAGCTTATAATGAATGTATTGTTTGCTACTGCAATCGTCATATTCTACTTATTGTTGTTGTTGTTCACTGCTGCTGTGCTCACTCGGCTTCTTCGGCATCGGCAACACCATCAACACGGCTCATTTTCCGCCTTATTTCCTGCTCTGTCTCGCCTCGTCTTTCCGCCATGCCACTGCTTGGTATTGTTATTTATTGCCGTCTGCGGCTGCTTGCACACCATGAAATTTCTTAACATAGTCTTGGGCGCGTAAGAATTTCAGTTTACAAGTTGAAAAGTTTGCGTGAGCAGCGAGTGAAGAGTACGGCTTTGAGGGCTTGCAAAAGTTGTAAACATTTCGTAATTATGTGGACGTCGCATGAATGTTGACTGCAGTACAAAATTTAAGAGAAGGAAATGGAAAAGTCAATGGTTGTTGTTGTAGTAGTTAGTAGTGTTCAAAATGGCAGTAAAAGTCAAGTGGGTTTTTGAAGAAGTGTTTGATTTTGATTGAAGATTGCAGTGATTGCATGTGTAAAACTAAATATTCATATGAAAAAAGTAGAATAGAAAATAAGGAGCAGCGAGAAGGGCACACAAAGGCGAAGAAGAAAATTACTGAGAAATTTAAAAAGAAAAAGAAAGTTGAGAAAGCTTCAAGGAACAACGAAAAATATCATATGAACAAATTAGAGCCAACTTACACACACTGCTTATCCACTTTCGTGTTCACCCTGCACCCCACCCAGTCTAGACCGACTCTGACACTCTTAGTTGCTTGCGTTTTGACTTTCGCTGCGCCCCCCAAATGTGAGTACCACTTGAATGCCCTAAACTTGGCAAGAAGTAAACTGAGCGGCTTATTTATTCACTGCCCCAAAACTTAATGCGACTTTTACAAAGAATGTGAAAAGTTGCTCCTGCAGCAGTTTGCCTTCTTAATGCGACTGGCTTTTAATTGCTCAAGGAAACTGACGCTTTGCCGCCAAGTGGTCGCCCCGCTAGCAGTGACTGTGCTCAAGTTGTTGTTTATTCAATACAAACTTGAGCAAGTCGTCTTGTGTGCTCAAGATTGCATGCTTGAGGCAAATTTCGTAGATGCCAAAACTCGAGTGTCAACTTCGTTTGGCGCAATCAAAATTGTATATGCTTCGTTCGGTTAATGTGCAACATGTCAAATTTTCGCTCTTATTGCGCCTAATTACGAGTATTCACTTAGGGATTTTCCCGCTGCGTTGCCCAATTAACACATATACAACGGACATTAAAAATACCCATAGCATCATAAACAATATAAACAACAACAACAACTACAATAACACAAATGCTTACAATTATCATATTATTTATGTATGTTGACAAGCGTAGAGCTGTTGACAGCTTGAGTACGTTTAAATGTCAAGCAAGCTGTCAGAGATTTAAATGACAGCACACTAATACATGCAAAGATAAAAATAAACATGCGCAAGACAAGCACAAGGAGACAGACAAACAGACAGAGAGAGAGAGAGGGAAATAGACAATTTGGGGTTTTTTGTTGAACTTTATGAAACAAATAAGCTGACAAAACAGTCTGAAATTTCAAAGCCAGAATTGTCGTAATTTATGTAGCAGCCCCACAGCAACAAGAAAGACACGAACAACATGAATTTTGGGTAACAAGCGCTGACAGCAACAACAAGTATTTTTGCCATTGTTGTTGTTGTTATGCATTGCACTGAGTTTATGGGTTATATTTATGTTATGTACATTTTATAAGCAAAATACTTGTTGAGTTTGATATCCATATTGCGCTGAGTTGGGTTTGGAAAAATTTTGGGATTTTTGAAAGTTCTGAAAAATGAAATTCACTTGAAAATTGGGCTCTGAACCGATTGGGAGATTATACAAAATATATTGAAGAAGAAGGAGAAATGAAAACTATATAAAGACATGAATCGAGTTAGTAGGAGAAACCTTGTAGCAATGTTTGTTTGTGCCTTCATTTCTTTGGCTGTCCGTTTACTGATTAATGTTGCCAGATACCTGAAATGAATTTCTCCTAAATTTTAAAATAAAAATAAAATTTCCTTCCAAAAATTTAAAAAATCTCCAATTTTTTTTTTAATTTTTGTCATTATTAACTAAGGAATTAAACTTCTCATAAAAAAAATATAAAAATATATTTATATATTCATTTAGCTTCAGCTTAACAACAACTTAACACAAACAAAACATAAAAAAATGAAATCATTATGAAATTCGCTTATGTAAGCTTCCTTTATTCATTGCATAAATTATACATTTTGAAGCATAAAATTTAATAAAATTAAATTAGACACTTTAGCTTTCAATATATAAGGATTCAGTGCCACTAATGATGTCAGATGTATTACCATCAAAATCTCCGAAAATTTGTCCTAAACAATTTTTCCTCCTAAAAATTCTCTTAAAAGACCAAGAATCTCCAAAATCTTGGAGGAAGTCTCCTGATCTTACAACGCTGTGACTAATTCACATGAGATCTCTTTACCTACGGAGAACACACTGGGTCATGTAGACTCATCATCATCATTATCATCATCGTCGTAATTTACATGATATCTCTTAACGTTTTTAAAACGCATTGGCTCATGTAGACCCATAATTTTCATAATAATTCACCTGAGAACTCTTAATTTTCGGAGAATACAAAGATTCATCATTATTATTATTATCATCCTGATTATTCACATGAGATCTCTTAACCTTCGGAAAACACACTGGGTCATGTAGACCCATCAACATTGTTTACATCATCATCATCACTCTGGACACAATAACCCGGGTGGACTCTGATGATATGTTTGGCCCACCTCAGTTAGTTGATTTTTATGTATTAAGTATATGTAATAATGTATGGATGTTCATATAGGTTTCGGAGCTCTTGGTTGTAGCATTTTCTTCATTCATCATTTTCGTTCACTTGCCTAAGAATTCTCGAAAAGATTTTGCTATTCAAAATTTGAACCTTTTGTTCATCGGCATTGCAGTTGGTTCATGTCTCGCTTCGCTATGTCAATGGTACAAAGAAATTTTTAACCATGTGGGTAAATCTTTTCATGTCTACACGGACTCTGCTATTTCAGTATGTAAACATTTCTTTGCCTAAAGGATTCGTTGCTTAATTTCGACTGAAATATTGTTCTCATCGTTTATGGAGTCGTAGTTTTTTATGCTAATAAACTGTCCAATGCGGTGTAATTTCCATTGGACCAAAACTAAAACTTTAGTTTTGCTTTCATTGATGAACAAACCCATATTTCTTTTCTATCTTTCTATATATATTCTCTTTCTATATATATTTCTATATTTCTACCTGTACCAAAATCTGTTTTTCTTGCAATTTTTTTTTTTAACCTTCACTTTACTTATACCAACCCGGGTGGGTAGCGGCCAAAAAAAACTTTAAGGAATTATTTTGCGACTATGAAAAAAAATAGAAGATTTCTTTACAGAGGATTTATTGATCACATACTGCGGTATGGAAATTTTTTTTATTTTTTTATTGTAATGTTTATTCAAAATGGCGAGTCACCTGGGTGAGTAATGGTAAGCAACGTTTATCCACATAAATCTTTGGTAAGGCGTAGGTTAAGTATGTTGTAAGCTTCAGAGGTGTCTATAATATTTTTAAATTGTTAAAACAATACACAAAGTATACAACCAAATTTTTTTTCCAGTCAAAAATGATCAAAAATAAACAGAATCTAATTGACTCATTGTGTTTCTGATAATCGAAAAAGTTGTTGTATTCTTCGAAAGTTAAACAGTCTATTTAGTCAAAATATCGATTTATAATTCCATACAAATTTATTCAGTGGATGTACTTGTTTTCGTTTATTTTCAAAGATTTAATATTTGCAAATATAAACTTCCTTATTCATGTGTCAGCGCTGTGATTGCTGTTCATAAATCTCACTTTTTCACACACACACACACACCAGCTCAACCACTACACTCGTTGCGCCCGTTTCTAAGCTCTTACCTCTGATTTCTCTTGTGCTCTGCTTCTTTGCATGAAGCCAAAGAAAGCAAAAACAAACAAACAAAATTGGCAACACTTTAAATCGTGAGCGCCGGCTGTGCTCAGGCGGCAAGTGTTGCCTGCCAACACAGGAAACAGTGCCACCTAACACACACACATGCCAGCCGGAAATTAATGTTTATGCACACGCACATACACACACACACAAAACATTCAAACGAACCACGTTGTCGAGTGCGCGCAGTTGCAACAGCAAATGGCAACAACAATCTGTGCACATTAAATATATTTTTATGTTGCTTCCGCTTTTGCCAGCATTTCACCGCTATGCCAAATGTCATTTCAAGTGACAGCTGTCAAAAGTAACGTACACATGTACGTTTGTGTCGTCGTCGTCGTCGTCATCAGCATTGTAGATGTCGACGATGCGGCAACACACAACATGCTCGTAACGGTAAATAGCGCCAGGCTGCATGAAGGAATTGCGGTTGTCCGCTGAGGTGTTAAATTTGACAGGCCCATCGTTGACATTTGCTGAATTGTAATTTGTATGCCCGTTACTTATTTACGAGCGTTGTTGATGTGTCGAAATAATAAATGCACACAAAATGTCAATGCTTTCGTTGTTGTTGTTGTTGATGTGATTGTGGTGTGTAGTTGCCACAACAACAACAACTACTGTGATAATAACTTTAACAACATTTTAAGCACACATGACAACATTAACGCGTTGTGTATGCGTACAAAATGTCCATAATTTACGGGCTTAAATATTGAACAGGAGAAAAAAAAGTTTGATTCTCTGCTTTTGTTGTTGTTGTATGTAAAGGTATGTTGTTGGCATTAAGGATAATCCATTTTGTTCTTTTGAGTACACGCAAACAGCATTACAACAGGTTACAGCAGTGCAAATTACACAGTTAACCCTCAAATGCATGAATTATTTTCACGTTTGCTAAATAAAAATAGGTTTTTCTTTTTAACACAGAAATCCACTGAAAAGTGAATTTAATATTAATAAACTACTAAATATTAGCAAACAGATTTCGAATGTGGTTGTCGTTTCAAAATATTATATCGGGGTTTAATTTGAAGATATACACAAATTTGTAAGTGTGCCTAAAGGCATCAATATGCATTTGAGGGTTAAGAGAAATAATGCGACTGAAATTACGAGTTGAGAGTATTTGAAAAAAAAAAAAAATACATTTTTAAATAATATAATATATAGGTTTGATTCTCTGCTTTTGTTGTTATTGTATGTAAAGGTATGTTGTTGGCATTAAGGATAATCCATTTTGTACTTTTGAGTACAAGCAAACAACATTACAACAGGTTACAGCAGTGCAAATTGCACAGTTAAGAGAGTTGAGAGTATTTGAAAAAAAAAAAATACATTTTTAAATAATATAAATAAAAATTGCAAAATTTAAGAAGCTTAAAGGCTTAAATGCTGCAGAATAGAGTGAAAGGGGAAGTAGAAAAATTTAATTTGTAGTATGAGAGTTGAAGGAAACAATGGTTGGTTGGTTGGTTCAAGTGGCGATGATCCATCATCCAATTAGCGCGTTGGCGCCGTTTTGATACCACTATTCCCGGTAGGTACACTAGGGTATACTGTGTGATGTCTTCAGGACTATGTATCTATATATCCATATATATATATACTTTATATCCAGTCCGAGAGGTTAATGAAAGAGAGTAGCGAGTTTACACTGCACTTTGCTATCTCCTCGAAAGTCTGAAATATCGGTTTTCCCAGCGTTTTCCATCTCCTTCTTGATAGCGCCGGGCAGTTGCAGAGGAAGTGGTGTACGGTTTCCTTCTCGTCCGGGTTTTCACAGCTATGACAGCTGGTATTGTATGGAATCCCCATTTTTGCCGCATGCTCTCCAATGGGCCAGTGGCCAGTGATGACTCCGTTAGTCTTGCCACATCCCGGCGGCCCTTGTTCAAGAGCTCCGCGTTCTTGTTCTTGTCGTATGTTGGCCAAAGTAGCCTGCTGGTTCTACAGGATTCCGTCCTCTGCCATCTAGTGTTGGCTCTGGCGAAGAAGTCCTTTGAGACCTCGCTCTTGATGGAGCCCAGTGGGGCGTGAACCGTCAGCGCCTCGCTTTCATCAAGAGCGGAGCCTCTTCGAGCCAGCTCATCGGCCCTTTCGTTCCCTTCAATGTTTTTGTGCCCTGGCACCAATATCAGGGTAACTCTGTACCTATGAGCTAGCTCTGTGAGGAGCTTCCTGCATTCCCGCACTAGTTTTGACGACAGAATCGACGATTCCAGTGCCTTGATCGTGGATAGGCTGTCGGAAAGTATGGTGATGTGGCTTTTGTAGGATGTGTCTGCCAGTGCCATCCTGCACGCTTCCCTAATAGCAAGCACTTCCGCTTGGAAAACGCTTGCTGTGTTGGGGAGACGGAAAGACACATTTAGTTTAAGATGTTCCGAGAAGACTCCTGCTCCTACTCCGCATAACATTTTGGAGCCATCCGTGTAAATTGTGGTATCCAGGTTATTAAGGATGTTCCCTCTCTTCCATTCAAGGCGGGAGGGGGTACGGATTTCGTAGTTTTTCCCAAAAGCAATAGTGGGAGTAGCGTAATCCGTAGTTGTAGGTAGGCACCTTTGCCCTTGTGATAATAGACTGCCGTGGCCATACGGTCTGTCTCTCCAGCAACCGGTTACTCTCAGCCTGAGGGCACTAAGAGTTGCGACTTTCATAATGTGCAGATCAACGGGAAGCAAGTGCGTCAGCACGTTTAGCGCCTCTCCAGGGCAGGACCTAATCGCTCCCGTAGTTCCGGCACAAGCTGTTCTTTGCAGTGTACCGAGCTTGGTGATGTTATACTCCCTCTTGAGGGCTTTCCACCAGACAAGAGCTCCGTATGATAATATTGGACGCACAACCATCTTGAACATCCAAAGCATTAGACTCGGTCGGAGGCCCCACCTCCTTCCTATCATTTTCCTGCAGGAGTATAGTGCAAACCCTGCTTTGTTTATTCTATGCTCTATATTTAGCCTCCAGTTCAGTTTGGGGTCCAGAATTACCCCAAGGAAACAATGAGAATTAAAGAAAATGCAAATGCAAAGAAATATTTGAATAATATTAAATTTTAAACAAATTTTAAAGTTTCTCAAATGAACGATTTGTCTCCAGGGAACTGACAAACTGCGATGCCGGAATTAAGACTTAAAAATAGTTTACTTGTTTGTTTTTGTAACGTAAATTTTAAAAGCTATTCATCATTTGGATTCAAAATAAATAAAATAATTTACTTGCTTGTTTTTTCAAGTAAATTTTAAAAGCTTTTATCCATCTGGAATTAAAAAAATAAAATTAAAATCAATTCAAAAAATATTCAAAAACTTTTCAGTAAGTTTCAGTGCAACACACAAACTTTTTCCTACCTACCCTAAAAAAATTTTGTTATTTTGGCAATCAATCATATGACATCCAATCATATGTTTGAAGCAAACTATTACAAATTTTGTTTTCAAGCACATCAACAAAATTTAATCAACCTGAAAATTTGAGCATAAACTGACAGTTCAATTTGCAAAAAGTTGTAAGATTATGTCGGAGCAATTTTGACTTGCAACTTCCAGTTAGGAGGAAATACATGACACAAACAAACCTAACTGCAAAGCAGAGGAAGTGGCTTTTTATTTTAACAAATACAAAATTAATGAATATAGTAAAAGAAGTAGAATTTAAGAGCATACAAGAAGCAAGAATGGAGAAAGGTAGGAAGAAGAAAAATAATTATTTTAACACTAAAAAGACAGTCATGCAGTCATTTTGACGGTTTTTAATTTTTAAATATCCGTATTTTCTTTAGTATTTCTATCAGTTTTACTTTGGTAACTTTTATTTTTTTATCGTGATAAATTTTATATTTTAAAAAAATCGATTTTTAAAAAAATTAGCCAAATTCGATGTGTAGTTTTCGAGATAATAGCGTATATGATATGCAGTCTTCATAGGTATAGAAAACTTGCGTTCTTTCTAGTGTCAAGAATTGTAAGAATTATTTGTGTGTTTCTATTAAAAGAAAACATTATTGTACATTCAATGTTCTTTCAAGTGTTTGTGACTTTTAAAACAAAAACACTGCAACAAGATCCTATTTGGTATCATTGCTGAATTTGCAATTTTGATCGGTAATTGAACATATTTTTCTACTTTAACTTTAAGTATTAAATTTGTTTTGAATATTTTTTACATAATTTTATGAACAAATAGAAAAAAATCTATCATTAACATTAAGTCAAACTTCATCTACATAAACTTTTCTTTGAAAAGTTCTCACCAAACTTGTTGTTACGTTTGCTGTGAACTTCCACACAACACTTAAACTTTTGTTCTATTGTCTACATTCATTGGCTGCCCACTCAATTTCATTGCATTGCCTTCATTGTGCTTTTTGCATCACAGCAGGCTGCAGACTGCCCAGGACCACTTTTACCTTTAGCATTTGCGCCCAACAATGGCCAACTCGTTCGAGTCTCACACAAACCAGAAAAGTCAAACAATCAAAGATTCTAATCAACGTTGGCAACATTGCAATCGTCACTTTCAGCTTCATTCCAAAATGTGACGCACGCAATTCACAGAATTTGCCCTTCACTCCGTTCTATTTGGACTCTGTATTTCATATAAATATGTGAATACAACAAAAAACATTTCGTTTAAACGAACAATGGCGCTTTAACGCCTCGCCACATGGCCAGCATTGTCCTTTTTCACTGCGCTCTGCGGGCAGCCCGAAACCGAAAGTGCCAAATACCAAAATGTGCAACTTTAATGGCGGCGTTTTCAGCAAGCGGACTCCACTCTCAACTGCTGCTCACACTTTCCTTTCGGCGCCACCATTCCCAGACGCTGTCTTGCATTTCTTGCTGCAATTTGCCTTCGCCTTCGTCTTCGCACTCGGCCGTACACTCGCCTCCACGTTTTATTGTCTATGCGCCGCCATTGTTATTTCTTACGGTTATTATGCTTGTTGCTCTTTTTGCTTTGCTTTGGCTACGGCATTGTATGTGCGTATTGTTGTTGCTGCATTTTCGCATTTGTTCAGTGTTGGGCCGCAGCGAGCACCCAATGAGGCGCATTTTGCCGCTACCAAAGTTGCTCATTGCGGCTTATTTTGGCTGTTTGACGATCTTGTTGTTGTTGTTGTTGCTTTTGTTAGTCTGGTCGTAGTAGTTAGTTTTTATTGTTCGTTTTTGTTGTTTTGTTTTTTGTGTGTTGCTTTCAATTGTTGCTGTTATTGTCTGGGCAAGTCTGGCCAAAGTCTGTGGCAACAGCAGTCAGCCAGCCAGCCGGTTTTTGTTGTCGTTGGTCGTGCTGAAAATTCTCGAACTTCAAGCGCCACATTTACGACTTGTGGCAGAGTAAAACAATACAAAGTTGATGTAGCTGTTGTTGTTGTTGCTTGCATCTCAATTGAATAATTCATTGATTGATTAGTGTTTCGAGAAAGAATTATTTGCAGCAATTGGCAATTTAAGCCATAATTGTATCTGTCTAAATTTACTTTGAATATTGAAAATTCTATTGAAGCTAATTTATGGCGAATTTCCTGATATTATTTATTTATAATTACAATGCATACGTTGTAATTTGCTTATTTGCTTAACATTTGAGTTAATAACCCAACTCATTGAATATTAATGAGAAACGTTTTAACTCAAACTTGACGCTAATGCAAACGAAAGCTGTCATCTTATTCTATCAAATATATAAAAATAATTTCATTGATTTTTTATTATAAATTTATTATAAACTAGCTCGAATGAGTTTTATGATTTCATAATAATAATTTGTTTGAAATAATATGCTTCCAAAAATAATTTTTCAAATTTGGAATATTTAAAAACATGCGTTAATTTTTTTTAATTAAAGCACGGTTGCCGTTTAGGCCGAAATGTACTAAATATGGTAACTTTTTTAAAAATTTAGTACATGTTTTTACTATCTTACGTAAAGTAAAATTGTGACTTTAATTCTACGATTTCGTCTTATATTTATCTTGTGTAATTATATAATATAAGTATAAGTGGATTGTTCTAGTTTTGTTAATTTGTATTGATTTTATTATTTTCTTTTAAATGCGTAAAAACTAAAACAAAACTATATTTGAATAAAAAATTATTATTTTTTTATTTTTTGTATTCAAAACAAATTATTTTGATCTTTTTATTATTTTTTTTATTATTTTTTGTATTCAAAACAAATTTTTTTGGTTTTTAGTTTTGGAATTTCGTACACTTTTTGGTGCAAAAAAAGAGGGAATTGGCAACAGTGAATTTAAGTATTTTTCCAAGTCTTAAGTCAATGAATCCAATAAATCAAGTTTCTCTTAACTCTTTGTTGATCCCGTCAGAATTTTTATGACAAATACTTGTCTAATTATTTCTCATTTGAAAAGCTTTCAACATAAATAAATTAATATTTATAATCTCAAAGTGTTAACCAAAAGTTCAAGAAATGAAAAAAAGCTTGTCAAACTTTTTTTATTTGAAGCACTGTCACCAGCTTTGATGTCATAAGGCCCATTAATTCATGTCTCCCTACTTAAACTGCTCGAAAAATGAAAGACATGTGCGAAATTATTTTTAATTTGAAATGCTTAATGTTTAATTATTTTTGATTTCAAGTATTTTCACCAATTTTGAAGTCAATATGCCCATTGGTTCATGTTTTCTTCATAGTTTTCCTGTAAACGAACTTAACCCATTGTTGACGACGTAAAATTTTGATTTTTGAAAAAGTAAAAAATACGTGTCGAATTATTTTTGATTTGAAGTATTTTAGGTACAATAGGCCTTTTAGATCCCGTTTCTTCATACAACACCTTAACCCATGTTTTGGCCTTTTAGACCCCGAATTTCAAAAAAGTCTGTCTAAGCAGATTTTCATTTTGTAAAGTGCACCTATAGTTCAAATTTCATGTTTATAGCTTCGGGGGTTTTAAATTTTCGATCCCGTTTCTTTATACAACATTTTAATCCATATTTTGCCCATTTAGACCCAGATTTTCAAACAAAACCGCTCTTAGCATAGGTTCATATTCAAAAATGTATTTACAGTTCAAATTTCATGTTTGTAGGTCATTGGCTTTGGTCAGGAAATGATGAATCAGTCAGTTAGTCAGTCAAAATGTCAATCACTCAGTCAAAAAGTCAGTCAAAAACCAGTCAGTCAGTAAAAAAAAAACAGTCAGTCCGTCAAAAAGTCAGTCAGTCCTTAAAAAATTCACTCAAAAAATCAGTCAGTCAGTCAAAAAATCAGTCAGTCAGTCAAAAAACAGTCAGTCCGTCAAAAAGTCAGTCAAAAAGTCAGTCAGCCCGTCAAAAAGTCAGTCAGCCCGTCAAAAAGTCAATCAACAAGTCAGTCAGTCCATCAAAAAGTCAGTGAAGAAAATCAGTCAGTCAAAAAGTCAATCAGCCCGTCAAAAAGTCAGTCAATCCGTCAAAAAGTCAATAAAAAAATCAGTCAGTCAGTCAAAAAGTCAGTCAGCCCGTCAAAAAGTCAATCAAAAAGTCAGTGAGTCCATCAAAAAGTCAGTAAAAAAAGCAGTCAGTCAGTCAAAAAGTCAGTCAGCCCACCACAAAGTCAGTCAATCCGTCAAAAAGTCAGTCAGTCAGTCGAAAAGTCAGTCAATCTATCAAAAAATCAATCAAAAAGTCAGTCAGTCCATCAAAAAGCCAGTCAAAAAGTCAGTCAGCCCGTCAAAAAGTCAGTCAGTCCATCAAAAAGTCAGTAAAAAAAGCAGTCAGTCAGTCAAAAAGTCAGTCAGCCCACCACAAAATCAGTCAATCCGTCAAAAAGTCAGTCAGTCAGTCGAAAAGTCAGTCAATCTATCAAAAAATCAATCAAAAAGTCAGTCAGTCCATCAAAAAGTCAGTAAAAAATCAGTCAGTCCGTCATAAAGTCAGTCAGTCAGTCGAAAAATCAGTCAATCCGTCAAAAAGACAGTAAAAAAATCAGTCACTCAGTCAAAAAGGCATTCAGTCAGAACAAACAATTATTTTTATGCATATAGAGAACTTTTATGGCATTGATTTATGACAAAAAATCTGTGATTCTTACTTAAGCTAAATAAATCAAACAAAAAATTAATACTTTATTAAACAATATTTTAACCCAACTTAAATTTTGTTTAACTCTCTTCATTCTCTTTTTTATTTTTGATTCGGTTTTCATTCAATTTTCCAATCATTGCTGTTTCTCCTCGTTACTTGATGACTCTAACATATTCAACTACATCTACTTGGCCTATCTTTTCTATCTTATTTATTTCTTTTTGATATGATTCAATCTTTCAATTACCCCTCCTTCTCCTTCTTCTATTTTATGACTCTAACATATCAAATTACATTTGCCTCTTTTTTTTTGGTGAATCTTGATTGTTCCCTCTGTCAGCATAATCGAGGCAGGGTTTCCATATATATTTTATATATTTTCAACAAACGCTTGGAAATACAAAAAATGTATATTTCTCAGAGAATAAACCAATATATGACGAGACTATTTTAGACTATAGAGCCTAAGTTCAATGAGCGGCCAAGCCTGAATGCTTGAGGAATTTTCTTTCACAGCTTACTTTCTCGACTAATCCCAACAACCATTCAGACCATAGAGCTATGAAAATTGAAAATATCAAACAAAGTCTACATTGTCATCTTTCATCTGCATTAATTTCGTCGGAAAGTCCATATCTTCTTAAAAAATCTATGACAACTGCACTCGCTGTAATTGCAAGTTTATTTTTATTCGCATTTGGCCCTCTTTGTTGTGAGCATCCAATGCATTTGCGCCACATCTAATTACGCGGATACCACGTGCACGTTTCCGAAATTAACATTGGCAAGCGCCATGCAACATTTGCTGCACTTGCAACACAGCGCGCGGCATGCACTCGCGCTGAACTGCTGCCTGGTTGGCTGACTGCCTGTCACGTCACACGCCTTTATCGCCGACAAACAAACAAATGATGCTGCTGCCAATTGCGCTCACACAGAGAATAACCAACCAACCAGCTGCGACACGTGAGCGAGCGGCAGCCAGCGCGCAGCGCGCAACGAGCATGAAGCGTGCAATGCCGCATATGGTGTTTGCGCAAACAAGTCGCACAAGGGGCGACTGCAACGGCAGCGGCACTAATGCAATTGCTGTGCTCTGCTCTGCTGTGCTGTGCAGCTAACTAAAGCGAAAAGTTCTCTGCGCTTGTTACTTTTTACATTCCTTCCATTTTTTTTTGGAATACAAATAAAAACCAAGCAAGTAAAAAAGTAAAAGTCAAGAAAAATTGATGCATCTTGAGTGCATTTTCGCAGGCAAAAAATGAATAGAATAAAATAAAAACTGCAGCTGGCAGCCAGTTTGACATTTTGCTTGCAGTGCGCAGCGGCGCCGACGTGCAACGACGATGCTACGTCAAAGTGGCAGGGGGGACGAACTTGTGAACTTGTCAGTTGTGCTCTGGCAAAATTATGCGTCGTCTTGCTGCCTTTCACCTGACAAATTGTTCAACGCACGGCCGACGGGCGGGTGGCGGCAGCGGCACAATGTCAGCTGCCTGCGGCATTTTCATCAATTTAAAGTTTTGCTCTGATTCGCTTTCAAAATCTCTTATCTTAACATGCAATATTTTTGTTGATATCTCGTGCTGTCGACGTCGTTGTCGTCTCGCTTGCGCTTTGTCTGTTCGCCGTCGGGCGAGTTTTGTCTAATTTGTAGGAGTGGAAAAGCCAGAAAGCGGTTTGCTAACAACGCCGCCGGACAACAGCTGCAACTGTAGTCGACTTTATGGCGCATGAAATCGAATTGCATGCACCGAACGGGACGCGTTGAATTTTCCACTTCAATGGGCAGCGTTGCATTATGGGCGACGACCACGTTGTGCAGGAAAATGTGGCAATGCAATAAAATGATTGTTTTTGTGAGTAAAATAACAAAAATTATGTGGTTTTTGTGTGTAAAACTTACGAGTTTTTTGTGTAGTTAAATCTTTGCTTGGAATTATGAATAACAAAAAATGGAAGTGGGAATAATATAAAAGAATACATTTTATTAGATTTTAGTATCAAGAAAAAAGAATATTATCCTTAACAACAGAATGTGTCCTTGGACGTAGACATTTTGGTCCATTGTTCCCCAGCTGTAGTCTTCCCCTTGACTAGAAAGTTCCGAGCTCGCAACTACTTGAAGTGGATCTGTCTAGCCTCACCGTTAGGTGATTCTATACCTTTTAATAGTCAGTGATAGCCAATATCTCAGAGACCTTGAATCTCCATTAGTCAATCCGTCGCTTTTGTACAGCAAAGTACATTTGTACGGCAGCTCAAGTTCCAGTAGCTTATTCTTCACTAAAATTATCCCATCGGACCACCTGTGCCTGAAAATTGAGAAATCCAGGCATTCACTAATATAGTGAACAGCAGCCTTATGGTCTGTTCAGACAGCCAAATAAATTCGGGCAATTTAGTTCTTAATTGAGATTATCGCATGTTTTTGTTTTAAAGCAAGAAAGGTTCTGTTTATGAGTAAAAAAAGTTCTTAAAAATATTTATTGAACATTTAGTCATATTTATTCAAAATCCCTTCGTTTATCGCTTTTGCTGTTCACACACCTCAATTTAGTTGTTATCAAAAATGTTATCGAACATGTTTTCGTTTTGATGGAAAAAGGGGTTTTTCTGTTTATGTGTAAAAAAACGTTCTTAACCCTTTCGCTACAGGTTTTAACTGGGGAAAGTTAAAATTTTAAATTTTACGTCTTAGGCTTCTATGTGGTTATATTAGCAACATTCGATAAGAAATTTTTTAATTTTTATACTCGGACCCTGTATTTTAGAGTGTTTTTCTATGAGAGCAACCACATCGTTGTGGCTGTAATCATTACTTAAACATAAAACTTTTTATGCACAACGAAAATTTGAATATTTCTTCATATACTTCAGCCAACATTTAAAAAAAAAGTATCTAAATTGAAAGAAAACGTAAAATTAAAAAAGTTATCTAATTTTTTCTGCTTCTTCTTCCTTTACTATTTCAAGATATACCATTAAAAAAACGTGTATACTTCTCTTCTCTCAACTTAATTATTCAGTTTATTAATTTCGTATTTTTCCTAAAACTTCAAACTATTCTAAGGAACAACAAAAATATAGTATCCACAAGTTTTTTGACCTAAAACAGGCACTGAAAAGAAACTATGCCATATGGCATAGAATAACCGAAAGGGTTAAAAACATTCATTGAACATGTAGTAATATTTATTATACATCCCTTCATTTATCGCTTTTGCTGTTCACACACCTCAATTTAGTTGTTATCGAAAATGTTATCAAACATGTTTTCGTTTTGATGGAAGAAAGATTTTTTCTGTTTATGTGCAAGAAACGTTCTTTAAAAACATTTATTAACCATTTAGTAATATATATTTAACATCTCTACTGATGTACACAATTTTTAAACGAAAGCAAAGAAAATTTTTCATAGCAAACAAATGCTTATAAATGTCTTTCGCTGCTGTCAGTCGTTAATTTTTGTTTTAGTATCGTCAATTGTGAATGAGTTTGTTTCTCAAAAACAGCACGACACAGGGTTGCATTGCGAATCGAGCTCAATTTATGGTCAATTTAGGGCTAATTGCAATTAACTAAATTATGATTTTTCGTATGAGAAATTGAGTTCAATTTAGAGCTAAATTTTGAAAATGTCTTAGTTGCACAATTTAGCTGGCTGTCTGAATAAACTATTAGGGCCCTCTAGACACGTCCATCATTTGCGTTGACATACTCGTTAAGCGGAATAAAACCCGCGACGAGCCACACAATGGTTCTCAAATCACGTTTTCTCAACCTCAGCATGTAAAAATTTAGTCTTGCTAGGTTTAAGTGCATCAATAAACATCTTCGTCTGCCTACACCCCTGTATCTCGATATCATAATATCCACAAATAAAAAATTATATATCATGTAAGTTGAACCCACTTAGGTCTTGAAGGTCCATAGTGAAATCACAATCAATCAACCAGACATGGGGGTTTTGCACTAAATTCATAGTGCACTATGCTTTTCACTACCACTAAATAAATTTAGTGGTAGCTGAATTTTTTCCACTAATCACTGAATTTTATTTAGTGGTAGTGGTAAAAAGTACCACTAAAAACAAATTAGTGGAAGAAAATTGCACTACCACTAAATAAAGATCAGTGATTAGTGGAAAAAATTCAGCTATCACTAAATTTATTTAGTGGTAGTGAAAAGCATAGTGCACTAAACAAAGACATCCATTACCATTAAATAAACCACTAACAACGATATGCGCAAAAATATATGTTTTATTTAAACAACTTATTTGCTTTCATCAAGACTAGACGTTCAAAATTGTCATCAGTGAGATTCCTTCTACGAGAGAGTCGATCACGATACAAACCAATGGAAAAGCAAATGAACGAAAATGTTGAAATGTTTGGTTATAACCGTTAGCGATGTAACATTAGTGGAAAAGAATTAGTGATAGTGGAGGAATTTTCAACTATCACTGAATTTTATTTAGTGGTAGTGGTAAAAAGTATCACTAAAAAAAAATTAGTGGAAGAAAATTGCACTACCACTAAATAAAGATCAGTGATTAGTGGAAAAAATTCAACTACCACTAAAATGTATTTAGTGGTAGTGGAAAATTTCCCAGCAGACCTCTAGTGGTAGTGGTAGTGGATTTTAGTGCAAAACCCCCATGTCTGCAATCAACCTTAACTCTGCTCAATCATTGAACTATTTTGAGCTTCTTACAAAACTGTGATTACGATCTGTGTGATCTGTGACTGTGACTGTGATAAGTCCTATCTGTTGGATCCTCAATATCATTGATGACCATTCTACTACTCGCGAGAACTAAGAAGAACGAATGAGTGAGAAAAGATGAGTGAGCGTCTTGAGCTCAAACTCAACCGAAGTTCAGTGAGTGACCAGAATAGGCCAGTAGCTGTTCTACTCTGCTACTCGCGAGTAGTAAAATGGCCATGACTGCCTGAGATCGTCAAAGAATAAGTTGCAGAGGTTTATAATAATTTTTTTCTGATCTTACTGCACTGAGAAACGAGAAAATTAATTAACCAAAATTAAAAAAAAAATTGAATTTTCATTTAAAAATTTTTATGATTTTTCCCAGTCACCTTATTTAGTGGACAACTTTTCTATTACCTTTTTATAATTTAAACTACTAAATAAAAATTAACTAATAAATAAAAATTTTAAATCTTTCAAATATCAAAGTTTAGTATTCCATTTTTTTGAAATTTTTCCGCTTTTTATAATTAGCGCTCACGTTTGAAGTTTTTTGTTTTCAATTATCTTCGCCAGAAAAAACCTTTTTCGTCATTTGAGCTGTGAAATTGAAATATTTAAATAGCCATCAATTCACTTCAAAGCGCCAACATGTCAATTTGCATGCAGTGATTTTCCGTTTTTTCCACCCCCAAAAAAAACAAGAAAATTCTATTTAACCGCGCTGGCACGCGTTGGCAATTACGCTGTCATAGTGTCAGTGCCAGCAAAGTTTGGTTCATAAAGACATCGAATACTTTAAAGAACAAAAGTTAAGTTGATTTTTTTTTAGATCATTTATAAGGTTTTGTTGGCATATTTTGTACAGAATTTGGGTCATGACTTGACAGAAGTTGTTGTTGCTGAAATGCTCAAGAAAATTGTTTGCATCACAAAAAAAATAAAAAGTTCCACGACCCCAAATTGCATTAGTGGTTGCTTGCCATTTGACTACCTATTTTACTAAGATGTGGCCACATGGAACTTTGAGAGCTTTTGAACTCTCTGAGGTGTCAAAAATCGAATTTCGTTTTGCGTTTCACCACATTTTCAAGTCTTTAGAGACTTTTGTAATAAAAAATTCTTAATGTTATTTCAAACACAGTTTCTTAGTTTCATATTCTCAGTCAAGTGCCAAAATCAACTGCCTACTTCAACTGAAATAAAGCAATAAAAATTTTAACAATTTTACACATAAATTTTACGCTTTAAATCGCTTCCATATTGAGCTCGTAAAATAAAGATGTTAGAAAAAAACGTGAGAGAGAAAAAGGAAATTCAACTGCTTTGCGCCCAGGCGCTGGCGGCACTTTAGCGACACATGCCATGCGGCTGGCAGACAGGCAGGTTGCATGCCACACGCCACACGCTTCAACAGCCAAATACAAACCACAACAACAAAAAAATCGGAAATCAAAAAGACAGCATACACAAAAAAAAATGAAAACAAGAAGCCAATTCAGTTTTTCACACAGCCCCCGGGCCACCATCAAAGTATTTTTAGTAGCAAGTAACCGGCAACAACAACAAAAACAACAGCAAAATTTCACTGCCAATTCTGAGGCTGACTGGACGGTGCCTCCAGTGCCATTGTCATGGGGATAACTAAACTAATAAGCAGTGGCAAGTCATAACGTGAAACTTGTGGCTGCAGGGCTGCAGAGAGTGGCGCTGCAACAACAAAAACTACAACAAGTAAGCGTGCCGAACATAAATGGAATTGAAATTGGAATCGTGTGTGTGTGATGCTTTCACGATTTTTCGCTGTCGTTGTGGTGTCACGTGGGGTGGGACACCATATGTGAATTGGAGCCTTGGTGAGTGTGTCTGTATGTGCGTATCTGTGTAGTTGCACCGAGCCACAGCACAGATTAGACAACTGCCCGCAGTTTTGTTGCTGCTCAGTCGCACAACTAAATTTATCAGCGTTGTTATTCCCAACACTAATTCTATGTTTTTTTTTTTATTCTTTAAAAAAATTTTTTTTACTCAATTTGAATTTTTATTTGCCGCTCGTGTTGTTGCCACAGCTGCCACATTTTTACTATGACATATGGCGTTTTTTGTAGTTGTTGTTGTTTCGTTTGTGGTCTGTGTTGTGCAGCAACGGTTGTCAGAGCCCCCATCGTGTTGTTCTATTTTTGACATAAAAAACAAAAATTCAGACGATTTCACTGCGCTCCGCTAGTGGCTTTGTTGATATTGAACTTCAAACAAAAGTTGCTGGCAACATGTTGCGGGCGCTTAAGTTGCCATGCATTACAATTCAAGAATTTCAAGTTAGCATTGAACTAAGCAGTAAGCAATTAATTAGTAAATTTTGTTAATAATAATGACACAGAATGAACTATCAATCATCGGAGGCCAAAAAACCTCTTAGAAGTCTTTGCCTGCATCAAAGTTTGCCTTCATTTGTTCCTGTCTGGCGCTCGAAAAACCAATAATTCATTCATTCTGATTCAGATTCATTTTCAATTTTTAGTTAAGTCTTTCATTGTCAAATTTCGTATTTTCATATTTTCCAAAGAATTTCCTTATTAAATATTTATACATTTAAGTTTTTATTTTTCAAGTTTTATATTTTTTTTAGTTCTCGGGGAATTTTCTGATTCAGTTTTAATATATTTAAATATTACATTATTAAGTTTTCATATTTTTCTGGAAATTTGTTGAATCAATTTCCATATAAATATTTGATTTCCAAGTTTCATATTTTCATATTTTTTGATATTGTTTCTAGATAAAATTTTTAAAAAATCTTTCGTTTTGAAGTTTTATATTTTCATATTTTTCAGTGAATTTTCCAGAAATATAAATAAATATAAAATATGAAATTTTTCGCTGAATTTTCTATATTTTATTAATTTTTCTTAATTTCCATAGTTTGCCTTCATTTGTTCCTGCCTGGCGCTCGTATATCTAATAATTCATTCATTCAGATTCATTTTCAATTCTCATTCAAATCTTTCATTATCTAGCTTCATATTTTCATATTTTTCAAAGAATTTCCTTATTCATTTTTCATACAATTACATTTTTAATAGTTATATTTTCCAGAGAACTTTCTGTTCAGTTTTCATGTATTTAAATCTTTCATTATCAAATTTTCATATTTTTCTTGTAATTTTTTGAACCAATCTTCATATAAATCTTTGATTTTCAAGTTTCATATTTTCATATTTTTTGATAATGTTTCTAGATTCAATTTTCATATAAATCTTTCACTGTGAAATTTTATATTTTCATATTTTTCAGTGAATTTTCCAGATTCATATTTTTCGCTGAATTTTTTATATTCAATTTTCATAGTTTGCCCTCATTTTTTCCTGTCTGGCGCTCGTATATCTAATAATTCATTCATTCAGATTCAGACTCATTTTCAATTCTCATTTAAATCTTTCATTGTCAAGTTTCATATTTTTCAAAAAATTTCCTTATTCAATTCTCATACATTTACATTTTTAATTTTTATATTTTTCAGAGAATTTTCTGATTCAGTTTTTATACATTTAAATCTTTCATTATCAATTTTTCATGATTTTCTTGAAATTTTTGTATCTAATTTTCATATAAATATTAAATTTTCAAGTTTCATATTTTTTATAATGTTTCTAGATTCAATTATCATATAAATCTTTCATTTCATGAATTTTTCAGATTCATATTTTTGGCTGAATTTTCTGTAATTATAATTAATAATTTTCTATATTCAATTTGCCTTCAATTGTTCCGGTCTGGCGCTCTTATAAATAATAATTTTTAAATTTCTTTTTAGTTTTCGGCCTCTTAAAAAACACACGTTTTATATTTGAAAATTAAATTTGAACACAACGCAATTATTTTTAACCAAAAATGTTTGCCTTTCACCCTCAAAAAACTTCAACTTCATGTATGTACAAATATCTCCACAAGACGTGACAATTGCTTATCACCTCTTTGCAAAATTTGTCCCATCTCCTCGCTACACCCATTTTACGCCCCAGCAATGCCATTTAAAATTCCTTCAACAAAAGCCACACAAAAAAGCGAGTTTTTGGCATCACAAACATTTCTGTGATTCCTCGGCTTTGGTTGTTTTATGCTATTTTTGTGGGAACTTTACAACTTTTACTAGTTAAAATTCATTAAACCTAAACCGACGAGATTTTTTTGTCGCTCATTTTACACTCGGTTTGACTTTACCATTCGTCGTTTCGGCCATTTATTCTGCTCACGCCCTCATAAAGTGAACATTACAGCGGCAGGCGAGCTGCCAGGACGACAGCGAGAACGCAGGAAAAAAAGCGTTTTTAAATCCTTTTTAGTAGTTGGCCATTGTTGTGTGGCGTGCAGCAACTTTGCTCATATATAATGCTGAAGTTGGCAACACTATTTAGCTGCAGCGAGACACAGTTTTCCGCACAGACAAGCATACAATCACCCACACACGCGCGCGAACCGAAACCGGAACAACAATGACAAGGCCAATGGGGAATGGTGACGAAAAAAGGAGCGTGCGAAATGTTTAGAAAATTTGTTGAGCACATATTTTCTTTCTTGTTTTTTTCACACACGAGCACATAAGCACAGAGAATGCATGTGAAAAGCTGATGGCATTTTTAAGATTTAAGTGCAACCCAAACAGGAGATGGCAGCAACAGGAAATATGCAACGAATAACACTCAGGATTTTACAAAAACATTGAAATTTAACTAAAGTAACTGAAATGTTGAGCAATTTAATGTTTAATGTTATTTTGTATTCAATTTTCTCGTATGCCTTATATTGAAGATACTTTTGGTAATTTTGATATACCTACATATTTTATTTTTTCATTTTCAAATTTTATATTTTCTAGATGTTCTTCTGTTAATTTTTTTTATATTCACTTTTAATTTAAATCTGTAACTGTGAAATTTCATATTTTCATATTTTTAAATTAATTTTCTATATTCAATTTTAATATAAATCTTTCATTTTCTGATTTTATATTTTCGTATTTTTTAGTGGATTTTCTAGATTCAATTTTCATATTTTTAAATCCTTAAATCTATTCCTATTTTCGATGATTTTTCTAGATTTAATTTTCATATAAGTTTTTCATTTGCAGGTTTCATATTTTCATATTTGCAGTGAATTTTTTAGATTCAATGCCATTGTCCAGTTTCATAATTTCATATATTTCAGTGAAATTTATAGATTAAATTTTCACATAAATCCTTTATTTTTAAATTTTATAACTAATTTCACGTTTTCAGTGAATTTTCTTGATTTCATTTTCATAAAAATCTTTTCATAGTAATCATTGTCAGTTTTCATATTTTTGAATTTTTTGATAAATTTTTCAGATTCTATTTTCAAACAAATCTTTTAATTTCTAGTTGTATATTAAACTTGTATATTTTTAAAATAATTTTCGAGATTAAATTTTAATTCAAATCTTTCATTATCAACCCTCATATTTTCGATATATTTCAGTGAAATTTCTGATTAAATTTCCACATAAATTCTTTTTTTCAAGTTCAATATTTTTATTTTTTCAGGTAATTTTTCAGATTCTATTTTCAAACAACATTTTTAGTTGTACATTTTCAACTTGTATATTTTTTAAATCATTTTCTGGATTAAACTTTAATTTAAATCTTTCATTATCAACGTTTATATTTTCATATATTTCAGTGAAATTTCTGGATTAAATTTCCACATAAATTCTTTTTTTCAAGTTCAATATTTTTATATTTTCAGTAAATTTTCAAGATTCAATTTTCATAAAAACCTTTTCGTATAAATTATTGTCAAGTTTCATATTTTCGAATTTTTTTATAACATTTTTAATTTCCATTTTCATATAAATCTTTTATTCTAAAGATTCATATATTCAAGTTGTATATCTTTAACTTAATTTTTTAGAATAAATTTTCATATAAATCTTTCATTATGAAGTTTAATATTTTTCAAAGAATTTCCTGATTCAATTTTCATACATTTAAATTTTTAATTTCAAGTTTTATATTTTTATATTTTTCAGTGAGTTTTCTGATTCAGTTTTCATATATTAAAATCTTTTTTATTAAGTTTCAAGTTTTAATATTTTTTCTAAAAAATTTTCTTAGCCAATTTTCATATAAATATTCAATTTTCAAGTTTTATATTTTCATATTTTTGTGATAATATTTCTAGATTCAATTTTCATATAAATCTTTCACTGTGAAATTTTAAATTTTTATATTTTTCGCTGAATTTTCTATATTCAATTTTCCTATAAATCTTTCAAGTTCGTTTTTCGTCTGATAATGAAATCTGAAAAGGATTTTTATTGCTTTTGTTGCTTTTGTAATTCATTAATGTTCTTTCAAAGCGAATGACCCGGTGCAGAGTTTTCGTTATGAGTGCCAGCAATCAAATTTCCTGAGGGCGCATAAACATACCAAAACATTCGTTTTCTTTTAAGCAGAAACTCTTTCAGAAAAGCTAAAATAAGAAACACTAAAAATACCACATTCCCCTAATGTACAATTTCACATGTTCTCATAATATATTGCGATAGTTTTATTGTCTATAGATTTCTGGAATAGCATGTTGGTTAAACAGTGTTGAAGGGTTCGACTCATAAATTACAAATAGGGAAAATATTCAGAATTTTCCAACTTTAACTGCAATTTTGTTGGGGCAACGATTTCCAGCTTGAATCATCTCCGGAAATTTTAATGGGAACTGGGCGCCAATATTGTACGATTTTTTCTTTGGGGGTTTGTGCAATCTTTGATCTATGTGAATACCTCAAGTTCAAGGTTGAGATCCAAAGCTTCATCGATGCGATAAAACCACATCTTTGTCTTAATGTCTTCGAAAATGTCATGCAAAGAGCAAAGGCCTGCGATTTAAACCGCTTGGACCGCTTGTCGGATATTTTATTCTATACTTAGTTGGAACATATCTTCTTAACAGTTCAGTCAAAATAAGGCCACTCGTTCAATAAATATTCGTTTTACTTTTAAATTAAATCATTCACTATTATTGGGACACCTTAACCCCGCAAAAAACATTAAAAATCTAAAATAAAAAAAAAATTTTAGCCAGAGAACCCGATCACAGGGGCTATACTGCATCGTAGGAAAGCATTATGCGTATTTAAAGAAACAAAATCTCAGGGCTTAGGGAGCAGAGATCCCTCCTCCAAAGGTATTTTTCCTATAGATTAATAAAAAAAAACATTATCGGTTAACCTGATTAAAATTGTTCCAATCTCCTTCCTCGTATTTGGATCAAACGAAAGCCCAACTAACACCTTACAATATAACTATTTCTCCAACAACTATTTTCCTTCCAACAATGGTTTTTTTATTTTGTATTAGAAAGTAAACCCTGAACCACCAATAAAAACCAAAATGGCCTACACGCCGACTGTCAAATTTCATATTTCCAGAAAAATGCTAATCTTGTTCTATCAAACTGTTCTCTCGCTCTCTACCACACGTCTGTTTTGTATTAGAAAGTAAACCCTGAACCATCAACAAAAACAAAACAAAAAAAAATCACCGCTTTTAGGCAAATACTACGAAATGGCCTACGCGCCGACTGTCGAAGTTCATATTTCCAGAAAAATGCGAATCTTGTTCTATCAAAATTTTCTCTCTGTACCACCAAATGGGTGTCAGTGTGACAGCCATTTAGGCACCTACGAAATGTCAGGCTTGTTAAATGGAAAAACTCAATGTAGACACACACACACACACAAACAATGACAGCATGAAAACACAAAACAACAACAATGACAACAACAAATGTTAAAATTGACAAACTTCAATCAGCGAATGAAAGTAAGAGGCGGCAATTTTGAGCCTGCAACAACAACAACAACTACTTTAACAACAATAACTACAAAAACAACAACTACTACTTTAACAACAACAACAACAAAAACAAAATGCGACAACAATGACTGGCATCGAATGGCAATGAAAGTGATGCCCATTGCTAGAAAAGTCACTTCATATCGCTTGACAACTGCCAGCACAGGGCCGCATGAAGTGGCCAAGTGACGATGTGTCGTTGCAGCAGGCGGCGGCCGATTGCAGTGAAAGTGCGCCAACGAACAGCGAAATCGCCTGCTTCATGCACACACCAATGTATGTACAATGTATGTATGTATGTATGTACATAAGGCGACCGAAATGGCTGTCGCAGCAGTGCTTGCTTGGAAAAACGTTCATGTGGCAACGTTGCTAATGAACGAAAGATGCTCAATATTTGCGCAGCAGCTACAGTAACGTTGCCTTACCTACATGCATTTGTATGTATGTATGTATGTATGTAGATGTGTGAGTGTAAGTGGAGACTTGCTGCGTATGCAAATTGTTGGCACTTTACGTGGCAAATTTCAAATACGCTGTCGTTGTCGTTTTTTTTTGGATTTTTTTCTCAGTGACTCTATGTGGTATTTTGCAATCTGAAAATGTATGAGTGTGCGTGTGTGTGTATTGTAGTTGTCAGACAGTTATGCGTGCATTTTCTGCAGTTTGCCTAACTTTCAGGCACAATTTTCTGTGAGCCTTTTCACTGTTGCTGAACGTGTAGTGGTATTTTAGAAATGTATTTTTGAAATTTTGCCAAATTACTGGCGGCAAGTTTGAGGTGTCAAAGCAATATTTGTTATTATTTGTTGTATTAAAGAAAACCATTTAATTGTAATTTAATATTTTCACAGTTTTCACTACCAAATATTCAAGACATTTTGATTTCAACTTGATTGAAAAAAAATCAAAAGTAAAACGCACACACATTGAATATGTTTGCAACATCCCAGCAAACCAAGCGATATAGAAACGATATCGTTAAAGCGAGAATTTTTATCGATTTCGAGTATTGCTAAAGTGTCTAAAATGATATCGAGAACGAGAAAAATGACACTATCGTAACGATGTCGAGAATTTCGAAAATCTTGATATCGTTGAGATATTGAAATTATCTTATCCGAGCTATCGTAACGATGTCTAAAATTTTGAAAATTTTGATATCATTTCGACAGCGTAATTTTTCTTGTTCTCAATATAATTTGGATACTATTACGAAAACTTATATTCTTTCTGAAAATTGAAATCAAACGCTTATTTTGCAGTACTGTCGCATGGCCGGTCCATTATTCAAATCAAATAACGATTATAAGTACACGTAAACTTGGTTTTAAATGCGCGCACGTGCACGAAATCACAATTTTTCGATTGACAAACAAATATTTCATTTGATTTGAAAATATTCAAAATCTTCAAGGCAAAAAATTCAAGCATTATCGAGTTTATTTCGAGAATTAGTCGCTAAAAATTTATATCGAGAAATTGTTTGTAGGGATATTTGATAATTTTAAATTGTATATCTACTTTTGTATTTTATTTTTTTTCCCCACTTACAAAAAAGTCGCATTTACTAGTTGCAACTGCATTTTCAGTATTAATAAATGTTTTTTTTTAAATAACTTTTCATACATTTTTTTTGCAATTTTGCCAACTGAAATTTTTTTACAGTGTAGCTATAGGTGCGATAACGCCTTCGAAGCGCCGCAACAAAGCCGCTTCTGTGTGTGCACATTAATCGCAGAACGCCCGCTGACCCCGCCGCTGAACTTCCAGCTGAATCGACGCGATTAAATCGGCGACAAACAGCAGTCCGTGTTGCCTTTTGTATGTAAACACAGTGCGCAACTTATTCGCGGCCGAACAGTGGCGAGCAAAAGGCTTGAAAATAGTTGGCACAATTTTAAGTTTAAACGAAAAAAAAAATTGCATTTTAATTGCTTAACTTCGAAGTTGGCTTCGAAGCTGAAGCCGCAAAGCAACAAAATGTGCAAGTTTGCACTGTGTGTGCTGACCATTATCAACTTTGTGTGTTTCAAGGTAAAGTTTCGACCAAATTTTGTGTGCCACTCAGACAATCTCAAACAACCTTCACCTTTTCCTGCCCGCAGTTGAGTGGCGCCAACAATGCTACGTTGGATTTGAATTTGAAACATGCGAAATTCCAAATCAACTTTATCGACGAACTGAACGCATTGGTGGATCGTGTGGCGCACGGCCAGCTGGACGCGCAGCTGCTGGAGCTGCAAGGTCAGTCGCAGTACGCTGCCTACGAGACACAAATAAACATGGCGCGCAGCACCGTGCAGCTGCCGCAGAAAATCGTCTACCTCAAGCAGCTGCTGGATCTGAAGCTCAACGAACAGTGGCACACCATGGAGAATTTCTACACGCTGCGCAATTTGAATTTCCTCAGCAAGCTGAAGCGACAGCTGAAGCAGCTGCAGGAGGAGAGCGCGCACGAGCTGCGTCAGCTGCGCTGGTACAATTTGTGCCAACAGTTTTGGTTCCGCGAGCCGCTCAACGGCAACGGCAACGGTAACGGTAACAGCGCTAACAATGGCCATGCAAATGGCGCCACGGACAGCAAAACGCCCATAGAGAAGGCCGGCGCTCTGCACTACCCCGACACCAAAATGGCGCCGCTACAGCCCGCTGAGACGACCAGCCCACTGCCTGCACTCACCATCAATGTCGAGCACTTTGGACGCGACCTGTACACCAGCGTGAAAACCATTGGCGCCGAGATAATCGACGACTATCTGCTCACCCTAAGCAAACTGCTGCAGGAGGTGATCGATGAGAAGCACGAACACGATCCAGACATCAAGCACGAGTTGCACACTGTGAAGCTGTCCAAAGTGCTGGCCGAGATCGATGCCATACTGGCCGTGCCCGATTTCTATCAGAAGCGACAGCGCCTCTACGCCTACCTGGAGCACAATCTGGCCGCCGACTACGAGCAGTTCAAGAACTCCGAGTACGCGCAGCAGGACTTGGCCAACATACTGTCGAAGCTGCAGAACAAAGGTCTGGATCTGTTTGTCACTTTCATCTTTAGCAACTTTGAGTTTCTCGAGCGGCTGCACGAGTCGTGGCAGCGGCTGTTGCCGTCGCCGAACAGCGGAACGGGCGCACCCTACGACGAACAGTCGCAGCGGCTGTTTCGCGTGCATCAGCTGTACTTGGATTTCAAGCGCGACTGGGAGAACAGCGTCAAGTACGAGGCCTACGTGGCCGAGGTGAAGGCGCTGTACGCGCAGACGCAGGAGGGCGGCGAGCACATGCACATCTTCGAGCTGCTGCACAATGCATCGGCGAACGTCGGCAGCGTCACATTCAACATGATCAAGGCGCGCTGTGATGAGATTTGAGAGAGAGTCAAGAAGAGTCCAGTTCAGTGATGACCATTTGGCTACTCGCGACTTATATTTGTATACGTCGCTGCTAGTCGCGAGTGACAGAATGGTCATCTCTGGTCTGGTTGTTGGTTAGAGCTTCATGGAATGTCCTCTTAGGTGTAGATGTGCAGCGTTCATGTCTTTTGAGATCATTCAGCGTTACTTTTAAACAGATTCAAGAAGAGCAGAAGCGCAAAAAACCGAGCTTCTATATCGAAGGTAGCTGTCAGCCTCGCAGACGGGTCTCTTGAATAGTTGTGTGTGCTCTGAATTAGAGTTAAGAATTTTTTACAAATAAATACATTTACTTATAAAAAAATTTTCAATGTATATAAATAACACATCGGCTGATAAGTCCCCGCTCTAATGCAGAAAACAAAACTTTTTTAGTGAAATTCGATTTTATTCATCAACGTAGTTTTCTTCAAGAGCGATACATTCATTCCAGTGCTTCTCTAACATTTCGACACCCTTCTTGTAAAACGACTTATCTTTGGCCTCTAAATAGGTATTTTTTTGAGCGATCACCTCCTCATTCGAGCCAAATTTCTTTCCATTTGTTTAGCATTTGAGCATTTGTTTTAAGTCTGCGAACAGATAAAGGTCACTGGGAGCCAAGTCTGGAGAATAGGGTGGGTTCAGAAGTAATTCGAAGTTTAGTTCGTGCAATTTTGTCATCGTAGCGAGAGACTTTTGGCACAGTGCATTGCCTTGTCTGTTAGCAAACGCGGCACCCATTTCGGAAATAGCTGTCTCATGGACAAATGTAATGCAAAATAAAACCCGCATGCTCCTTTAATATCTTGATAGTATCAGCTATCTCCAGCAATTTCACTTTCCGGTTTTCAAAATGATTTTGTGGACTTTTTTACCGTTTTCCGGTGTAACCACCTCAATTGGCCGACCACAGCGCGGCGCATCGTCGGTGTTCATACAACCACGTTTAAATTGAGCAAACCAATCAATAATGGCCGATTTTCCGGGTGCAGAGTCCGGATAACACTTATCGAGCCAGGATCTTGTTTCAATGGTGTTTTTCCCCATCAAAAAGCAATGTTTTATGAGAACACGAAATTCTTTTTTTTATTGTTCTGAAAACGAATAAAGTTGTTTTACTAAAATAATTGTTACTTTTGAACTAAACGTCACATCGTAATGAAATTTTTAAAAGTACCTTTTGAAGGTTACTACTTAAAATAAAAAATATTATTTCTCGTTTTGTAGCGCTTACTATGGGTCAGACCGGGGACTTATCAGCCGATGTGTTATTTGATGCAGAATTCAGTAACATGAAATAACTCAACAGAGTATGGGAAAAACTTGATTGAGTCTAACATTTAACAAAATCAAATAAAGTCAGATTTGAGCTAAATAAAATGAAACCTTAGCTAAAAAATGTTTTCTTTCATCTTTCAAGTTTAAGAAAGCATATGTAAAAACATTAAATCGTTGTTATTTTCCGAAAATAGTGCACATTTTTTCAAGCTTGAAAATTTGCTTGAGTTCCACTAACATTTAACAAAATTAAATAAAGTCCCTTGTACTAAAATCAGACCTTTCTCCGAAAAATTTTCTCAAATCTTTTATGTTGAAGAAAGCATACCTAATTATTTTTCGAAAATAGTTTACATTTTTTCAAGCTGCGACTATGACTTCTTTAGTTGGCCCTAAGCTCTAAGATGGGATCCTAATCATTAACCACATTAACCATTAGCACACACAGGATTTCATTTTAGAGGGGTTTGCGAACAACTTTTGAGCCCAATACCATTTGAAACCACATTTTGTACCAGCAATTTTTGTATCTAGGGTGTTTGAACCAAAAACCCCCCTGTGTGCGCCACTGCATTTATTTATTTATTTATTTATCCATTCAGTTTTTTATGTGGTTATATCAAAAACATACTGTAATAATTTTTGTAATTTTTATTATGGGTCACTGCCGGGGGATCAGGGGGTTTTGGGGGTTGAACCCCGCCCCCCCCGAAATATTAGGATCGACTTTAAACTACATACAAATTAAAAGACAATTTATGAATATTAAAGAATTACTTTTTGAAACCCCCCAAAATATTTTTCTGAGTCCGCCCCTGTTGTGGGACCCTGTTTTTAAAGTGTTGTCATATGAGAGCAACCACGTCGTTGTGGCTGTATTAATTTCTTAAAAATAAAAAATCGCATAACTAAAAATCTAATAGTTCTTCATTCTTCGAATAGTTCTTCAGGTACTTCAGCTAAAATTATTTTCAAAATATCTGAAAAAAATCTGAATATATGTAAGTAAAAATACAAAAAATATCTGAGTATAAGCAAAAATTCATATTAAGAATTTCTCTAATTTTTCTGCTTCTTCTTCCTTTAGTATTTAAAGGTATAACACTTAATAAACTTGTATACTTCTCTTCTTTAAACTTAAATATTCAGTTTATCAATTTCGTATTATTCGGAAAACTTCAAACTATTCTAAGGATCAACAACAAAATTTATTCATGGAACCATAGAGAGTCCAGACGTAAAAAAATGGCACGTTGCCATATGGCGACAAAATAGCGAAAGGTTTAATTGTTAGTCTGATGGTGGGGTTGTGACCCTTGACGTAGTCAACACCATGATACAAAAAATAAAGGTAGAGCCAATGCTTCTTCTCAGTCACCATGTTGCGCGTCTGACACTAAATGATTTTTTGGCGTTCTCCTTTGAAAATTTGCCACCGTACTGTTAAAAAATCTCTTGAACATTTTTTTAATATTGCAATGAAATATCTGATGTTGAATTCGAATTAAAATGTTTATACTTTCGCCCAAAATAAATTGAACACAATGAAAGATCTATTCCGTGCTTATTTTAAAAAAGATCTTAAAATCCTTAGAACCTTAAATAACACTAATTTAATATTATATCGAAGTGACTTCACGATTCAAGCTTTTTACAAATACGAAGAACATCAATTAGCACGTTTAGTGTAAAAAAATTTGACAGCGGTTCTGCCTTTATTTTTTGTACCATTATCAACACTAAAATATACAAATGCCAGGTGCGTTCCAAAGTTAACAAAAGTTTTAAAATCGAGCATTTCTTGTAGTGTCATATAAATATTACTTGGTGCATTGAAAAGAGATATTTTTCCTATATTCAGTCAAATTTTCATGACATTTGGTTCACTGGTAGTGGAGTTATTGCGTCTGAAGTGAAAGTATGTTTGTTTCACTCGTACAAAAATGACCATTGAACAAAAAACCCATACAAGGTTTTATTTAAAACTTGGTAAAAATTTTAACAAAACATTTAATTTGATAATCCAAGTGTATGGTGATGATTGCTTATCCCTTGGAAGAATTCATGAGTGAAATACGCGTGAGTACGTTCTGGAAGTTAGGTTAGGTCAGACAGGCAGCTTGCTTTCCTTTCTCAAGCCTCACTCAAAGGCCTCAAAACCCTATTGTGATGTCACAAGAGAGAAAGAGGTTTGGCTGAATCAATTTTTCTATAATTTAACATACTTTTTAAAACTCTATAAAACACATAAAAGTGGCTTAACACAAAATTTTCACTGGACTTTTTCAAATCGAAGTTCAAACTTTTACAAATTGTTAGTGCAACGCTTTCGCTATTTAATGCACATTGTCCGGCACACGGCAGTCGTTTTAAAATAAATCTGACAAATTGTTAGTGCAACGTTTTTGCTGTTAAGTGCAAAACGGCGACCGCTGTCGATTGAAAAATTTCGTTTAAATCCATTGCACCAATTAACATGGCTGTAACCAGATCCTAAAACTTAATAAAGCCACAAGGCAACTGCACGCTCCGAGCCCACAAAATCAACAACAAAATCAACAGCAGCAACAACAACGGCAGCAATAATAACGGAACTGCCCGCAGAGGCCGGCAGCCATTGAAGAGTTGTTGTGGTCGGACATGCTGCGCTGGCATTAGAGTTCATATTGACATTGTTGTGACTGTTGTTGTTGTTGTTATGGTTGTTGTTTTGGGTTTGGTTGATTTGTGGTTGTTGTTGTTGTTGTTGTTCCGGCCATAAGTTGAGCATGTTGTGCAATAATTTAAGCCCTGATTGTTATGTACACATTTTGGCCATTTCACATTTCCAGTTAATATCAAAACAAAACAAAACCAAAAAGAAATGAAATGAAACCTAACGAAAGGAAAAAGATTGCCTCGTTTCGATTCTATATTCGGTTTGAAGAGTGCACATCATTTTGTTGAACTTTATTAAGTTGGCAGCTCTGCTAAATGCCAACTTATGGCTTATGGGGTTATGTCGAGCGTTGCTTATTGAGTTGTGCTCATTGTTGTTGTTGTTATTGCTGCAAAACTTATGTTTGTTGTTGCTGTTGAAATTTTGCGGTAGTAGTAAATAATTAATTGCAATAGTGTCGAACACGGTCGAGGCTGCCAGCGTCGAGCGTCCGTCGAAGCGTGAGCGGCAGTGGGGCAGACAGCAGTCAACAGTGGCCTCAGAGTGAGGCGGCCCCAGCAAATATTATAGTAAAATGGTTATAGTTTTCGCTTTGGGAGGGGGGGGATGAACGTGAAAGCTGGCCGAGCGAGCGGCAGTCTTGGCATAAGTTGAATTGTTGTCTCAAGTGTTAAGTTATGGACTTGTAGCTGTGCGGTTTTTGGGCATTTAAGCATTGACTTTGGACAGACCGACAGGCAGTGTGCATGGATAATGCGATGAAGTGAAAGCTATTTGTGGTGATTTGTTGCAGTTAAGTATGATTGAAAGCACAAGCAGAGATTTTAAGGCGCTTCTTATTTGGGTGTAAAAAGTTGAACTTAAATTTAAAGTAGCCTAAAAGTATGCACTGGAAATGAGCTATACGGGGTTATGATCTAATGCTTAGAGACATTGGAACGTTGTTTAAAGCATAGTTTTAGGAGTGTACTTTAAGAATGATTTGCCACAACTTGAGGCCTCAAATATAAAAATAACAAAAAATTTAAAAATTTAGTTTTATTAAATTTTAAAAATTATAAAATACTCTAAGATTTATATGGATCGGTTTTCAACGCCGGAGACTTCTAATGCAAACTGAAAAAGGTAAATATATAAAAAAAATTTGTATTATGATAAAAAATTGGGCTTAAATTTAAAGTAGCCTAAAAGTATGCACTGAAAATGAGCTACACAAGCTTATGAACTAATGCTAAGAGACATTGGAACGTTGTTTAAAGCATAGTTTTAGGAGTGTACTTTAGTAATAATTTGCCACAACTTGAGGCCAAATATAAAATTTAATAAATAATAAAATTTTAATTTTATTAAATTTCAAAAATTATAAAATTATTCTAATGATTATATGGATCGGTTTTCAACGCCTTTGACTTCTTAATGCAAACTGAAAAATGTAAGTATATAAAAATTTTTTTTTAATATGATATTTTAATTTTATTAAATTTAAAAAATTAGAAAATTATACTAAGGATTATATAAATCCGTTTTCAACGCCTGTGACTTCTTAGTGCAATCTGAAAAATGTAAATATTAGAAAAAAATTCTTTTTTTAATGTGATATTTTAATTTGATTAAATTTGAAAAATTATAAAAATATTCAAATGTTTATATGGATCGGTTTTCAACGCCCGTGAATTCTTAATGCAAACTGGAAAATGTACAATGCCACTATGCCACTATGTACAATGCTTCTATTCTACTTTGCCATATTCTGCCAGCAATCAACTGTGGTTTGCTTCTACTATGGTTTTAATTAAAAACTAAGTAATGATAAATTCTTCCTCTTTAATAAAATTTTCTTTAAATAAACAACAAGCAGCTTACTAACCCAACATTTGTCAAAATGTATTTTATTTTTCAACTGTTTACACAATTTGCTTTCGCTTTGCTCAAAATCCTTTTGACAAATCGGTCAGCAGTGATAAACTTCAGTTCATTAAACATGTCTTATCTGTACAGTAAAAAGCCACATTAGCCATTTATTTGCATACTAAGCATTGCTATTTATTTTGTCTTTGAGTTTATGGCTCACTTTTCCCTTCCCCCCACACAGTTTTCCGCTGTGCCAAATATGAAATTGATATGTTCTCCTCCAGCAAAAGGTGAAAAATTTTCAACTTATCACTGATGCAATTTATCAGCATTAAAGTTGGACAACCATAAGCGACAAAATGAACAACAACAACAACATCACTAGCAGCAACATTTGCAAATAAATTGCATGTTTACAAACACTAAATCGCCTAGAAACTTGTGTAACCGTAATTTTGATTTATTACAAGCTGACCCGCAGCGGCAAACTGAAAACCAAACAACACTGGCAACACTGGCCAACAATAAATGATGGAATGTTGCTGTGTGGAAAATGAATGTTGTAGTGGAATTTTTGCAATATTTGACACAGTACTAGAAAAACGGTAAAAGTACCGAAAAAATTCGAGTTAGAGAGAAAGTTGGAGACAAAAACAAATGAATGGGGAAAATAGCACAGAAATTAGGAGCGAGGCAGTAAAACATGCGACAGTGATAGATGTAAAAAAATGCAATTAAAAACAGACTTTGAGACAAATTGTGAAGAGAGAAAGAGGTGAAGCGGCGAAATGAAATATAGTGTGGAATGTAAGGAAGGAAATATGTATGTATAAAATAGGAGTTGACAAGTGGTCAGACTAATGGAAAGCGGTGTGAACAGCAGCTTTCAAAATAAGAAGCCAAATTGTTTTAAAAAAGAAGCCAGAAAAAGCTAAATGACTTAAAAAACGGTTGACAAAAAGGACAAATTTTTGTAATTAATGTCTTTTACACATTACACGTTTATGTGTGAAAAACAAAACAAAACGATTTTAACATGAAATGTTTTGCCTCAAGGTTGATACTTATTTTAGAATTGTTTGAAAATTTGTTGACGTGTTATCTACATGCAAATATTTAGCACCTTTTTTAAGATTTTGCTAAAAAAAATTCTGTCGAAAATATTAACATTTTAATTTTTGAAAGGGCTTTGCAACAAAAACAACGGCTTTATAAGGCCGATTAAATGTGAATCAATTGTTTATACATATATAATTTAAATTTTTGTTGTTGTAATTTATGTTTTCTATCAAAAAAATTAATGAATTGTTCATACAACTTAAAAAACAAAACAAAAATGTCATGCATTTTTACTCCTTTGTGGACCATTGTACGATATATCGTACAAAATTGAATTTGCTGTAATTCTCAACCTAAATGATTTTTTGATATTTTGTTGTATATTAATGCTAAAATGTTCAATAAGACCCAATATTTTGAAGGAAAAATTTTTACCTCAAGAAATGCAGAAATTTACCGTTTTGCAGCTAAGCGGATTTCACTGGAGACTTTCGAAACAACACTTGACACCAGTCTACCTCAAAGTCATCAAAGAAGAAGAAGAAAATATCAAACAAGAAAGACAAGTATCAGTTAGCAGTAACCATTCGAGACACACCAGAGACTTTATCTCTTCTCTGAGAAGGAAGAGTTTGATTGCAATACAGTCAAAATACAACCAGTAGTTGTAGCTAAGCTATCCAACCAACCCATTGGGTTATTACAAAACAATTAAACTATCTGAAATATTTGAAAACGTTCACATGTCAAGATTTCAACAACCAATAACAAACCTTTGATTTCATCAAAATGATGTCATTTAAAGCATGAACTGATGAATGAACTTGAAACGTTTTAGTCGTTTTCTACCAAGCAATAACTCAATGTAGACGACTAAGAAAGGTTAAGTCGAATTTTTATTGTCTAGTCCCGCATATAAAGTCATCAATGGCTTTTTGCGTTGGCCAACCGAGTCAGCGAATGCTGCACACGTTCGCGTTCTGCTCGCTGCTCACTGCTGAGTGCTGTCAATCAACTGATTAGCACACGTGCGCAGAGGCTGTACGTGCCGTCGGTCATATGAAGACGGCAAAATCTCATAAAATTAAGCCAACGAAACTCATTAAAGCGTTGGCTACGAAAAATAAAAATCCACCAAATACCAAGAAAACTTGCAAAATATGACTAATCATAATAATATTTGAAAATGTGAGTGTGTGCGTGAGATGGTAATTAAATTAGCACTTCCGTGAGGAATATTTTTTTTAATAAGTAGTAAATTTTAAAACTCGTAATTGGCTTGTGGCAATTTTAGAATAAACCAGAAGTTATTTGCAAAGCAATAAAAATATAAAAATGTTTGTTTACAAACAATGAAAAAAAAATTTATTAAATTTCAATAAAACGCACAGGAAGAATTATTTTTCTTATAATTAAATAATGTTAAATATAAAAACGGAAAACCAGGGACCGGAAATAACAGTTATTTATAACAACTATATTTGAAAAAATTACTATGAAGGAAAGGTCATACAAATAAATGAAATATACCAATACATTTATTTTCGCACCGAGAATCAATCTTGGCAATAAAAATTAAGAATTATTTTTTATTTATTTATATTTTGAAAATCCTTTAGTAACAATTATTTTTAGTTTTTTTCATATTAGTCCACAAATAAAATTGTTTTCGATTTTTTTTTAGTTGTCCTGTGATTAGAATGCATTAATAAAAATTACTTTTATATTGCGACTTAAAAATAAAAGTCATTGAATAATTTTTATTGATGACTTAAAAAATAAAAGTCACTGACTGATTTTTATTGACGACTTAAAAAATGAAAGCCATTCAATGATTTTTATTTATTTTTATTTTATTTTTTATTTTATTTATAAAAGTCACTGAATGATTTTTATTGATGACTTAAAAAATAAATGTCACGGACTGATTAAAATGAAATAAAAGTCACTGAATGATTTTTTTTTGATGACTTAAAATATAAAAGTCACTGATTTTTATTGATGTTTTTTTTAAAAAAAACTCACTAATAATTGTTATCATAGGACAACTAGAATAAAAATCGATAAAACTGTTATTTGTGGACTAATAAGAAAAAAAATAAAAAAAAATGTTATTATAGGATTTTAAAATATAAATAAAAAATAACTGTGAACGAACTGTGAATGAATAACTGAATAACTGTGAATGAACAAATACTCGGTTTGTTGGCCAAAATTAACCTCTACAAAAATGTCATTTAAACTTCTTTCTCCATTATGTGCGAATGCATCTGCTGCCGCTTAATTACTATCACTAAATATCAGCCTAAAAGTATGCCACACTAACATGACCCAATGTAGGCTTTGGCTATCATTAATCAAACAGCAATTGAACTGAACAATATTAACTGAGCGCCCTTTGGCTACGGTTTTGTTTCGTTATTAATGCCCCAAACATTTATCAGCATTGAGTTGGACTCGTTTGTTGGATCTAATGCTCTTCATTGTAGTATATATTGTTTTTGTTTTCGTTTTTGTGGTATTTGCAGATATTCCAGTAAGCTTTAATGTTTTTATTTGCTATCTTCTACTTGCAGTTATCACAGAAGATCCCGAATTTACAGATGTCATTGAGAATATAACTGTGCCAGCGGGCCGAAATGTCAAATTGGCATGTTCTGTAAAGAATTTAGGCTCGTATAAGGTAAGCACTAATTACTATAGTAACACACACACACACACAGACAGACAGACACGAACAGACACAAACCGAATTAAATACAATTTAAGTCAAAGAGCGAAGCGTTTAGAAAAGAAAGCAAAGAAATCACCAAACGGTGTGCAATTGTGTGTGTTTGTGTTTCTCTGTATGTATCACCTGAGGATAAACGAAGGATAAACGAAAATGAAAGTAAACAACAGATTTCGCCACCCAAAAGTGGCGCCCAAGAAATCTGAAAAATTTGCCCCAAATTGCAAGAAATCACTGAAATCTTGTATCTGTTATATGCACACAGCAGACAAAAGAAATCGTGCTTGTTTTCGTTAAATTTTCTATTGTGGCTTTTTTCATCAGTATTTTCCTCCATTGTTAATGAAATTAAAGACACACCAACAGCCCACACATACATATGCACAGACATACATAAACATATGTACGAGTATAGTAAATACACATGTCTGTATCCACAACAAGCACAAATAACAAAACATACCTAAAACAATCGCCTAAACACGCCCATCCCCCTCAACAAACAACAACGGCAACAGTACGTTTCTGGATCTAATCTTTGCGGCTGTGGCAACGCACAAGTTTTGAATATAAATCAGTTGTGGCCTTGTTGGCATGTCTGGGCCAATGGCCAGTTAAACACTTCCGTTTGAGCCTTTGAGCAAATATGTGCTGCGGCCTTGCTGCCCACGTCACTGCTGCGTCTAAGCTCAGGGCTCTGTCTCGTTTGGCTTTGCTCAGGCGTTCACATATGTTCGTCGTTATGTCTGCCTATTGTGTTAATTAAATAATTTTCCATTTTCTCTCAATGACTTGTACATGTTATGCGCATTCAATCTAAGCTCACTGAGCTCTGCTCATATACCGCACCAAGCCTGTCAGCCTAAAAGTATGCGATTATATTTGCGATAAAGCACGTATCAATGAACGTGTATGTGCTGCTAACCAGCAAAGCAAAAACTAAATAAATAAATACTGCCTCACTTGAATATCGTCGCTTGCACAAATAAATATTCTATTTTCTATTCGCAACCCCTAGAAGTATACTATGGCCGAGGAATTTATGCAAAATATGCAGAAATCAATGCGATTCACATACCATAACCATGCACTGCACGTTGCCTATTGAATTTGCACAACACAAGTGCAGGAATCAGCACGCAAGTCTTATGGCATTATACGTTCTTCCTTTTCCCCTCTTCTATCCACCAACGCTCTTCCTGCAGCAATTGTAGCACAACACCGGGCGCACAACGTCAGCGTCAGCAGGTCCAAACCTACAACTGCCAACAACATAGAGCGGAAAGACTATAAAAACTACAATAACAACAATAATAGCAACAAATAAAAACAAAAACAAGAAAGTAAACAAGTTTTTCATGTTCGTCTTATTGTGCATAACAAATAAGCAGCTGCTTTGCGTTGCGTACGTGTCAGTGTGCGTCTTGGATGTAAAACGCAATACACGTGCAGTGGCAACGCTGACTGGGACAGCATTACAACAACAAATGTACAACAACGAAATGTTTATCTATGCACTGCACATACAATCGAAATGTCAACACTTTAGTTTTGGTCATTTTTTGGAATTTGAACATTTGCATTGTTGAGTTGAGGTTGTTTGGCGTCTTAAATGAGCAAAATATTGCATACTTTTGGGCTGTATGGGGGTCGTTTTCAATAAAACAGAAAGTGAATAATGAAATTGAAAAAAGAAAAAGAGGTGAGGGAGCGAGAGAGATCTGAAGGTTGGAGATAATAAGAAATTAGGAGGTGAATCTTAGCAGAGCGAGTTGTGTGGAACCAAATCACATGAATGTGAATTGACAAACATGATAATGAGAAATTGAAAAGTATTTTAAAGACTTGGTCGGTTTTTGTTTGATTTTATTAGATTTTATTTTATTTTATTTTATTTTATTTTATTTTATTTTATTTTATTTTATTTTATTTTATTTTATTTTACTTTATTTTATTTTATTTTATTTTATTTTATTTTATTTCATTTTATTTTATCTTAATTTATTTTATTTTGGTTTATTTTATTTTATTTTATTTCATTTTATTTTATTTTATTTTATTTTATTTTATTTTATTTTATTTTATTTTATTTTATTTTATTTTATTTTATTTTATTTTATTTTATTTTATTTTATTTTATTATAAATATAATACAATTTATAGCTGACTTTCATAAATTTATATTCGCATACAAAGTATTAACCCTGAAATGAATGAGTTGTTTTCTTGGTTGCTAATAAACTAGAATGATGATGAATGAATGACTAGAATGATGAATGAGATCTTAAAGCAAATTACTTGCGAAAAACCATTTTGAAAAAATTTCTATTCAATAATGGCAAAACGACATTGCATTGAGTTGCCGTTCCAGAGAATTATTTTGGTTTAATTTGAATATACATATATATTCATTCAGATCGAGCCATCTTCAGTTGGAATATATTGTCTTTCCTAACTGAAAAGATAACTCTTCTTTGCATTATTTCATTTATCTTTCAACTTAGTCCCACTTAACTGGATATGGGGGTCTCTTCTTCTTCTTCCCTAATTATTTCGTTCCTCCCTCAAATTTGACGTCTGCTCTTTCTCCGATCTGTCTATGCTTCCTTTCTTTCCCTTGTCTCCTTCTTTCTCTAGTCTCCTTCTCCCTCTAGTCTTCTTCTTCTTCCCCTAGTATCCTTCTCACTCTAGACTTCCTCTTCGTATAGCCTCCTTTTCCCCTAGTCTTCTTCTTCCCCAATTCTCCTTCTTCCCCTAGCCTTTTTCTTCCCCTAGTCACATTCTTACCCTAGTCTTCTTCTTTCTCTAGTCTTCTTCTTTCCCTAGTCTCCTTCGTTCTCTAGTTTCTTCTTCGCCTAGCCTTCTTTTCCCCTAGTCTTCTTCTTCCCCAATTCTCCTTCTTCCCCAAGTCTCCTCCTCTCTAGCCTCTTTCTTACCCTAGTCACATTCTTACCCTAGTCTTCTTCTTTCTCTAGTCTTCTTCTTTCCCTAGTCTCCTTCTTTCTCTAGTATTCTTCTCCCTCTAGTCTTCCTCATCTCCTAGTATCCTTCTTCCTCTAGTCCCCTTCTTTCTCTAGTTTCTTTCTTTCTCTAGTTTCTTCTTTGCCTAGCCTCCTTTTTCCCCTAGTCTTCGTCTTCGCTGATTCTCCTTCTTCCCAAAGTCTCCTCCTCTCTAGTCTCTTTCTTCCCGTAGTCACCTTCCCTTAGTCCCCTTCATCTTCTAGTCTCGTTCTTCCTCTAGTCTTCTGCTTCCCCTAGTATTTTTCTCCCTCTAGACTTCCCTTTCGCCTATTCTCCTTCTCCCTCTAGTCTGCTTCTCCCCTGATATCCTCCCCATCTAGTCCTCTTCTTCCCCTAGTATCCTCCTCCCTCTAGTTTCCTCTTTTTCCCCTAGTATCCTTCTCCCTTTAGTCTTCTTCTTCCTTTAGTCTCCTTCTCCCTCTAGTCTTCCTCTTCGCCTAGTCTCCTTTTTCCCCTAGTCTCCTTCTTCCTCTAGTCCTCTTCATACCCTAGCTTCTTTCTTTCCCAAGTCTCCTACTTCTCTTAGTCTCCTTCTTCTTCTTCGGTATTCCTCTTTTTACCTGCAAGCTTCATACTAATACAAGCTTTATACAAGAAACTCATTAAAGATGGGAAGATGGCAACAAAAGTGATTCTGCACGCCAAGTTTTACTAACCCTAAACTATTGGCTTTCTAGAGAGGTTCTCTCACTAAATAGGAACCCGATCCGAACCATGATTTGTGTTCTGACGGGTCATCGTCTAATTGGAACCCACGCTAAAAGGTTGGGGCTGTTTTCAAACGACTTCTGTCGTAGTTGTGCAGATGAGGTAGCAACTCGCACTTCACCTTTTATGCTTCTGCTGCTTTATCCAGAAGAAGACTGAATTAACAATGCAACTTATTTTTCGACCGTCTAGAGAATTTAGCCTCTATTGTCAGAGCTCAAACTGGTTCGAAGAGAAAACGGACTTAAGTTCGACTAATTTTGGTATCAGAATTGTCCTTTATGGCCTTGGAGCTACCACTTCTATCCACCTATCCACTATGTGGCCAGCTTTGGCAAATCTCGCACAGGAGGTGGTTTTTTGTCTGTAGGAATTGCTAGACTGGTGAACACTAGCCAACCAGTTTCTATGAATATTTTCCACCTCCTGTGCTAAAAAACTCGTTTCAATCTAAAGTCAACCACAAAAAATATCTGAAATAAGAAACCTTCTCATTACAAAAAGCGCAAATTTCTTAACAGAAGCCCCGAGTGTAAATGTCAAACGTGCACATTTTCAATCAGTTGAAGCAATCGAAATAACACTAAATGGCTATAATGGCCAAACAGTTTACGCCCACAAATATACCAAAGTTAATTCGCCTTTATGTACTCAACGAAATTCTATTAGTTTTATTAAAATATAAAATGCAAATCTCCAACAATATTTGCACCGAAAATACAATGAAAGCAATGGGAAACAAAATGTGACTCCAAAAGCAGCAGCAGCAGCCACCTCACGCCGCAAGCTTTGTGACTTGGTGTCGGTAACGGTGACGGTGGTAATGGCAAAAAGCAAATGCCGCAGGTATTTTACAGATTTCATAGCGCTGGTGCTGGCACAAACGGGCCAACAGCGGCAACAATAAAACGTGACTATGCATTTAAAATGAGCAGCTGGCAAGCGACGCAGAGTCATAGCGAGCGGCTTGAGAACGTAAAAGGGGGGTAGGGGTAGGTGGCGGGCGGCAGTATGGCGCAAGTCTAAGCGTTTCCATGCAGCCACAGTAGACGGCAATGCGACAGACTTTGTTGCTGGCCAACAGCTGGCGAAAGCAGCAGCAGCGGCTAAATGCGGCCGACGGGGCGTATACGTAACATTTCGACTTGAAATTGGCAGACGGCAAAATTGAATACAGCGAAACAATGCCAAGGCAACGGGGAAATACGTGCTGTCTGCTGGGTATTGGAATGATATTTTAATTTTGGCATTTCGCCGCGCACAGACACTCGACGACGGTGGTGCGAGCCAATCAGCATGAACGCTGCCAATGCGAGACCAGCACAAATAGCCAACACAACCAATTAACGGCTAATTAACTAAAGCCAAAGCGGCTTGGCCATTTTAATGCTTCGTTTTGGTTTTCATTTCAATTTCAATTACAATTACAAATACATTAAAGGCCTTTAATTAGTGAAATTAAGGATTAACCAACATTAGGGTTTTTAATAGATATTGAAAATAAAAAAAAGTTTGAACAAATTTGGGGAGAAATTTCTAACAATGTGAGTACAATATAAATAATTTTTTGATTTGAATTTCTGTGCGCGTACAGCGCCAACTCCTGCGGCCAGCTGCTTTTCGAAATTTGTGTTGCATACCTAGAGGCGCTGCACTAATGCGCTACGCACCAATGTTGGTGGCTGCGGCAAGCGAGCGGCTAAGTGCGGCGAGCTAAGCGCAATGGATACGAAAAATGAGCTGCTTGCTTTTGGTTTGTTGTGGTTGAGCATAAAATATTTAAAATTCATGCATGAACAATTGTTGAGCTTAGTACGAAAAATAGAATATAAAAACACAAAAACAACAACAAGCATATAGGGCAGGTGCACTAATACTATTTCAATAACCAAAGCAACAACTAATACGAACAAAAAACAGCGCGCTACGGTCAGTCAGACAAAGCCAAAAGACGGACCAGTGCGGGTGCAAATAATAACAAAAATCAACAGCAACTAAAAGAAGCATGCACAACAAGCAGCATAATAATGAGAAGAACAAGCACTACAACAATGAGTACCGACATTCAACAACCGCACATGCCACATGCTGCATACCACATGCCACTTTGGGGGGCGAATGCCGCACACACACACACACACACACTTACAGACTAACAGATACGCAGCGTTACATGCTAGAATCAGTTAAGCTGAAGGGTTTGTGTGTGTGTGTATGTGTGTGTGTCTGGCAACCAGTTAGCCCTGGCCAAGTCATCAAAGACAGAGCCAACAGCAACAAGAACAACAACAACAATAATAATAACAAAAGCAACAACTACAACTACTACTAGAGAAAACACTGGTTGCGCCCGCAGTTCCGTCACACTTCGCTGCTGCCGCCTTGCCACAGGCACAGCGTCTAGAATTCTGCTGTCATCGTTGGCGTCGCTGCCACCGTTGCTGCTGCTGCTGTTTTATTAAGTCAGCTTGTATACGTATCAACACTTGTCTTTGTGTGTGTGTGTGTTTGTTTGTTGTCTGCTTGCTATTTACATTTATTTGTTTTTCTATTAAAATATAAACAAAAAAGCCACAGAGCCAGCGAGTCTGTTAAGAGGGCGCACGCCACACGGCAAAAAGGATATGTTGCATGCATTTCAGAGTACCACAAAATATGTTAACTGTAGTCATATATATGCTGCTATGAGTACATGTGTAAGTAATTCCCGCCATCTCTCTGTGTATGCGTCTGTCTGCTTCGTGTGTATGGTTGCGTGTCTGTGTGAGTGTTGGCATTAAATATAAACTTGTTTGTATGCGCAACGTTGTCATGATCATCATCAGCAGCATCGTAAGCAACAACAACAACAACAACAAAGACAGCATTGCCAACAACAACAACAACAACATCCTCTTCGGCTTCGGCAACGTATACATATGTCATGCATAAGACATGCTACACATGTACCATGCATTATTCCATTGCACTTGTAGTAGTTAGCATTTATTATTGTTGTTGCTGTTGTTTAGAGTAGATATTATTATTGTTGTAGTCATGTAACCGTCGCTGCTGTTATTGACAAAGTAAAGGATTGTTGAAAATTTAATTGAAATTCCGCAATGTGAATTTATGAAAAAGTGCAAATTTTATAGCAACGAGCGCCAGAGACTGCCAGCCAAATGCATAAACCACTGCTGCATTTAGATTTCTATATATGTATGTACATGTGTGTGTGTGTGTTTGTATATGAGTGTGTGTGTTTTTGAAAATTGCCAAACTTGCAGTCGTGCTGTGTCATAAACATTGTACTGAGTTTAGTTAGTTGCGGCTTTTCACATTTTTATTTCGGTTAGAGTGCACAGCATCGTTTCGTTCTTAACTCGATCTGCCCTCATATTGGTGTGCTTAATGCTGCAGTTTTTGCATTTTTTAATTAAAAATTTCACTAAAAGTATGTGACAAAAAGTCTTACATGCCAGGAAAGCAGATATGCCAAAAAAAATCATATATTTATATTGTGATGGTAGATTTTTGCATCATCCATTTTTTCATTTTGCTGTCATTAAACTAAATTTTTACTTTAGCTCTGCTATCATTAAACCACATTTTCCATAGCATACTTTTTGGCTGGTATTAAATGGCAACATTGTGCAATGATGTGTAATGAGCAAAATGTTTAATGGCATTTTGTGTGCCGTTTTGGTGCACGGTTGATTTAATACTGGAAAATTTTAATACTCAATAAGAAATTTGGAATATTTTAGACCCATAAAAAATTAGTCAAATTATTTAATATTTAATTTAATTATTATTATTATAATATTACTTGTATTATTATTATTATATTATTTTTATTATTATTATTGTTTGTTATTTAAGTATTTAATATTAAAAAAAAAAATCAGAAAATATACATAATTTTCCCTTTTATTCACTTGACTTGAGGGCATGTGAACTCAAAAAGACTATTGCCTTTTATTGGTTACTTTAATTTACCCTTTCGACCCCAAAGTTGCCTGAGAGCAATTTCACTTATTTGTCATCTTATAGCAAAAGCTACGATTGATTTATGGCTTTAATTTAAGTACGCACCAGCAAATTAATATTTTTAGAAGTGAATTTTACTGTTATCTCCAAAATAATTTCCAATAATTTGCAGCGATATCAGGAAAAGTTTGTGTTCTACTTGAAGTCTACAAATTGGGCGCGTTTGATCAAAACCCTGTTTCATTAATAATGGTTAAATAAAATCAAAAAGTGATAATTTTGTATTTTTCCATAAATATTACATAATTTTTCTGTAATTAAAAAATATTGATACAAAATTTATTTAACCCGTTTTAAGCTAAAATTGTTCAAAAGTAAACTAGCTCTAGAACTCTAACAAAGAGGCGTGGCGATTTCAAATGTTGTGTGCACACTTCCGTCAAGTACTTCATGATTTAAATGCCAAAAAGTAATATCGAGACACAGGGTAAAATTCAGGGTCGAAAGGGTTAAATGAAATGAATGCCAGTTGATTAGCTTATCGCTGGTAGTACCAGAAGATGGGTTAACCATCTATCCCCTAAAGAGACGCCTCCCTATGGTGATGGTTTTTCAAAAAGTTGTATGAACGATCCACTACGCATTTGTTACTAATAGAAGGCAGGTCACAAAGAGCGTTTGTGTCTTCGATTAGTTTGTACTGACACTGCTCGAGGTATTGCTTGATCGACAGCTGACAATGAACTGCTGCGTGCTGCTCATTTATTGAATAGAATAGGAGGTAGAGGAATTTTTCTCAAGATAAAGAATTTGATTGGGAAAAGTTGATGGAATGGAAAACAATTAGAAGGAAGGAAAATAGGAGTACAATTGTGTAATGGTTTGCTTGCCAAAAATGTTCCCAATATCTATGAGCTTCAATGAGTTAAAGTCAAATGTATATAAATTCAACATTCAAAGCGCTGTTTGCTAAACTTTGCATTCTTCCAGACCCAACGCAATACTTTGCACTAATAAGAATATTTAAAGAACTCGGCTTGTCAGCTGGTGGCTTCTTTCTAATAGAAAGATCCCCTAGACGTCGACTGGTCTCAAAAAAATTCATTTTTTCTGCTCTTAAATCTTAAAAAATTTATTACTTAATAAATCTCCTTCCTTGTTATAGAAAGCTCTAAAAATTTTTTTTTTTAATTTGCTAACATTTGCTAAGAAAAATTATCTATTTTCTTGTTATAGGAAGCTCTACACAATTTTTTAAAAATTTGCTAACATGCGGATTCGTGGTCTTTGGAAATACAAAGTCTGACCTTTGGAATTCACTGAATTTTAGAAAATAAAAGAAAAAAAAGAAAATAATTTAGAAAATAAGAGAAGCCAAAGCGTTTGTGGAATTAGGTTGCAGAGGAATTAGGTTGTCGACAGGATAAAAAGAAACTAAGATTTTCTAAGAGGTTTTTTTATAACTTGTCAAAATTCAAATACCAGACAGCATCTTCGCAAAAATTTATAAAACACTGATTGAATAATAACTGAAAACAGGAACCTGCAAGGCCAAAGAAAGAACTTAGCAATAACAATAAAAATATTTTTACTTTCATATTTATTGAATTTTATTTTTGTTATAATACCTACTCAAATCAGTCACAACTACAATACCACAAAATTACTCTACTTCCCATAATTTTACTTCCAATTACTTACCCTCCACTACAATGAGAAATCTTTGAAAAATACCTAAAAAGTTTATTGTTACATCAATTGATCGCCATTTAATTTACCATTCAACCAAAACACAAAACAGCCAATGACTTGAATTCATACTCATGGCGCTCATCATCAAATAACACTCGTAATTATGTGGCCGAGCACCCTACACAAGGCATCAACTTGAGCAAGCATATTAAATTGCAATTTGTGGCGCCACAGAACGCAAAACCAGTCAGTTGCCATCGCAGTGCCCAACTCCCAACTTACAAAACTCACCCTTGCACACTGCCAGACAGGCCGGGCTCGCACTAATGTCACAGCTGACGGCAGACGGTTGAATGTCAAATCAAAACCGTAGTGCACAACTCGACGGTGTCAACTGTAAGTGTCACTTTATGACTTTAATTATGCTATAGTTGTCATTTGGGTGTTGGCACTTGAGCACTGGCAGCAGTTGCATGAAGAATCTCAACCAACCAGTTGGTTGGGTAGGGTGGGACTTTGGAAAGTAGGAACAACTCTGTGTGTAGAAAGAGTCGAGTGTTGAACGTGAATGTTAAATGCGCCTTTGGGGCCGAACACTGTCTGCTGGCATTTCGTGTAGTAGTATTTAATATACCGGAAAATCGTAATGATCCAAGTGTAAGGAATGATTAGTGCAAAAAGGAAACGATTACTGAAAAGAGGTTATCTTAAAAAAACGATTACTTGCTATCGAAACGAAAGCGATTACACGAAACTGTAAATTTCTTCATGAAAAATTAATAGAAAATTGTGAGAAAATTTTATGAAATTTTATATCACAAGATAACTTTTTCTCAATTAATTTATAACACTTAGGAAACAGATACATGACTTTAAAACCGATTACTCGCCTAAACAGATGCTTTAAACTACTAAATATTGCCAGATTATTGAAGAATTTTGTGTTGTGCAAACACTTGTCCCAACTAAATTAGAACTCCAAGTAAACCAGTTACTTTAAATCCGAATACTCGTTAGTGTAAGTGCATTGGCATTAAAAAGGTTGGCAAATTTAAAGAGATTTATGTATTAGAAGATATAATTTATTTATTAATATAATTTCACGTGCCAAGTAAATAGATCACTTTAAAACCGATTACTTGACAGTGCATATGCTTTATCTTACGAAACATTGAGAAATTTCAGAACAGTTGGTAAGCAAAAAGCAATTTTTTATCATTTAAAGAAGTTCTTTATTAGCGTACCATAACAAGAACACTTTAAAACCGATTACTCGAAAGCGAAAATGCTTTAAAGACCTATAAATTGTTACATTATTGACTACTTTTGTGTTGTAGAAACATTTGTACAAAATTGATTGTAAGTCCATGTAAACCAGTTACCTTAAAACCGAATACTCGACAACGTAAGTGTTATGATATTCAAAATATCAAAAAATTTGCTAAAATCTATTCATTACAAGTAATTTTTAATTTACAAGTTTAGGACTCCAAGTAAATAGATCACTTTAAAACCGATTACTTTGCCTTACGAAATATTGAGAATATTAATTAGATTGTGACGCAACACAACTAGATCACTGTTAAACCGATTACTCGAAAATCTCGTTTACTCGTCTACTCTCGAATACTCGTTTGTCTAAAATTTTTGAGCTCGATTCCATTTGAAACCATATTTTGCACCAGAAATTTTTATGTTTGGGAGGCCGGGGTTTAATCCCTAATCCCCCTGTGTGCGCCACTGGACTATAAAAATTATTAAGAGTAATTTATAAAATAGTTGCAAATTACAAATTAGGTATCTCAATTGTTGACAAAAAACATTAAAATAATGACATTTTTTTTGTTATGAAACATTTACCACCTAAAAATTAAGCACCCCAATTATTGACAAAAAGTTTTAAATAATAAAAATAATACCATTTTTTTTAAGGTAAATTTTGCAAAAATGAGTTAACAAATTTTTTACAATATTTTTAATTTATTTATTCCAGTTAGCTTTAAAAATTAATAAAAGTCACGTAAGATATTTTTTTTAAAAAGCGATGCAACAAAAGTTATTTACAATAAAAGACGTCAATGTAGTCAAGATGACTACCTTGGGCATTCTAGTGTTAAGTATAAATAAATTTCCAACTACAAATTAGGTATCTCAATTATTGACTAAAAAAAATATCAAATATCTAAAAAATAAAATTTTATTATTGAATAATTTTTAATAATTTTTAATAATTTCCAAACTACAAATTAAATATTTCAATTATTCATTTACTATCAAAATTTCAAAAATTAAATTATTATTACATAATTGTAAAAACAAAATATCAAATAAAAAATAATTTTTATTATTGACTAATTTCGAATAATTTCCAAACAACAAATTAAATATTTCAATTTTTTATTTATTATCAAAATTTCAAAAATGAAATTATTATTAATTGTAAAATTATAAAAATAATGAATGTTTCAAAATTAATTGAAATGAATAAGATCGGCGACATAGAGTAACCAGTTCAGGATACAACGGGAAAATTCTTGTATGCGTTTCTCTTCCTACACATTGCACACACAAGAGTCACACACAAATCATAAATTTTTCTAATAGTACCTAAAAGTAACCGGTTCTTCGCATATTTGCCTAATGAGCTACCAACAATAGGTTTTGCTGTGGCTCGCACTGTTTTTACACTTGGTTGAATTTATTCGAATTTCGTATCGTTTTGCAATGCGGCGTCTGTCGAGCCACACGCACACACACACAATTTGTCACAATTTCTTATTTGCTCTGGCGAAATGTGCTGCCGACGCGTCCTGTGCTGCTGCTGCCCAATTACGTTGTAGCCGCAAGCAAAAAACGCCATTTGGCTCCACTTAACTTGAAGCTACAAACACATACACACACACATACACATACACATACAGACATACGAACGACTGGCATTTATGACACGGCTGTGCGCTCCTATTTCGCCTCACACTGCGCCCTCTTGCTCGGGTTTTTGCTACTGTCGTGGCTGCGGTGGCTGCCTGTTTTTGCGCTGCTCCCACGCTGCCAGCTGCACGTGTCGCCTGGTGTCTGCTCTCGCCTGCTTTTTGCCGCTGTGGCCTGCTGCGGTTCATTATTGCATGGAGACTAATTAATTTCATTAGTTGCACAAAGGGTGGAGTTGTCTGCCGCCTAGCATACTTTTCGGCGTCGAAGGCGACTTTTTGCGCCTCTCAATGTGTCTGCAGCAAACGGATTTTGTAGCTATTAGCTAAACTATGCAGCATAGATTTGCATGATTAAATTTACTTACAGCAATAAAAACAAAAAAAAAACAAGAACCGACCATGGGGACAGCGTCAATTTGCCGCAGTGCATACAAATAAAGACACCTCAAATTAGGCAATGATTTTGGCCAATTAATGAAAGCAAACGGTCAGCCGGTGGCCTTCATCGTCAGTTGCCTCTAATTTGCCGAGTAGATCCTTGCATAAGTAATAACGACAAAAGCGTGCAAAGGCAAACGGCAAATATTTGTGCGCACATAAAAGCACGTCAAGGGCATCAATGTCGTTGCGATTGAACTGATTAACCGAGCGCAAGCCTATTAATGTTCAACGTTATGCCACACGGCCACAGTCACAGTCACAGTCATAGTCAGCGCCAGCGAAATAGAAGCCTCGCAGCACGTTCAGTCAAGTAAGTAGCTAGAGACCATGGCAGACAGCGTAACGAAAGCAAATAAAAATGGCATAAAAAATGTATAGAAAAAAATTAAAAAAAAACAGACAAGACGTGCGCGACAGCAAGTCGCACACGGTTTTTGTGGATGGATGTTGAAAAATGTACTGGCATTGGGTTGTCTGTCCGTGTGGCAGACGCTGTGGCGCACTTCAATACACATTCGCTGTGTGCGTTTGTTTGTATTGAAGAATTGTGTGTGTGTGTGTGTGTAGGTGTAGGTGTACGGCGCACAGTGCGACTTTTATCATTTTTAGGATGCCAAAAGTCATAGCAGTCAAACCAATGTAGGTATGACGATAAAATTTTGCAATAACTATGTAGAGGTCAATATCGTATTAGACAAAAAAATGGGCGTGATCCGCCCATTTTTTCTTCGACTCCCCATATAAGGTGTAATTTCAGATGACCATTATTTCTAATTTAATAGGGTTTGTCTGGACGGACGTAGATAAAAATAGTCAAAATAGTTTTTTTTAATACTTTTGAATTAGATTTATTCCAAACCATTTAAGATTTTAAAAAATGTTTGACAAAAAAATTCAATATCCTGTGATATTAAGGAAACGGCTATTTATTCGGCTCGAATGTGCTTGAGTGAAAATTATAGCAAAGTTTTTTTACACAGGATTTTAATTTGAAGTGGACAACATCTTTTCCAATTAAACTCAAAATACATTTAAAAACCGCATGATTATTATTTTTTTTGCTTGGATTTTAGCTAAACATCAAAAAGTTCACTTCGCGAAACTGCCATGTTTGATTAGCTGTGAACTAAATTGGTGCAAAAAGGAGCAACAATTTATTGCAGAATCTGAAACTAGGCACATTTTTCATTAATGTGGTTATAAACATTACATGGAACTCTACGGAACTAACTAAGTTTTACTCTATTAAAAAAGAAACAATTTTGGGAACCTCTAAATTTTTAGTGACTAGATATTTTAATCGATAAAAAATTAAAATTAATTAATTAAAACTTTAAAAACTTACCGGAGTTTGCACAAAATATTCAAGTAACTAAAATCAAAAAGATTTGTGCAAAAATATTTCTGACAAAAAAATTATGGCTCTGTGAACTTCACGAAAAATCTCACATTGAGAAAAGTGTTTCTGCACTTGTCGCAGTCAGACAAATTCGAAAACGGTTATCATGCTGACTGTTATTTTTTGTTTTGCTTTGAGCATATATTCGTAACACTTGTATATTCCTCTATTGCATACCAACAAATTTTTGCGATCGGAGAACATTTTTTTTTTTACTTTTGGCATCCTAAGAATGATAAAAGTCACACTGTGCGGCGTCGCCTCGAGAGCAGACACTTTCGTTGCCGTTGCCACTGCGGCTGTTTGTTGATTTTTGTGTGTAAGTGTATGTGTGAGTGTGAGTGTATGCTTGCATTATTTACACTATTATCCTTTTGCTGCTGCTTCTGCTGCCTTCGTTTGACGGCTGTTAGATGTTTATCATTGAAATGGCATCGACATGAATACGCGCTCTCTGACACTCTGTGCAAACCAACAAAAAACTCTGCAATGTATTTAAAGAAATTTTTCGAAAAAAAAATTATAACAAAGGTTGAACCTTTTTTGTGTTATTCTTGTTGTTGTTGTTGTTGTAGCAAGCGTCACGCTTATATGGTAGTGAAATGTCACTGACAGTTGTTGTGAATGTCAAATGTAAAAAAGTGCTCTGAAATTGAAAGAAATTTAAACATATAATTTTCAGATTCTCGGAATTTTTTGCGCATAAAGTGGCTTGAATGTTTGAAGTTTGGGTTCAGTAAAGGTTTGTAATCATTCAGTAAATGTATGATTAATGACTAATAAGTGTGAATATGTCACTGAAACAAGTTAACTGATATTTAAAGCCTTAAATTATGCAACATTTTTAGATCGCATTAGAAAACCTTTTGTAATAGTTAAAGGGTGACCAGAAAAGAACAATAAGAAAGAAATTGAAATAAAACAACAACAACAGTGTGACATATCAAATTCAGGGACCCAAAATAACAGTTATGCATTTTTAAAAATTCGAAAACGTTGCCCATTTTTAAGAGATATTTATAAATGTTGGACAATAACTATTATGAGGGAAAAAATACTTGTTTCGCCATTTCGTAACTATTATTCGTGACAAATATTTTTTTCTGTTGCCTAATAACTATTATCAGCAAGAAATATTTTTTCCATTGTTCAGTAACGTTTATTTTTTGAAAAATATTTTTTCCGTCATCGCATAACTGTAATGAGAGAGAAATATTTTTTACGTTGCTCGGTAACGTTTATTTTGTGAGAAATATTTTTCACGTTGCTCGGTAACGTTTATTTTGTGAGAAATATTTTTTACGTTGCTCCGTAACGTTTATTTTGTGAGAAATATTTTTTACGTTGCCAGTAACTATTATGAATGGGACATATTTTTTTTACGTTGAGTGGTAACTATTATTTTGCAATATATATTTTTTACGTTGAAAATGCCCGCACACAAAAGAAATAGATGACTGATCGGTGAATGCGACTATAAATTTTCTATGGAATTAGGTTCGCTGATCATAAATTCGATGTCAGAGTTGGGTATCCATCACATTTAAGGACTTCCCTAAGTCTCACGCCTTCTACCGGGACGGGTACTGGACAAGGGGCTGGCACCCACCACCCACACAATACAAAATTTAATCATTGATTCGATTTTAGATTTGCGATCTTTCCAATAGTGATGGGTGATGGTGTTAGTCTGGCATCAAATTCATGATCAGCGAACCTAATTCCATAGACAATTTATAGTCGCATTCACCGATCAGACATCTCTTTCTTTTGTGTGCCGGTATTTTCAACGTAAAAAATATATATTGCAAAATAATAGTTATCAGTCAACGTAAAAGAAATATTTGCCATTCATAATAGTTACTGGCAACGGAAAAAATATATTTCCAAAAATAATCGTTACCGAGCAACGTAAAAAATATTTTTCCAAATATAAACGTTACCGAGCAACGTAAAAAATATTTTTCCAAAAATAAATGTTACCGAGCAACGTAAAAAATATTTTTCTCTCATAAAAGTTATGCGATGACGGAAAAAATATTTTTCAAAAAATAAACGTTACTGAACAATGGAAAAAATATTTCTTGCTGATAACAGTTATTAGGCAACAGAAAAAATATTTGTTACGAATAATAGTTATACATAGATGTAAAAATAATTATTTCAAAATAATAATTATAAGTAACAATTAAAATATTTGTTACAGTGAAACAGTTATTTTCCAACTTTTTTCCTATAAACGTTATAACTGTTATGTCACTGATCAAATTGATTCTGGCTTTATTTTGAAGTTACATTCAAGCCATTTTGATTGCGTTTAAAAATCTTCAATAATAAAGAGTGACCAGAAAAGAACAATAAGAAAGAAATTAAAATAAAACAACAACAACAGTGCGACATATAAAATTGATTCTGGTTTTACTTTGAAGTTACATTCAAGCCATTTTGAATGGAAGGGCACATCATTCAAATGACCGAAATGGTCCAATATGTGCGACCTTATTTTGAAAATGGCGTCTCAAATATTGGTCTCGCGCTCGTCGAAAATAGTTGTAGTGTAGTGTAGACCAGAGAACTGCAATTATTCTCTTTTTCAAGTCATTGGTTGAATAACACAAGAAAGAGTATTAGTGGATTTGAGTCAAAGAAAAACATCCGACTCATATCCACGCATACTCGTTTACGCATGCACACATATTTTGTGTGTGAACAATGAATAAGTTCTTTCCTGATATGAACCGGTGCGTGCTCAGATCTGTCATTGAGTGAATAGGTTCATTGTGTTATACCGTAATTACTCACAACATCAAGAAACACCAATGGTTCAATGGAATGACTTAAGTCATTGGAGTAATTTTCAGTTTCGCTTTCTCCTTAGTTGATATTGAGAATATTGCAACAAAAAGCGGAAAACCAAAACGCAGGTCAATAAATGCAAAGCAATTAAATGAACTTTTTGTTAGTTTTTATTTGTAAATAACAAAATGAGATCAAATCCATGCTTTTTAAATATAATTAAATTAAAAGAATTCATAAATATTAAAATTATACTTAAGAAAAAATTTACACGTACAAATAATACTCATTCTAAGTTAAATAACTAAACAACTATAAAGATGAACAAAAATTATTTTAATTTTTTTGTTGAAAATAGAATTTAAGAAAAGAATATTGTCAGCATCAATGCACAGCAGCAACCAGATACGCGTCCAAAAGCAAAAAATTACTGTTTAGCAAAAAGCGCGAAGCACAACACGAACTATTACTCAACTCATCACACGAACAAGTGAGTCAAATCAGATTATGAGTCAGTAATCAATAGACACACAAAATACCGGTACATATTCGTGTACGAGAATTTTGAGTGTTTTGATGATTTGGTGCAAATGAGTAATAGTATTTTGTTGAATTGGTTTGAGTATTCACTTGCACCAATTGTTATGGCTCATGACTTAAGTATACTAATTTTATTGGTACTCATTGCCGGTCTCTGGTGTAGACTAAGAACCTGAGATAAAGTAATCGAGTAGTGTCCAGCCGCATGATCGCTCCGGCCAATTGACGCACACTCATCGTGACAAGACTCAGTCTGAAAATTTCTCCCTCACAAATTTGAGCGCTGCGTTGCTTGTGTTGCCTTTTTCATTTCGAAAGAAATAATAATAAATAAAAATATCGACTATGAAAAATAATTTAAAAAGCTATTAAAAAAGTCTTAGGGTGTCATTAAAATAAAACATCAAAATAGAAAAAGAAACAGCGAAATAAGTTAATTTCACACTATGACGTAGTCTAGAAAGCGTAATTTAAGTACGTTTTTTTAGTTTTAGTATCAAATTAAAATGTGTAATTATTTCTATCGGGCAATCCCATAAACTGTTTACATCATCTACATTTTGTGGTAACCGTTACTACCTAAAAAATAACTCATAAAGAGTGCAAAGCAAAAGTGAACAAAAAAGTTTCAAAGTAAACAACTAAAAAATTCCAAAAAATTCAGCATCAATTTTTAAATATTTTACACAACACAAACATTCTAAATGAAAATGTAAAAAGTTTACTTGCTACTGTTTGCTACTTGTTTGCTTTTTGTTTTGTTTACTTTTGTAGCGGCACCTGCGATCAAAATTCATGAAATTTACAATGTGTGGTCTGTAGCACCAAAACATTGGTCGCCAGAAAAAACTAAAGAAATTTGTTGATGTTAAATTTAATAGAAATAATAATATTTCATGTTTGAATAACTTTTATTTACTTAATTTAATCATAAAACTTTTCTTCGTATGTTGAGTATACCTATACACAATGGGCGTGGCACATCCAGCTCTTTTTTGGATTATGTTTTTTTTCGTCCACCTGATTAATTTATATTTAATATTTCGAAAATATCTTTTTATTTGGCACAGATGTAGAGATTTGAGTATTATTTTTAAATGGGAGTGGGCGTGTCCGTCAACCGATTTTCTTAAGTTTTTGTGCAAACATATAATTTCATAAAATAATCATGTGTGCCAAATTTTATTAACCTAGGACTATGCCTTCTACTTTTGGCCACAGCTAGTACTAACCCGTCCCACTGTGCGTCGTGACGACTGACCTTCAACTGAGCCAAAGTTTCCAAAATATTTCTTAATAATTTCCACACCCATGTTTCCATGGTAAACTACACTAATTAGGTTGATATTTAAACGTAGTTGATATCTTTGATGGTTGCCGAGATATTCCTGCTATCTGTTTACATTCGTATTTTTTTAGAACAGTTTTTGAACACTTTTAAATGAACTAAAAATTTATAAAATATTTTATTATTTATGAAATATATTATTAGATTTTATTTAAATATTTAAAATATTTTAGAAATTTTTAGTTCAGTTTCATTTTATGAAATTATTATTATTAATTTATTAATTAATTTATTTAAAAAATAGCCTAGAATTAGTTAACAATTCATACAGACTAACAGAATAGTAAGATATTGTAGAAATTAAATACTTACATATACTTCAAGTCTTTTTAGCAAATTATTAAATACATTTTTAAAATTATTTAAATATTGAAAATATTTTAGAAATTTTTAATTAATTTTCAACTAAAAATTTCTAAAATATTTTATTATTTATGAAATCTAATATTAGATTTTATTATTTAAATATTTAAAATATTTTAGAAATTCCCAGCAAACCAAACGTTATCGAAACGATATAGAAACGATATCGAAACGATATAGAAACGATATCGTTAAAGCGAGAATTTTTCTCGTTTTCGAATATTACTAAAGTGTCTAAAATGATATCGAGAACGATAAAAATGACACTATCGTAACGATATCGAGAATTTCGAAAATCTCGATATCGTTGCGATATTGAAATTATCTTATCCGAGATATTGTAACGATGTCGAAAATTTTAGAAATTTCAATAACATTTCGACAGCGTCATTTTTCTTGTTCTCAAAAGCATTTTGGATACTATTACGAAAACTTATTTTCTCTCTGAAAATTGAAATAAAACGCATACTTTACAGTACTGTTGCATGGCCAGTCCATTATTCAAATCAAATAACGATTAAAAGTACACGTAAATTCGGTTTTAAATGCGCGCACGTTCACGTAATGACAATTTTTCGTTTGACAAAAAAATATTTCATTTGACTTGAAAATATTCAAAATCTTCAAGGCAGAAAATTCAAGCATTATCGAGATTATTTCGAGAATTTGTCGTTAAAAATTTATATCGATAAATTGTTTGTAGGGATTTTTAGTTCATTTAAATGTGTAACGACCTGAACTTCAACTTTTCTTCTTATCTTTTCAAAGTAAATCATCTATTTACATGCTCAAGAATTCAACTTTTCTTCTTATCTTTTCAAAGTAAATCACCTATTTGTATGTTCAAGAATTCTACATTACACAAAAGTAATTCATATTAACTTTGAAAAAGGAAAATATTTCAACATGTCAAAAATGCATTCAACGAAATTTTTCATTAAAAATCGCTCAAAACTTTGTGCAATTTTTCAGTGAGTTTTTGTTTTGACTGCCAGTGTTGTTGTTGTTGCTGTTGGCAACATCTAACGCAGAAACGGCATTAGGGCGTTCGAGTCTCACTTGTTTGTTGCTGGCGGTAGCGTCTTTTCATTTCTGTCCGTGATGCGATAATCTCACATAAAAATTGATGACTTACCGCAACAAAGTTGCGCAACTGTTTTACTTTGACGCTATGGTTGTTGTTGCTTTTGCCCTTGTAAAGCAAACGATGCGACACACACACACACACACTAACACATATGCATACTTGCACACACATTGAGTTGGTATTTTGTCATTTAATGACATTGCATGCTAAGCAAAGTTCTGCTTTTTTTTGGGGGGTCTTGTTTGTTGGCCAAAAAAAACAACAACAAAATAACCGAAACTTAGTTTTTGATCGTTATTAATATGGGTTTTAGTTGGTGCATGCTGGCACGAATGTAGATGCCTGGACAACATGTGCAAGTGACATTTGGGGAAATTTGCAACAAAAAAAACAAAAAATTGGCAAACTTCTGTCCAAACTGTTGAAAGCACAATAATGGCATTTAATGAAATTTGCTGTAAACAAATGTTGGCAGCAACGTGAATATGTTTGCGCATCTTAACATTTCGTACAGTTATGAAGTTACTTGGAACTTTTTGGATTTCTCACAGTTCTCTCTTTTCTTGGGCTTTCTGCAGGTGGCGTGGATGCACTTCGAACAATCGGCCATACTGACCGTGCACAATCACGTGATCACGCGTAATCCGCGCATTAGCGTCACGCACGACAAGCACGACAAACATCGCACATGGTTTCTGCATATCAACAACGTTCAGGAGGAGGACAAAGGACGCTACATGTGTCAAATAAATACGGTTACAGCGAAGACGCAGTACGGCTTCGTCAAAGTTGTGGGTAAGTTTGTATGGCTGCCAACAAGCGGATTAGACAATATGGCTTAAGCGACAGTGTCAAATGTGTGGGCGGAGGTGGGGTGTGCGGGTGCGTGTTGCCTAATGTTAATGACAGTTTGTGTGCTGTTAACGAGCGTCGAGTTGTGTTGCGCACGCTGTGATCGCCCACTGGGATGCAAAGTTGTTGCATATGTTTTGACGGATGGAGGGAGTGTACTCTTAACACCAACAACACCAGCGATAACAAATTTATTTAAGCTCGAAACTTTGGCATTGCATGCTGACGGCGTATTAATACGACACATTGACAGCTGGTAATTTAATTATTTAAATGAGTTAAAGTTGCGCGCGAAGCGTCGAGTGCAACGATGAGCTGAGCTGGCGTGGTTGGGTCATTGTGCGATGATGTACTTTAAGTGTTGTTTTTGTTTTTGTTTTGCAAAACAATACAGAAATCATTTAGTGGGGGAATGATGAGAAGTTGCAGTTCGGTTAGGTTGGGATGGACGGGTTCTCGGATGGAGAAATTTGGAATTAATAGAGGACAGAAAAGGCTGAAAAGAATTCGATTTAACACTAAAAAGACCATTCCGGTCATCTTGATGGTTTTTCCAATTTTAAATATATGTATTTTCTTTAGTATTTTTATCAACTTTTGCTTTGACTTTTATTTTTTTTTATTGGGAAAAACTTTATATTTAAAAAAAATTTTTTTTGTGTAAAATTAGCCAAATCCAATTTGTATTTTTCGAGATATCAACGGTCTTCCTAGTGTTGAACCAAGTAGATATTTTTTATAGGAAGTTGGGCGAATGACGTGTGAACTAAGATAGATGACGACCCTTTAGGATCACTTAGGCCAGTGTAAGATAAAGCCCCTTTTGTTGAATCCTGATATTCTGTTCTTGAAAATACAAACAATGTTTGGCTTGAAGAACTCACCTGCAGTATTACTAGAAACATCTGACCATCACAAACCTGGAGACAGCTACTCAACCTAGGCCTGTTTTTTTTTTTTTTTGCAAAACAATACAAAAATCATTTAGTGGTGGAATGATGAGAAGCTGCAGTTCGGTTAACCCTTTCGCTATTTTGTTGCCATATGGCAACATGCTACTTTGTGGACGTCTGCATCCTCTATGGTTGCAAGAATACATACTTTTTTTGTTGGTCTTTAGAATAGTTTGAAGTTTAAGGAAAAATACGAAATTAATAAACTGAATATTTAAGTTAAAAGAAGAGAAGTATACACTTTTTTTAATGGTATATCTTGACATAGTAAAGGAAGAAGAAGCAGAAACAATTAGAGAACTTTTTAATTTGACGTTTTCTTTCAATTTAGATACTTTTTTTTTTAATTTTGGCTAAAGTAAATGAAGAAATATTCAAATTTTCGTTATGCGTAAAAAATTGTATGTATAAGTAATTATTACAGCCATAACGATGTGGTTGCTCTCATAGAAAAACACTCTAAAATACAGGGTGTTGCTAATATAACCACATAGAAGACGTAAAATTTAAAATTTTAACTTTCCCCAGTAAAAACCTGTAGTGAAAGCGTTAATAGAAGACAGAAAGGCCAAAAATAATTCGATATAAACAAAGTAGATATTTCTATACATGAGTTGCTATGATGCGAGCCTCTTATAGATAGGCGGCAAAAGACTTGTAAGCTAAGCTAGATGACGACCCTTTAGGATCACTTTAGGACCTTTTGAATCCTAATATGCTGTTGTTGGCTTGAAGAACATACCTGAAGTATTGCTGAAAAAATCTGAGAATCGCCAAACTATAGGAAATCCAAACAGCTACTCAACCTATACCTGTTTTTTTTGCAAAACATTACAAAAATCATTTAGTGGTGGAATGATGAGAAACTGCAGTTCGGTTAGGTTAGGATAAATCGCTTCTCCGACATAGAATTTTGAAATTAATAGAAGACGGATGACAGAAATGGAAATGAAAAGAATGACTTGTTATGACTAAGATAGATGACGACCCTTCAGGATCACTTAGACAAGTCGAAGATAAAGGACCTAATATCCTGTTTGTGAAAGAACAAACTATGTTTGACTCGAAGAACACACCTGCAGCATTGCTGGGCAAATCTAAGCATCACCAAACTAGAGGCAATCCAGACAGCTACTCAACCTATATAGGCCTGAATTCCAATAGCTCAGTTATTACTGTCCTCACTGCCTAATGAGGAGACACGCTGAAAAGCTATTCTTGCCAAAGAATGACTACTGAAGTGTTTGTCGTTAGAAAGAAGAAAAAAAACAGTACTACACTTAATTTGACAATCAGTGGCGCCCAAAGGATTTCATTTTGATGGGGTCTGTACACAACTTTTGAACTCGAAATAATTTGAAATCCTATTTGCATCCCTACGCCAACATAAATTGTGGAAGGTTTCCCTTCTTTCATCGTCACTGATGCCAGTATCCTGCTATAGGCTCCTTGCTCTAAGATTCAAAAATTCAAAAAAATTTATTTATTCTACACCAGCATTGGCTCAATCAGTATCCACCGATTCTTATGAAGCCAATGAATTGACATGTATTAAAACATTTATATACGCCAGGCTCTATTTCTAAGCTTAATATTTGCTCTTGTTGTTGCTTTGTATGAAATACGACTACACCATTCAATATCACTCATACGCACCGTGGGCCATTGGTTGAAGTTATCGTATATTAAAAGAGTTTTGTCGCAACTTGTAAGTTGTTGGCCAAAATCAACGTTGCATGCCACATGTCGCATGCGCATTATATGCCAAAGTGATGTTTAACAGCTGTTTTTACGCATTGCCAACACTACAAATATTGTACGCCGCTGCGCATACGGCTGCAGCCGATAACTTTAAATTATAAAACTTTTTCGATTACAAGCAAATTTTGCAGATTTCACAGAATTTCACCAAATAGCACAGCATAAAAGCAAATAGTACGCGCCTGTGGTGTCAGCTGTGCTGGTGAGTGGCGGGGGGCCGAAATGGGAATGTGAGTGGCAACAAAACCGTAGGAAATGACAGTATTTACATAAGTTCCGGCTGTGCAGTTGACACATCAGCTGGCGCACGGCACACAGCTGCATTTGTAGGTGTGTTGGTGTGTGTGTGTGTTGGTGTGTGCATGCATGCGATGGACGCTGCATAAATCTGCACAAAAGTCACCCGTTTTGTTGCAGTTGGCTATTATTGTTGTTCTTGTCGTTGTGTTGCTGGCAAATAGAGTGCAACAGTTTGGCATATGTACAGTCATATGTGTCATAAACATGCACACAAACACACACACTCGGTCAGGCAGGCTGTCAGACAAACCAACATGCCATATTGCGCAGCGGGTCGAACCGAGCAACGCATACAAAATTCCGACAAGCAGAAGAAGACTGCAAAAAATTTTTGTGGCAACACAGAAAGAATTCCAAAAAAAAATTCCCACTGGGCCCATCAGTGCAGAGTATGCAAAGCCAAAAAAAAAAACAGAAAACTAAAATACAAACATAAAAAAGATGCGCCAGCGACGCAAAAAATGTCGACGCTCGGCTGGTGCAACAAATGTTGCCCATCACTATCAACACTGGCTGCGTGCATTGCTGGCGTCGATGTGGTCGAGTGCTGCCATATTTTTGACATATTTCCACTCTTTCTGTTGTTGTTGTTGTTTTCATATTTGATGGTTGTTTGCTTGTTTTGGCATTGTTTTTTATGTCATATTTTTAAGTTTTGTACCACGTTGAATTTGCTTGCGCTTTGAGTTGGTGTGTTTGTGTGGGTTGCTATTTCAACATTTGCTATTATGCGCCATTGCAAGCAATTTTAAAATGCTGTAACATGTTTATGAAATGCAGAAGAAGGTGTAGGCCAGTCAAAGCAAAAAATTCAAATTTATGCCGCATACGTTTCAGTGGAGTGTGTTTCAGTTAAATGTGTTGTAGGAATAATAAAAAAATATATGCAAGGAATACATATAAACATTTGCCATTGAATAATTTTCAAAAATTAGTTAAATAATTAGTTAATAAAAAATTAGTGACGCCATAACCCACACATCGCTTGAATCCACTGATAATTTAAAATTATGTTGGGTCACTCCATAAGTAATGTGAGTTTTGGTTCGTTAAGTTCACAGTAGCAGTAAAAAATGCTGTTGGTGTAAAGGACATTGAGTCTAATTTATAATTCATTCCTATCGTGTAACGAAATTCCATCAATCAATTCCATTGCGTTAGAAAGGCCTTCAATACTGAATCAGTTGATAAAATTAAAAAAGGTTAAAAAGTTAAAAATCTACTGAAATCAAGTCAGGAGAGTAAGAAGGATTTCTGTCAACTCCCATTTTTGAAACTTTTCTTAAAGCTTTGCTTACACCGAGTTGGCTTTTTCTATCCAAAACTTAAAATAATATGGACTCAAGACCACATTGTCCCTGAACACTTACAGCTCTTTTCAATTATCATTCAAAATTAAAATTCATTTATTAAAATTTATCACTAACGATTTATAAACATTTAAAATTTCCTCCCTAAAATACTAAATCTTCCACTAAAACCTCAACAACACGTTTTCTACATTTAAAAAACTGCACAATACAATTTATTTTAATTCAATGGACTTCATTTTGTAATCAGCGTGGCTTTTGCTTGCACAAAAAAGTTAAAATGATAACAAAAGTCACAACAACAACAACAACAAGAATAGCAACAAAAGTAAAAAAAATAAAATACTCAATTTCTAAATGTCAAAATTTGTCTCCAATTTACACAAACACACACAGACTTTACATTCACACTCCGCTGAATCGTGGACAACACATAAATTTCCGCCAGTCCCCAGACGGAAGTAGCCATTATAGCGCCTGTAAATTGTATTTGTATTTTAAATGTGCATAACGGACAGAGCATAAAAATCACATTACTCATGTGAGTGACATTTCAACATGAACAATTACATTTACAGAGACTTGTCTATCTGTGTGTATGTGTGTGTGTGTGTGTGTGTGTGTGTGGCATTGTTGTTGGTTCTTGCGCGCAGCATTGGCTATCGGGTGCGCCCACTCAGTCAGCCAAACAGCTAGACGGATGTTGCCCAGACTGTATTCAACAGCCGGAGAGAGCAAAAGGAGGTGACTGCACGACGTGAGCGCGAAATGAACTTTAACACAACATCCGCTGTGTGAAGTGCGAACTTGCCACATGTGTGCATTTTTCACATAGGAACTTTTGTATTTTATTTGAAGTTTTCATCTTTTAACATATATTGTGGATTTATTATTTAAGGAAAAAATAATTTTTTAATAGATAACAAATTCTTATAATATTTTTTTTTAATTTTTTTTTATTTATTAAATAATTAATTTTAGTATTTTTTTAATTATTTATTATTTATATTACTATCAAATTCATTTATTTACTGAAAAAGTATTTTTATTTAATTTATTTCATATTTGTTTTGCATCAATTTTTTATTTTTATTTATGTTTTTTATTATTAGTGAGATTATTAGGTCATCCTATAAATAATGCTATTTCTACTGAACTTGACTTGAATTGATATTATCAGATACGGTAATTCCAGATTTTTATAATGCAAACTGCAATGCGTTGTTATTCAATCGACATCAGTCAAAGAGTTTAACAATTTTATAATATTTAAAAAAATTTTTTTTTTTAATTTATTAAGTACAGTACTTTTCGTATATAACGAACCCGTTTAAAACGGTTTTCCGCCTAAAACGAACTAATTTCAAAAGTACGCGCTCTATGTTTTCGCTTATTACGGACCCCTTTTAAAGCGAACTTTCGGTTAAAACGAACTATTTTGCCCAGTCCCTCGAAGTTCGCTTTAAGCGAAAAGTACTGTATTTCAATTTAATTTGTTTCATATTTTTTTTGCACCTATTTATCTTTATTTATGTTTTTTATTATTAATGAGATTATTAGGTCATCCCATAAATAATGTTATTTCAACTGAACTTGACTTGAATTGATGATGTTATCAGATATGGTAATTCCAGATTTTTATAATGCAAACTGCAATGCGTTGTTATTCAATCGACATCAGTCAGAGTTTAAAATTTTTATAAGATTTGAAAAAAGTGTTTTTGTTTTTATTTAATAATTAATTAATTATTTTATTTTTAGTTTAATTATTTATTATTTATATTACTATCAAATTTATTTATTTTTTTAATTTTTTATTATGCATATTACTATCAAATCCATTTATTTACTAAAAAAGTATTTCAATTTAATTTATTTAATATTTTTTTGCATCTATTTTTATTTTTATTTATGTTTCTTATTATTAGTGAGATTATTAGGTCATCCCATAAATAATGATATTTCTATTGAACTTGAATTGATGATATTATCAGATACGGTAATTTCATGATATTTTGCAAACTGCAATGCGTTGTTATTCAATCGACATCAGTCAACGAGTTTAAACGCGCGTTTTATACTGAAAAATTAAGGTTTATGATGAATGTGTCAAAGGAAAATTTGTGATATGTTTTTCTAGGGAGTTCAGTAAAAAAACGAATATAACTGAAGCGAAAACAAAAAACCATTTTTATCACCGAAAATTTTGGAGAAGACAGAATTGGGGCAGTTAAAGCTTTAGAAAAAGTATCGAAATTGAGTCTGTGGAGTTTCCTACTTCTTTACTGAATCTACTTTATCCCAACCTAATTGTTAAAGGTGATGAAAAAAAGATTCGTACATTCATACAAAACTCATAAGGCATGACAACCGTTGGTGCACACGGCCTACAAAGAAAACATTTTGTGATCCACTGGAGGGTCACATGATAGTAAGAATAGAACTATGAAGTTTTCCTCTGATATTTTAAATAAAGTCAATAAAGTCAAGCGTTTTGCTCACAAGTTCCTACTCTATACCCCCTTAACCAATCTCTCTTAATTTCTGTAGTTCTAAGGAACTTCTTTCACTAAAAAGGTACCAGATAAGAACCATGATTGGTGTTCTGACGGGTCACTTTTTAATTGTCACCCACACTAGAAGGTTCAACTCAACTGGGCAACTTCTTCTTCGACAATCTAGGGAATCTATCCGACGGGACAGTCACAGTCTGCACTTATCCCGCATTATTTGAAAGAAGGAAGAGTCATCTAGGCAACTTCTTCTTTGAAAATCTAGGGGATCTAGCTGACAGGACTATCACAGTTTGCATATCTCCTACATTATCCAAAAGAAGGACAATCACCGGGGAAACTTCTTCTTCGACAATTTACGAAATCTAGTCGACAAACCTATCACAGTCCGCACTTGTCCTACATTATTTAGAAGAAGAGAGACTCACCTGGGCAACTTCTTCTTCGACAATCTAGAGACTTTAGTCGAGCAGACCTCGTAAGTAGCTCAAACTGTTTCAATGAGTGGGATGTCTTAAGCTCGACAATTTTGGTTTCGATTCACATTCTATTAAACCTAAATGCAACAGTGGATCAAGGTTATATGAAGTGATCTCATACTGCTAAAAATATTGCTCACAATCTTAGTTTTTATTTTCTGTCAAGTCACTTATCATGTACTGTGAACACCACCAATGCGATTATTGCATTTCTATGCTTTACATCATTATTGCTGTCATTGCATGAGACAAAATTCTCATTTTACAATGCCAATTTTCAAGGACGAAATGCTTGTCTTGTGCTGCAAACATCAAAACATTTAACTTTTCACTTAACAACAACAACAACAACAACAACATCGAAAATACGTTGTTCCCATGTGCCAAACAACCAATCAGATTTGCCAAAACCTCAAACGAGTGTTTGTTTTGTGTTTGTTACAGCCAACAACAAAAGTAGTTAGCATGGCCGAAAACTGATTTCAACATGCAAACAACGAACAAATGTCAAAGCAGCTTACAAAAAAAAAAAAACAGAAAAACAAACAAAAAATAAATAGAAACACAACGAGCGCTAAAACAATTTGCGAAACAAATATGCGCGCCACAGCGTGCACTGTGAAATTGTCATTAGAACGGGGCCGCAACACAAGAGACAATGATTTAACAAAGCCAACACAGAAACAATGCAAACGACAAAAAATTAAAGCAAATATAGAAAAATTCAAAAATACAAAATTAAAAAATTAAACAAATAATAATAAAATATAGTAAAATTATTAATAAAATTGCAGAAAATATATAAAAAATTCTACCTTAAAAAACAACCATAAAAATAACAAAAAAATTTAAAAAGTATAAAGAAGCACACAAAATGTTTCAAGTGTACAAAAAACAGCATAGAGTTAAAAATCACAATGCAGCAAAATGGTGTAAAAAGCAACAAAAAATCCTGTAAAAAACCAAAAAGCAAAACTTTGTGCACACGACCGCTGAACGCGGACACAGTGGACACTGCGCACAATGCGCGAGATACAGACAGCAAAAAAAATTTTACAAAAAAAATAAAAAAAAAATCAAGTGTGCATGCAAAGCAGCACATGGCGTACGATTGCTGCGTGTGGTACTTTTACACGTACTGCTCGTAAATATAATTTAATGCGAAAACTGTGCTGTGTGAGCACAGCGCAGGGAATTGAGATTTAATGAAAAGTGCAATGCCGGCGAGAGAAAGGCGCAAATGATGCACTAAAGAGCAAATGTTGAGGTGGAAAAAGTTATTTAAAGCCGCTAAGAGAGAACGATTTTTTTTTTTTAGAATATAATTAAAAATGGCAAGTTTGTATAAAACTTGTATTTAATTACTCACACAGAGACCGCTGGTGGTAAAATCGTTTCTATTCAGCGCCTGAATTGCAATTCAGCTAACATTTAAGCACCTCGAATGCTGTTTGAAGTGCTAAAAAGTTATGTAAACTGTAAAAGTGCTAATAATTATTAAATTCAGTGCATATTTGGCAATATTTATTAGTTTCAATTCATATTCAGCTGCTTTCAAAAGCATTCAGCGCAAATATATTTAGAAAAATATTGTTTAAATCACTAAAAGTGTTATTTAGCATCTCAATTTATTATTTTTTATTGCAATTTTTGTAATCAATATCAAATTCAGCCCATATTTTTAGTAGTTTTAGTCATTCAGCACAATATTTCGGTACTCAACGTAGTATCTCTTCGTCTTACACAGAAATTTAAATACCAGAATATAAATTTGGTTAAAATTTATGTAATTTTTTTCATTAATTTTGCGATTCAGTTCACATTTTGAGAGTTTCACACATTCAGCGCAATATTTTTTAATTTAGCGCAATATTTCTACACTCTACACAGTGGTTTGCATACAATAATATTAATTTAGTTCAAATTTAAATGAAATTTGCCATTACTTTAACAATTCAGTAAATATTTTAGGAGCTTTACTCATTCAGCACAACATTTTGTTACTCAGCATATAAATTCTGCACTATGTACAAGAAGATTGAAAACCTGGATAAAATCTGTCTGCATTTTTGTCGTTACTAATGTAATTTAGTAAATATATTAAGCATTTTATGCATTCAGTGCAAAATTTTCCTATTCAGCGCAAGATATCTTTATTTAACAAAGCGATGTATATATTACAGTATAAGTTTAGTTTACATTTGTGTGAAAGTAATGCAAACTATTATAATTCAGCAAACATTTTAAGAACGTGACGCATTCAGCGCAATATTTTGCTGCTCAGCACCAAATCTCTTCACTCTGCACAACATGTTTTATACTCTAGTAAAAATTTGTGAGCGCTTTTTCGACACTACCACAATTCAGCAACTATATCAGCAAATATTTTAAGAGTTTAATGTATTGATCACATTAGTTTGCTACTCAGCGCAATATCTCTTTACTATATACATCAAGTTTTATACCCTGAATAAAATTTGTAGTCGTGTTTTCGTTCCTGTTGCAATTCAGCACATATATCAGAGTTTTACGCATTCAGCGCAATATTTTCGTTCTCAGCACAATATCTATCCACTCTACACAACAAATTTTGTACCTTGATTAAATTTTGTGTGCACATTTTCGTTACAAATACAATTCAGCAAATATTTTCAAAGCACTTTCATATAAAAATTTACGACTTAAAACAACATCTACAGTCATGGTTCAGCACCTTGTTTACATTATAGTTGCCCTTTTTTGTTACTATTACAATTCAGCAAATTCATTAAGAGTTTCACGCATTCAGCGCCATACTTAGCTATTCATTTCCATCTCAGAGTTTTGTTTACGTTGCCCTTTCTTACTTAGTAGTTAGTCAAGTTTATTAGATTTTTTTGTGTTTCTAGTGCATTCAGCGTTTGGTTTGGTTTATTTTTTGGTCTCTCAACACATTCACTCTTTGAGCATTTGCTCTTTGAAAATTTATAGCTTTCTTTAGTGAATATCCAAAAAAAATCTGTGTTTTCCCAAGAAATTCGCCAATTCAGCACAGTTTTTTCCACTTATCGCCGTTACTTTTATGTTTTCTTTTTAGGGTTATAATCAAAAGCAACTCAAATTTCACTGATTTTTGCTATTCAGCGCATATTTGCTCTTTGCTTCCTTTAACTTATTTGACCTTAATAACCTCTTTTGGAATTTATGACATGCTGACAGTAAAAGTACAAAAATATGGGTTTTGAGTAGACAATTTTATACATATTCTGCGCATATACTTATTTGATAACAATATGAAACTGCTAAAATCTATAGTGTATCTTGACTGTCTAGTTAGTATCACTATTTTCACAACTTCATACAACTTCAAATCAGTAAATGTTATGAAAATATAAAAGGACAAAACTTGAGAACCCTAAAAACCCTTTCCCGTTGCTAAATGGGAAAGAGAAAAACACTAAAAAGTGTTCTTAATTTAAGTCAGCTTTATGAGTTTTCAAAGAACATTGAATTTTTTTTACTAAAACTAACAAAAACATCAGCTGAATTGCATAATTTTTGTCATTTTGCATTTTATTTAACGTTTGTTACTATTGTTACTGAAAAAACGACGCTGAATTTAATTTTTCTGCGGAAAGTATTAATTTTGTTACATTGAGTCGACTGCTTAGTGAGAAATGCTTTACATACCATATAAAATAGTGCGCTGAATTTTGCATTTCTCTTAAAAAATGAAAGTTTAGAAGTTTTCTTAAGAGTTTTAGTGGGAAACTTTTCAAATGCTGCTTTGAAATTGAGCTGAATTACTTAATTACTGCATAAAGTGTGGTCAAACATGTTGCTGTACTGTATATTGCTTTAAAAACTACGCTGAATGCCTTACTAGGTAAATGATTTGCATTTTAATTAATTTTCAGCTATTCAGCCCCTTATTATTCTGTGAATATTTTACGTATTCAGTGGGATGTTTACTTATTCAGCACTTATTATTTGGCTTAAAATAACTGAAATTATTCATACTGAACAAAACTCTTACAGATTTTAGTAGAAATCTACGAAGTAAATACAATGTCAAAACATATTTTAATGCATTTTTTCATTGATACAATTTCGAACGAAATTTTTAGCTATTCAGCACCTATTATTTGGCTCGATATTCCTAAGATTACCTACTAAAGCTGCCCTTTTTTAGTTTTGCTAAAATTCTGTGAATATTTTACATATTCAGCGCTATTTTCAGTTATTCAGCACTTATTTTTTTATTTAATACTACTTAAATGACTTATTTGCACTAAACTTTTTCAGTTTTATTTAAATTCTGCGAATGTTTTACATATTTTGCGTGATTTTCAGTTAATCAGCACTTATTAGTTGACTCAATACTATTGACATTTATTTCCTATTCCCTCTGAGCGTGATTTGAAACTATTCAGCACTAATTTTTTTACTCAATACTATTGACATGTATCAGCTATTCACACTGAGTGTAGCTTTTTGGAATACTATTTTAATTTTGCTATAACTTTACCTATTCAGCACGATTTTAAACTATTTAGCACTTATTATTTGACTCAGTACTACGGACATTTATTTTCAATTCGTAGTGAGCGCAGCTCTTTGACCTTTTGTTGAATTTTTGCTATATTCTAACCTATTCAGCGCAGTTTTTAGCTATTCAGCACTTACTATTTGACTCAGTAGTATTAACAATTATTTCCTATTTTCACTGTGCAAAGCTTTTTGACCTTTCATTTTAATTTTGTTATACCTTTACCTATTCAGCGCAAATTTAAGCTATTCAGCACTTGTTATTTGACTCAGTACTACTGAAAATTATCACCTTTTCATACTAAGTTCAGATTTTTGCATTTTTATTTGAATTTTACTAAAACTTTACATATTCAGCGCCATTTTCAGCTATTCAGCAGCCATTTGTATAGACAATTGTGTTCGACTAAATAAAAACACTCGCTTTACCACCTCGATTTATGTCTTTTTGCACCAAACAAATAACAAATTTAATTTGCTGAATACGAAAATGACCCGAAAAATGAACTCACAATGGCAACATGCCGCCGCTAGCTGACATGTGCGATGAGGGCGTCTGGCCAAACAAATGCCACAATATTAAAATCGCATTAAATGGCCGACCGCCGAGCGCCGAGCACGACACGAAATTTATGGATGTGCCAAAAGTGCATTTAAACGCTGACAATGCAAAGCGAAATTTCGCCAACACGCAACTAAATGCGAACGGTGCAACAGCCGCTAAATATGCAACACGGCAATGCAAATAGAACGCAACCGATACGCACACACACGCAGTCGTTCAGAGCCGGCGCGTTGCCAACTTAATGCAATTTCGTTTCATTTGTTTAACGCGTAATAATGATTTTTGTTGCAGTTTGTTGTTGGCAGTTTGCTGGGATGTGGCAAATGTTGCGTGTATTTGTTGCTGTTGCGGCACGCATAATGAGGCAATTTATTTAATTCAATTAATTTGGTGACATTAAAAGGGCGCGCTCAGTGGCAACGTCAGCCGCCAACACTTGCCGCCCTCTGACATTTAATAAATAGTAACGAAATTAGTTGTTGCAATGCTGTGGCCATTGTTTGTTGTTTTTGTTGTGGTATAGCATTAAATGAATGCACGTTGCATAATTTGCAAATTCAGCGGCAGCATTTAAATCGCCAACAGCGTGTTTTTTTTTCACTGGAATAGTGGTTATAAATTTTGGAAAATTTTTTATTTAATGCTTGTTGGCATAAAAGTGGTGAGCGTTTGTCGTAGCCAAAGGTGGTAGTTGGTGCAAGCGGCAAAATTTTATGCACAAACTTTCCTGATTGTACATTCATTGGGCAGCAAATGGGGCAGATATCAAAAGTTGTGCGCTAAAAGTGGATTTAATTACGCCGCAGCTCACGGCGTGACACTGCGGCGAAACATAAAAAAGTGCCGTCTGAAAGTTTATCAATAAAACGTTTAGAGTCACCGCTGACATTAGTTTGCAGTCATTTGTTCATGGCATCGACACAAGAAAACTGTCTTTGCTGTTAGGTAAAAACACTCCAAAGTGTTGTAAAACACTTTCAACTTAAGTCAGCTTTATGAGTTTTGAAAGAGCATTGATTTCTTTTGAATAAAATTGGCAAAAATATCAGCTGAATTGCAGGCATTTGAGTGATTTTCAACTTTTATTTGATTTTTGTCATTACTGTTATTGAAAAAATTGCGCTGAATTGCATTTTTGTGCGGATAGTAATAAATGTTTCACATAAAGTTCACTATTTAGAGAGAAACGCTTTAAATAAAGCATAAAATAGAGCGCTGAATATGACATTTTCATTGAAAAACAACAAATTTCAATGTTCTATTGGGAATTTTCTTTGGAAACTTTTCAAATATTGCTTTCGAATTGAGCTGAATTGGCTAATTACAGCAGAAAGTGTAGTGGCGTAGGCGGTGTAGGCACATTTAATAATTAAATATAATGCACAATTTATTTCAAAACTTCATCGAAAGTGTTGCTGAAATGTGCTGAATTGCACTAAACTCAGTATTTGTATTTAGAAAATGAACCCTATGTCACAAAAATAACATCATATTTTATTTATAAATTTGCAACTATTCAAAAGTTATTAATAAATGCACAAACTCATTAGAAACTTCATTAAAACCAAAGCTGAATTGTGCTGAATTGCACTGAATAGCATTTTTTCATGCTTAAGAGATGAACTTGCTGTTCTAAAAATAGCTACTTATTTAATTTATAATTTGTTTCTTATTGAAAAGTTACCAATAAATGCACAAATTCTTTCTTAACTTCATTAAAACTAGCACTAAATAACGCTGAATTGCACTGAATAGCACTGAACCCTGTATTTATGCTTAAACAATGTTACTTGTGTTATTTATTAATTTTTTATTAAAAAATTACCAATAAATGCACAAACTCTTTCTTAACTTCATTAAAACCTGAGTTGAACAACGCTGAATTGCGCTGAATAGCACTAAACACCGTATTAATGCTTAAACAATGAACTTAATGCCACGAAAATTATTACTTCTTTTATATATAGATTTTTTACTGTTAAAAATTACCAATTAATACACAAATTCATCAAAACTAGAGCTGAATAACGCTGCATTGCGCTGAATAGCACTGCACTACGTATTAGTGATCTAACGATGAACTTAATGCCACTAAAATAGTTACTTGTTTTATTTATTTATTTCATTTTTCCTATTCAAAAGTTACCAATTACTGCACAATTTCTTCCTAACCTACATGAAAACTAGAGCTGAATCATGCTGAATTGCGCTGAAAAGCACTGAGCTGCGTATTAATACATAAAAAATGAACTAAATGTGTTCAAAATAGTTACTTGTTTTATTTATACATTGTTTATTGTTCAAATATTACCAATTAATGCACAAATTCTTTCTAAACTTCATCAAAAGCAGAGCTTTATTTTGCTGAATTGCGCTGAATATTAATGAACTGCGTATTATTGCTTAAGCAATGAAGTTAATGCCACGAAAATAACTACTTGTTTTATTTATAAATTTTTTACTGTTCATATATTACCAATTAATGCACAAATTCTTTCTAAACTTCATCAAAAGCAGAGCTTAATTTTGCTGAATTGCGCTGAATAATAATGAACTCCGTATTAATGTTTATGCAATGAACTTAATGCCACGAAAATAAGTACTTGTTTTATTTATAAATTTTTTTTACTGTTCAAAAATTACCAATTAATGGCCAATTTCTTCTTAAACTTCATAAAACCTAAAGCTGAATTACGCTGAATTGCGCTGAAAAGCACTGAACTCCGTATCTATGCTTAAACGATGAACTTATAACAACGAAAATAGTTACTTGTTTTATTTATACATTTTTTACTATTTCAAAATTATCAATAAATGCACAATTTTTTTCTAAACTTCATAAAATCCGAAGCTGAATTATGCTAAATTGCGCTGAATAGCACTGAACACCGTATTAGTGATCTAACGATGAACTTAATGCCATGAAAATAGTTACTTGTTTTATTTATAAATTTTTACTGTTCAAAAGTTACCAATTACTCTACAATTTCTTCCTAAACTTCATGAAAACTAGAGCTGAATCATGCTGAATTGCGCTAAACTCCATATTATTGCTTAAATGATGAATTTGCTGTCACCAAAATAATTTCGTTTATCCTTTTACAACTTTTTACATAACCCAACACGGCCTTAAAGCATTTCGTATAAAAAACATTTAGCTAAAGCAAAACATCATCAAACTGCTGTCAAACGTGACAGCTGCATACGCTCAACACCAGCCAGTAGTGCACATAGCCCACTCCTCACCGCCCACCTTTACTAGGTTAACATTTCCGGCGGCAGGCAGGCAGCCGGCATTAGAAATTTTCTTAATTAAATTGTGTGTAAAACTTTGCAAAAACTTTGCCCTCACATACATATGTATGCATGTGTGTATGTGTGTGTTTGCCCTCACTGTCTATCTGACTCTGTGTCTGCGCGCGTGTGTGTCTGAGCGTGAAAAGTTAGCCCAAACGAAATGCGGCGAAAAAAAGCCGACCAGCGACTCTGGTCGACAGCTGTTGAATATCAATAAAAACAGAAAGCAACAGCAACAGCAAAAACAAAAATAATATGTCAAACTAACGGCGCAAACTAGGACGCAACGGGGGCAACACTGACCGGCAGCCATAACGTTGTCAGCTACAGGAGGCGTCGCATCAACAATCACAACGCATTGTAATTCAGCGCGCAAAACGCTTAGGCGGCCAAGAAACGTCTGCCGTCCACAGCAACAACGACAACACTGTGGTAGGGGAGTAGGGTAGGAAAATAGAGAGAAAAACTGGTGCAAAGACCAAAACGTTGCGCTGTCGGAAGTGCACAAATGCCGGAAATTAACAGTAAAGTCACTCGTTACATTACGCTTAAGTTGCCTTAAGCTGCTTGATATGAGATAAAGTTTTCGTATGCGTGTGTGTGTGTGTGTGTGCGAGCCTGTAATATGTATGTATGTGTGTGTGTGTGTGTGTGTGTGTGTGTGTGCTGGCAACACTGTGGCGCGCATAAAATGATTATTAGTTTTTCTACAAAGCGTACTTTTTTGCTCCTCTTTTGGGGACTTTTTCTTGCTGCCGAAAATTTGCCCGCATATTCTTCTATTTTTTTTTGTTAGCGACATTGTTTTCCTGCTTATCGCATGCTTGCCGCTTTTATAAATTTTCATTTTACCAGCTTGTACACTTACTAATTGGCGGCGTTTCCTTGGCTGCCAGGCTGCCGGCGCTAATTTACGACGCGCTATCGCTTCCTTTGCCCTCTTTGTCTCACACGTGCGCTGCTCGTTCTTTTATCTTTGGCTGCTTGCCGTTTATCTTTATTACATTTTAATTTTGCAACATTACAACAACATTAGTGTATCACGTGTATCTTTACAACAACAACAAATTTTTATGACTGCGTCGAACAGTTACTGGAAGGCAGTCGCCGCCCCGTGTCGCACACTTGACGGCGCCGATAGCGATCAGCCATTAAGTGCGACTATATTTCAATATGTTGACCTCCATGCTTATCCGATTGCAGTGCCGAAAGGTTAACTCGAGCTTTCCGGCAAATATGTGGCATAATAGATGTACCAGGGAAATGACCTTTGACCAGCTAAATTGGCTGAATTGTGTTTCCGTACTGCAGAGTGACATTTGGCAGTGCAATATTGAGTGCTGAATTGCATAACGCGCAGCTGAATTTGATTTCAAGTGAATTACATAACATTTGCAAACGTCAGCCAATGTGTTAATTAGCGCCAATTAGGTTACGCAACACAATCTGCACTTAATCTGTCTTAACTAAGTCATGCAATTGTCACTTTATGGTATTTAAAGTGGCTTTCTACAATTCATTAATGATTTTAAGTAAAATTTTCATCAAAATTTGATGCAAAAACTCTTCAACATTTTCCTATGAAATGAAATAAAGCTTTACGTTACACAAACATATTGAAATTTTGCCATTCAGCGCACTCTTACCGCAATTCAGCGCACAATTCAGCAACTTGGTTTAACTTCAACACATGTCACACATTCGAGCCGTAACGTCGGCACGTGACTACGTTGCCATACATTATGAACTTCAATAAAACGTGCAATTGCCCACACAACAACAACAAGAATAACGACAACGAAAGCAGCAACAACGGCAACCAGCAAGAAAACCAACAATGTCCGCCATGCATTGTGCAGGCGCGCCAACTGCAATAAATGCAATCAAATGGCAACACTTATTCGCATTGAGGCAAAGTGGTGTCCATGTGTGTGTGTGTGTGTGTGGAAAAGTAGCCGATTTTCTCCTGCTGTGTAGGAAAATTCATGGCTAGCTGTAATTTTTTATTATCATCGAAAAGCGCTGAGTGGCAAGTACAGTTAGAACGGAAGCGGCCTGGTGTCAGTGCTTGTATGTTTGTAGTGGTGTGCGTAGCTGGCAGCTGGCGTCTGTAAAACATTTGTTTTCAGTGCAGCAGTTGAAGAGCTAATGTAATGAATGTTTAAAAGGTGGTCGAAAAGGGTTAGAGGAAAAAGTACTTTCAGTAGAATTAACAGCATATTCGATTTTTATATCAAAATGGAGTAGTAGAATGGAGTAGAGGCAGAGAGGTGGCTGCCTTCAGCCAGATTAGACTTGAGTAGAGGAAAAAAATGTTAGACAAAATAATGGGAAAGGTAAGCACAAACTATGGTAACGAAGCAGAAAAGAAAATATGTGGAATGCCAGCAATTATGTTATTTCAAAGGATATTCGAAAAAAATACAAATTAGGATTATAGAAGTTTTAAAACAATAAAAAAAACTTTGACAAAATAGTAAAGCACCATTGAGTGAAAATGTATGCTTTTATCGAGAAAAATACTAGAAGAAGAAATAAGAAAGTTAATTAACATAATTGACGTAACTCAATAGACTCGTTTCATCTGAGAGGAGGAGACAACCAATTCGTAGAATCTCTAGAGCTCAACTTTAAATGTCGTTGGGCAGGGAAGTCAGAAAGATTCTTAGCTTTGACAGGAGAACTGCAATGACTGCAATTGTAATGAGGCATGGGAACATCAGGCGCCACCTCACATATCTAAATCCCTTTGAGAATGAAATTTAATGCTTATTTCTCGAAGATGTTAAGTCAGAGGCATAAGTTGTGTTTTCCAGCCTTGGCGAGTAGAAGGAGTCGCATTTTGCGACTAATATTGAGCAGATGAACGTATTCAAGTTAACCCATTAAAACCTGACCCCAGAAAGGCTTGTGCGATTTCCATAAAATTTTACACAATCTTATTAATTGACCTAATCAAGAAAAAAAATCAAGCAAAACATTCATATCATGTTTTTTTTTTTGTCATGTTTTTCGCAAACATTACACAAATAAACAAAATCAAACATTTGCGGAAAATAAAATGTGCCAATAAAATATCCGCTGCTTGGATTTTGACATTTCCACGCGTTGCGTTGTATGAAAATTGGCAGTGTTTAGGCCCAACGTTGCATTCGCGCAACACAAAACGTAAAGCATATTTTTTGTTTAAAAAATAAAAAAAAAAATGTTCAAAACTTATTTTTAAATAGTTTAGCATTGCAAAATGCAGCCCACTAAGGGATTTTGATAGGTTTGAAGAATAAGTATTTTTGATTGAATTTCAAAAATTCCCCAAAAAAAACCGTTGACTTTGGATCGAAAAAAACGTATGAATATTTAAATAATTTTGAAATTCGAGTATGGCAGAATCTAAAACGATCAATTCTAATCCAATTCTACCCATTTTCAAGTCTTTTGTCTTTATGAATTACTTAATATAGCGAAATTCCCAAACGTTGCGCAAACGCAACGCTCAGGGCTTAATGGGTTAAAGAGAGATTTCATTTTTAGAAGGGAAATCGATGACTGTGACAGACCTATGGACGAATAATCCTTTCCATATAGGGAATTGATCAGATGAACCTATTCGAGTTAACGAAGGATTTAGTCTGTAGGAGGGAATTCGATGACTATGACAGTCTTATGGACGAAAAATCCTTTCCATATAGGGAATGAAAAAGGGCCCAATTAATGGACATGTTTTGGTAAATTCTCCAACAGGGAATGCCGATGCATACTATTTTTATGGGAAACGGAAAAGGGCCCAATCAAGCCGCCTATTTTGCGAATTCCCAACTGGAGATTTCAGTTTCTATGAGAAACCTCTGGATCACTAATCCAGAGTCGACTGTCGACTGAACTCGGCCAGCCTATCAAAATAATTGTCTTAGGTCATACTGGCCGTCAGATACCCTTTGATAAAAAAATATCTGGAATTTCCATTGATATAAACCGCGCTTGAGATATCTAAGTTTTCTAATCTGGACTTCTGGGTTGGTACATTTGTCAACTGGTACACATATGTATATCTATTTGGGCGCCATCTGTTGAAAGCTTTTGTATGCAAAAGCTTTGTAAACAAGTCAATGTTTGTTGTTCTTTGCAAATTTCACTGAATTTGTTTCAGAAAGAGCAGCGGATTGATGTTGCTAAAAAATGCTTTTTTTGGGTCAAAATGTTATGGATGGAGTCATTACTGGTCACGTGGCATGGGTCCATGAATATGACATTGAAACTAAACATCCAAAGTACTCAGTAAATAAGGAGTATTGATGATGATGATGATGATGATGATGGGAGGGTGGGCAGGAAGACTACAAGCCATCCATAGCACTCAGTCCATTTGAAACATTGTACTATGCCCATGGGGAAGTAGAAGAAGGGAAAGGATTAGGAAAAAGAGTTGTGGAAGGGATTAAGCGTCCTCACTCCCCCCAAACTTCCTGGTTTCTTTTAGGAACCTGAGGAGTTCGGGGAGAAGTGGAGTACGAGCAATAAGAAGTATTATGTGAACGTTTTAAAGCATTTGAGGGAAAATGTTCGTCGCAAGAGGCCAGAATTGTGAAGAGACAAGTCATGGTTTCTTCACCAAGACTATGTACCGACTCACACATCTCTTCTTATAAGCGACTATTTGACCAAAACCAATTTTCAAAGTATCCTACAATCAGCGTATGGCTCCATGGGTTCTTGTGACTTTTTCCCATGACTCAAATTACCACTTTATCGAAAGTGGATGAAACTTTTGAGGCAATAAAGAAGAATTTAGAGAAGGAGCTGAAGGTGATTCCAAAGTCAGACTATGAAAAAAGTGTTCCAAATGGGAAGAATTGGAGGAAATAAAATGAATATGGATGAATAAATTGGAGCTGAAAGTGATTCCAAAGTTAGACTATGAATAAAAGTTTTCAAAATGAGAGGAATCGGAGGAAATAAAATGAATGTCGATGAATAAATTGGGAAATTTGTGATCCTAAGCGACGTCAGTTGAAGTGCTTTACGAGTAATGAAGCTAAGAATCTATGGAAACGTGAGTATATTTCGTGACTATCGGTCCGAGCTCTTTAAAGCTCTTTAATGTTGGCCAAACTAAGCGGTAATGCAAGTCGTAGGCGTCTGGAAACATCGAATATTTAAGAAAATTTTAAAGCAGTTGCATTAGTCAATAACCATCACCAGATGTGGCATATTTCTACTTTTACTCAATCCTCAATATTTCTCTGGACAGTAGACAACTTCAAATTTAGAAGGCCAAAAAAGCTCGAATAAAAGTAATGATCTAAGTCTTTGTCAGAATTTTTTAAACTTTTACCGTCAGTAACTTCTCCAAATCTCATCTGGTGTGGACAATCTATATATCACTGGAAAGACTAAGGTATTATCTTCTGAATGACGGACCGTTTGTGTTAATCGGATAATTCGTTTACGAGATATGTGCTCATAACTGAAATTGTTATCAGGCAAAAAAAAAATTTTTCTTCGAAGAATTTTCGAAAACGCTTCTTAAAAAAATGTTTGGATTTTTAGTTTCATGTTCAGCGGCCCAAAGTTAGTCTAGAAAACGCTTTTATTTTTACGTGCAGTTTTCGTGTCGAGTAGTGTTATCAGTGACTAGAGATGGACCCAAAAACTGTTAAAATTAAGGTAGAACGTTAACAGTAAATCAGCAAATAAAACATCAAATTTAACAAACAACAAATGAACCCAACTATTCAGGCAGTCTCTGAGCCTAAGTAAATCGCTCATTAAATACTTCTAACTATCTTTCAAAATTGACTTAAAACTGTGTGTTCCAGTGACAGCCGCATATGTAGCAAATTTGTACACCCAATCGTTATACTAAAATGTATTTCATTACCAACTATTTCAGTTCATTTATTTTCTTCCAAAACTACTTTTAAAACGACTTCTTCTTCTTCGGCTTTTGAATATCCACTCAAAATTCATAAAAGTCAACAACACTACTTACAGCAGCCAATTAAATTAAGACATAAATAAACATACCGAGGCATAAAAATCCATAAACTTTTTCATTTCAAAAAGCAAAACTCATCAAGCGAGAACCAACGTAATAAAATGACAAAAAAAAAACTAAAAAAATTTTGGCAAACTCAACCGCAGAGCGGGAGAAAGGTGATGTGGAAAATTATGTCTACAGCGGAAATCCCCAGATATTTCAATTGTTGTGCTCAGCTGCCAAGTTGCACACGAAAAATAACCAAAAATCCTTAGTACCGAAAAAAAACCAACAAGAAAAAAAATTAAAAAAAAATGAAAAAAGAAATGGCAAAAAAGAGTGAAACGAAATGTCTTCGGACTTGGGCTGTGCATTGCTTGCGAAACTTTCTACATTTAAATCAACAATTTTCTGGTTCCGCCACTGCTTCCACTTTCTTTGTGTTCGTTTTTTTCTGCTTTCTTGTTATGTTTTCCAGATTTTTTCCGCTTGTCTGCAACAATTCAACAATCTATGCCACTTTTTGCTGCACAAAATTTCAGCAAATTGTTGTAGTTTTAATATACTTACTTGCATATATATGTATATGTTATATCATATTATATTCGTATATACTTGGAATGGAAAGTGGTGAGCGCAAAAATCGTAGAAAGTAGCATAAAGAAGTAACAACGACAGCTACTTTTTACAGGATTAAAAACAAAAACAAGTCAAGTTTTGCAAGTCGCCTGTTTTTTGTTGTTTTGTTTTATCTATTTTTATACTTTGTCTTAATTTATCCGCCAACTTATTTTCATTCTGGTGTCGTTCTTTTCTTCGCCAACTTACAGTGCCACCCAATATTGATGATGCGCTCACCTCCAGTGACGTCATCGTGCGCGAAGGCGACAACGTGACGTTGCGTTGCAAGGCGAAAGGCAGCCCGGAGCCATCAATTAAATGGAAACGAGATGATGGCAACAAAATTGTTATAAACAAAACGTTAGAAGGTAAGACGAGCTGCCGACGGGCAGTTGTTGTTGTTTTTTTATTATTATCTATGTTGTTGCTATTGTTGTTGTTGGTATTTATACTTACGTCGATTGCTGTTTCATTTGTTAAGTGTCTACGTTGGCTTAGAAGTTGGCGTAACGGTGAATAATTTGAGTGCCGCCAAGTCGGCGCATAACATTGATAAGTTTTGCATGGCTGACCGAGAGAGTTGCCATCGTTGTGAATAAATTGAATGCTTAGCCAATTAGGGAATAGCTTTAAAACTTTTAAAATAACAAAAACAATATTTAATATTGACTGACTTGAAAGCCTTGGAAGATCTTTTTTAACACTTGTTATAGGTTTTATAAATAAATAATAAAATAATAAATTTCAAAATTCGATAATTAATTTCTTTGTACATTCCAAAATAATTTTTTTACTAAACTTGTTTTTTAAGTATTGTCAATATATTTTTTGAATTTATTTATTTTGAGATGAAAATAATTTGCAATAAATACCACTTTGACAAAGCTTATAAATCATTATAAATTTGGCCCATAGTGGGTTAATGGGCAGTGTTATATCTGTTTTGTGTTGTTAAAATCAAATAAATAAATAAATAAAAAATATATTTTCAATTCACTATTAAATCTACTTTTTATAAAAAAGATTAAAAAAATATTTAGTTGTTGAGAAAAAAATTGGTACTTTATTCAAATGTACTCAGAAACATATGAAGTAAACAGTGACCATTATTAATTCGTACAGTAGAAAAAACTCAAAAACTGATTAAAAAACAAAGATAAAACTAACGGGTTAATAATAAACGTTATAGGCAACCGATTCTAAACAAAATTTCATTTGGTTTATTCAGTGGGCGATGAATCGTAAATAATTAAATTAAAAAAAATCAAATTCTCTAAGTTTCATAGTTCAAAGTTTTCATAATTTAAAAATGTTACATATATGGCAACTGTACTTAAAAGTTGGACTGCAAATATTTTTGATTTACTCTTTAGTTTTGAAGCCAATAGGTCATAGGAAATTTTATTTTGATATAATAACCCTTAAGCAACTAAGCAATCTTCCATCTGGACAGACAGAGGAAGAATGTGGCCACTTTACCAACTGATCCTTCATGGTATTATGAACTCCATACTTAACCCTTTCGACCCCGAATTTTACCCTGCGTCTCGATATTACTTTTTGGTATTTAAATCATGGAATATTTAACCGAAGTGTGCACACGACATTTGAAGTTGCCCCGCCTCTTTGTTACAGTTCTAGAGCTAGTTTACTTTTGAACAATTTTAGCTTAAAACGGATTAAATAAGTTTTCTATCAATATTTTTTAATTACAAAAAAATTATTTAATATTTTTGGAAAAATACAAAATGATCACTTTTTGATTTTATTTAACCACTATTAAAGAAACAGGGTTTTGATCAAACGCGCCCAACTCGTAGACTTCAATTAGAACACAAACTTTCCCTGATATCGCTGCCAATTATTGGAAATTATTTTGGGGATAACAGTAAAATTGTTGTAATTTGCTTTGAATTCACTTCTAAAAATATTAATTTGTTGGTGCCTACTTAAATTAAACCCATAAATCAATCGTAGCTTTTGCTATAAGATGACAAATAGGTGAAGTTGCTCTGAGGCAACTCATTTATTAGTTCTGAAACCAGTATTATTCATGCGAGATCCTTAGTAACATCCGTCTGGACAAACGGATGAATAAATATCAACAAAACTAATACTACGTTTACACAACGAGATTAACTCATCGAGATTACGATAATCTCGTTGCCCGTTTACATAGAGATTAACTTGAATACGATTAATCCAACACACAAACCTTTTCGCGCTAAATGCCCTTCGCCAACAAAGAAACGCATTATTCCTTGCAATGATTAATCCAACACACAAACCTTTTCGCGCTACAATTCATTTTTTGTTTAGTGATGATACAAAAATAATCGATTTCAGCCAAATTTGCAGAGTTGCTTTGGGGAAATACGAGATTACTTTGTGAGATTAAATTTTAATCGCGCTTTTTGCGAGGTTGACTTTGTATGGGTAATCGCGCATTTTGATACGAGATTAACGACTTAATCGCGCAAATCGGGATAATCTCGTCTGTGTAAACATAGTATAACAAATTTGTCGCATATTTATTTTTGCTCTATTCTTGAAATGTTTTCATCATATTGCAACTCGTATGGCAACTCTGCTTAAAGCTGATCCTTACTACTGCCCAACCAAGTTCACCAGCTGATTCTTCATTACATTAAAAACTCCATGCTAAAGTGAATTAAAGAAAGTCATCGCATATTTATTTTTGTTCTATTCTTGAAATTTTTTAATCGTTTCACTTCCACTTCAAGTTGGTTTTCAAGTCACTCCGTACACAACCAACTTCCCCTCGTCACTCCAAATCATTCCATAAGCAACACACATGCCAGTCAAACTCAACGCATTGTATAAACACAAATTTAACACATGAAAACTTGTATCCTTGGTCTGTTTCAATCTGTTGCCTGTGTTTCGTCTCGACTGCAACAATTGCCACACAATTTTAGCCAAAATTACTTTAGCTAAATTTAATTAAAAACTAATAGCAAAGACCACTTGCAAGTTACAATCCAAGTATTGCCGGCAACAGACTCGCACGCCAAACAACGGTCACTACAACTTCAACTTCAAGTGTGGCACATTGACAACTTGCTGCCATGTTGCCAACCCACACGACCAGGCAACACTTTCTTCGGTCTTCGGTGCGAGCTGCCAACGGCTCAGGAACACAGGTGTACCTGCCTTGCTATGCTAACTAAAACAACAAAAACAAAAACAGTAACAGTAATACAATATTAACAACTACAACGAGCCCAACAACAATGGCAACAACAATGGCTAGAAGGCTAATAAAATTGCACAGCAACTATCCTTTCACTCTCTCTCTCTCTCTCTCTCTCTGTTACATATATCCTCACTGCCCTTTAACAACTCAACGCACGTTTGTGTGTACATTTTCACCATAAATTATTATCTTCTTTTGCAATTTCGCCGCAGTTGGCGAGTTGGAAGGCGAGGCACTGGAGCTGGAACGCATCTCACGTTTACATATGGGCGCCTATCTGTGCATTGCGACGAACGGTGTGCCGCCCAGCGTTTCGAAACGCATTAAAGTCAGCGTTGACTGTGAGTATCTGTGCAGCTGGGATCGGCGTTAACTTTTGCTTTGCTGCAATTGTTGCTCTGTGCTTTTGTTTGCAGTTTCGCCTATGGTGTGGATACCACATCAGCTCGTCGGCATTCCCATGTACTTCAATGTGACGCTGGAGTGTTTCATCGAGGCAAATCCCACTTCGCTCAATTACTGGACACGTGAGAATGAGCAGATGATTACTGAGTCCTCGAAATACAAGTGAGTATGAATATGTATTTCCATATACTTTTACAAAATAAATATAAATTGCACAACTCATCGGACTGAGTTACTAAAGCTGAGCTAAGTACTCGCTAACCATTCATGTTTTAGAGGGGAACGCAACCCAAAAGCTTTTAGCTGATTTTAAACGGCTTGTTTGCAGCTTTTACAAAATGTATTTATTTTTGATACCATTGAGTCTAAATTTGAACGCACCAAAGACTTGTTTATGTTTTGTATGGACAAGGAAGAGGAGGAACATGCATTTCACCTGCTTTGTACTTGTTCTGAATTATCAAGAAAAAAAAACAAATTATTATTATTAAATTATTATTATTATGATTAAATTATTATTAAATTAAAAATGATTATTAAAAACTATCAAGAATGAACTACTTAGGGAACATCTTGTTCGACAGTCTAAGCGATCTAAACGCCAGTAGGCTCCGTGAGAAGCTCAAACTGGTTCAATGAGTGAGAGAACTTTAGTTTCTTTCGTTTCTTTAGTTTCTGGGCCTTTAGGTCCTATAAAGGCTCTGCCATTTCTACCTATCTACCTGAATTACTCATCATAACTCATCAAGTTGAGTTATCTGTTTCTGAACTATGACTTAAGTAAGCATACTACTGTGTACAAAGAATACCCGGAATTTGTTTATAATTCAAAAAATCTTTATTTATTCTTCCAAATCAATTTCATCGCCTTCAAAGTAGTCCCCCCCCCCCGATGCAATGCACTTATGCCAACGGACTTTCCAATCTTCGAAGCATGCCAAATAGTCACCTTCCGGTATGGCCTTCAATGCGCGCGGCGATTCACGTTGAATCTCTTCAATCGATTCAAAACGGTGTCCTCGAAGTGGTCTTTTGAGTTTGGAGAATAGCCAGAAGTCACAAGGAGCTAAATCAGGCGAATACGGTGGCTGTGGAACGATATGAGTTGGCGAAATGCTCACGAAGAACCAATGCCGTGTGAGATGGTGCATTATCGTGATGCAAAAACCAAGAGTTGTCTCTCCATAAATCCGGCCTCTTTTTGCGAATAGCTTCACGCAAACGACGCATAACGCTCAAGTAATATTCCTTGTTGACAGTTTGGCCCGGCGGAAAGAACTCATAATGCACAACACCACGATAATCGAAGAAATCGAATTCCGGGTATTCTTTGTACACAGTAGTACATTAGATCCGAAATGCCTTTAAATATGCAGCATTTTTGGAACTTTTGATACCCAAATGCATATCCTAACTACGTAATGGACAACTTTTTTTGTATTTATTTAAAGTAATCCAGAAATTTAATACAATTCGTACAGATTACAACGAAATGTAAATAAAATAAGTATATATACTCGTAATATACTAACTAATTAATTCATTCAATAACAATTTCAAGTACAGCAAAGTGGTAAAGTTCACAAAATGAAATTTCAAAATTTACGAGTTAATTCGCTGATCAAAAATTGGGAAAAAACAAAAATTGATTTATTACTTAAATGAGGAAGCTTTTGAATCATGGGCACTTAGAAATTCTTCAGCAATTGATTTCAAATTAAAACAATACAAAAATTCGGGAAATCGGAATGAATTACAAATCGTTTATCAAGAAAAACAAAAAATAATAATAATAAAATAATATAAAATAAAATAAAATATATTAAACTAAAATAAAATAAAATAAAATAAAATAAAATAAAATAAAATAAAATAAAATAAAATAAAGTAAAATAAAATAAAATAAAATAAAATAAAATAAAATAAAATAAAATAAAATAAAATAAAACAAAATAAAATAAAATAAAATAAAATAAAATAAAATAAAATAAAATAAAATAAAATAAAATAGAATAAAATAAAATAAAATACAATAAAATAAAATAAAATAAAATAAAATAAAATAAAATAAAATAAAATGAAATGAAATGAAATGAAATGAAATGAAATGAAATGAAATGAAATGAAATGAAATGAAATGAAATGAAATGAAATGAAATGAAATGAAATGAAATGAAATGAAATGAAATGAAATAAAATAAAATATATTAAACTAAAATAAAATAAAGTAAAATAAAGTAAAATAAAATAAAATAAAGCAAAATAAAATAAAATAAAATAAAATAAAATAAAATAAAATAAAATAAAATAAAATAAAATAAAATATAATAAATCAAATCAAATTAAATCAATCAAAAAATCAAATCAATTAATTGATTAAATTAAATCAAATCAAATAATAAATGAAATAAATAAAAATAATAAATCCAAAAAAGCATTTTCTCCAAGCATTCACTCAACTCGAAAAGCATTCAAATGAAAGTTCAAATACACATCGTTGTACTTACTAAAGCAATGAAAAAAAATGAAAAAATTATCGGTCATACATAGTGATGTGTTACGGTTTGTGTGGCCTTCATAGCGCCAAACATTATCAAAGAAAACTCAGCTGAGCGGATTTCTCAGTGTAAGCGCGCACTCATAAATATTTTTTATAGAAATTGCAAAGGTCCAACGCCACTTTTCACTGCCGAATACGGCTACAATACAATATTCGTATACTTATACATACATATATATTTTTTTTCAAGAAATGCGCCACCTTATCGCTAAAGTTTTATTCAATATGCGCTCAAGAATTCAGTCATTTCGTAACGCTTAAGAAACGTGCTGGTACAAACACAAATTTTATTCAAGAAACAATTTAAATGCGGTATTAAAACATGAAAACGATATAAACTAATAACTGAACTAATAGTTCAATAAGAAAGAAAATTTATTAAAAACACACAAAGAGCGAAAATAGTCAGATATGTGAAAGTTTTTAGTATTTAATTGAATTTAAAAATAATTAAAAAATTAAATAAATAAACCTAAAGTTCAATAAATTAAACTGGAATTGACTAAACTAAATGAGAACTTTACAATAAAATCGTAATAAAAAAATGTGATACTACGAAAATTGTCTTTTGTTACTGTGGGATATTTCAAACATCAAAGGAATACAGCAATACTGGAACATATAGTATAGAATATAACTTAGCACATTCTGCAAAATCGTTCATAAAAATGTGTCCCATGTTCAAGGCATCGCACCCACTACTGACACTTGTCGCAGTGTTGCTTTCCATCGGCCAACGCGCTGCACTACACAATCGAAGCGTGAATGAGCAGCAACTGCTGACTATCGAAAGCTACCTCGACCTGAGCGAAGACCCCTGCGAGAACTTCTACGAGTACGCGTGCGGCAGCTGGGCCGAGCACCACACCGCCGGACACTACAGCGAGACCACCGGACTGATCGATCACACGGTGAACAAGCGGCTGATTGATCTGTTCGAAGCCTACGTGCCCACAAACGACTCGGCCAACGTCTACGACCTGGTGTGGACCTACTATAAGTCGTGCAGGCGCGAGAAGAAGCACAAGTTTGTGCGCTATCTGCAGCACGTTCGGCCGGCGGAGCACTACAATTGGCCGCTGCTGCAGCGCGGCGCTGACGCTAACGGCCGCTTCGACTGGCTGCTGACGCTGGCCAAGTTGCGCCGCTACGGTCTCAAAGGGGCACTCATGGACCATCTGGTGCTGCAGAAGCACGAAAACGCCACCGCGTACGTCATCGATCTGGATGAGCCAACGCTGGACGGTCACAGCAAGCTGCCCGGGCGTGCAGTCATTGCGACGCTGCTGATGGAGCTGGGCGTGACCAAGCGGCAGTCGCTTCAACTGGCGCAGGAATTGCTGGCCTTCGAGTCGAAAGTGCAGAAGCTGCTGGAGATCGAGGACGAGTACGGAGTGCTGGAGATGTCGGTGCGCGAGTTGCGCGACGAGCTGCCGCAGCTGCCGTGGCGCAAGTATCTGCGCATAGTGCTGGGCCGGCCCATCGACGAGGACTACACGCTGCAGATACGCAACTGGGACTACTTCGTCAGTCTGCTGGCACTCGTGGAGAGCACCGATGCG